>JAPVLO010000127.1:2400000-3000000 GCA_027257055.1 Cephalopachus bancanus | reverse complement strand
ATTCTTTATGAACAAGTTTCATTTGACATACTGAATTAAATCTCTCGTTTAATATTTCACATGCATGTCTTAAAATTAGACTTTAGGCTTGTTGTGGATGTGTTGTCTTTCTTCGGGTCTGTCACTGCCCCTACGATGGAGACACTGCAAATAGGAAGCACTCATTTCGGGGCCTTTTTTACATTTAGGATTTCATGTGATGACTAAAGTAATTTTTTTTTCTAGTACCACATGGTAGACTATGAGTGAATTTGTTCTAAGGAAGACATTTTGTGGAGAGCTCACTTCACTCTCCTCACTCCCCAGTAACTTGCTTTGGAAAATAGATCAATGCCCAAAATGCACCTTTATACACGTAAAGTCCCCCAATTTTTATTTTACTATAAAAGACTTGAGCAAGTTAATGCTGAAGTTTTAGATACATACTGCAATCAGTTAAGACCTTGGCCAGTTTCTTAGCCTTTTGAATCAATAGCTATTTCATATATAAAATGGAGATGATATTGCCACTCACACTGTTTTGAGGGGCTGAATGAGAGTGTGTTTTCAAACGAATGTTTTATTGTCTACCCTACCTAAACAATATGCTTCGTCTCATAAAGTGTTTTGGGTGTTAACAAATTCCTATTTTAATGTGTGTGCCAGCTACAAATAACACTCTTCATCAATTCACTGTACGCTTTAAAAATATTCAAGTTATTATTAAAAAATGTTTGCAGCACCATTAGTAAATGTGTGTGTATCTGTAGATATGAAATTACATAGTCATATAAATATATTATTTACTTTTATAGATGTAAATTACTTTTCTTATCATTGTTAAATTATTTTTCTTATGAAACAGAAAGGTTTTTTAAAAAATGTTTTTAGTTTAGTTTAATTGTTTTTTCTTTTAAACAGATATAGCAGTATTCACAGTCAAGGACCATCACAGACTGTCACAGTCTCATTGTTTCCTGGTCCTTAGAGGATGAGCTGCGCAAATTAAATACATTTAATAGGATAAAGTAATGCGTCTTTGCCTCTGTTCTCCTTAAGCTGTTTTTTAAAATTTTAACTTACTAGTGTGTGTTACAATTTACTAACCAAGAATTATCCATCCCAGTACATCTAACGTTCCTTCTTCTCTGTTCACTTTCCCTCACACCTAATTTGCCACGTACAAACATTGCATCAAGTTACAAACAGTTGAATATCTTCTTGACAATAAAGTTATTGAACAGTTTCTTGTCGCGCTGGACCTCAGAACGGCTCACCAGCTTTTGCTAAAATCATTTCATTTTCAAGCTTGGAGCTAAACATATAAATCACATTCAACACAGTGTACCTGTCTTTAGAAAGCTGTTCACAGTCATGTATATTTATTTGCTTTACCAGGTTAAAAGCTTCATGTTTTCTTTGTCCTCCTTTTTTTGTATCAAGAAAATACCACACACACACACATATTTACACAGACATACATACACAGACATACATACACACGCACACATAATTCTCTGTTACAAAGGCACCCCGTATTATGACATTTTATGACATAATAATTTTCCCATTTACAACCACGTCATGCTTCATTGATACTTTAAACTATTGTTTTTTTGTTTTTTGCTGCATGGCTATTTACAAAGTGTCATTTTGCCACTGAAGTTTATTTTCTATGCAGGTTAATACTGCTATAAATGCATGTGTTTTTGAAATTTTAATTGACTTAAGTTATGTATGTGGAATCATCAAATCATATATGTTTTCTCTAAAGGGATACCTTCAAATTCTTTGTCTTTTTTTTTTTTTACTTTTGTTTTTGTTTTTAACAAAGAGACAGTTTTTTGAGCCTTGCCCAATTTACTTAGTTTCTGTGTGCTTTGATTTTCTTATCTATGTAGTGGACTGTATGAGAAAACTGAATGAAAAAAATCTGTGTATAATACTTAGCAAAGAGTTTATCTTTCCTCTTGTAACTAATTGTGACAATTACTTCATGGAGAGATGAGGTCATTACCAGATATCCCTGAATCTTTTCACTTTTTTATTTTTGAGTTGGAGTCTCACTCTTGTCACCCAGGCCGAGTGCAGTGGCTTGCTCATGGCCCCTGCAGCCTCGAACTGCTGGGCTTAGGCAATCCTTCTGCCTCAGCCTTCCAAATAGCTGTAACTACAGATGCCTGCCACCACGTCTGGCTAGTTTTTTTGTGTGTGATTTATTGTAGAGACGAGATCTCAACCAAGTTGTCCAGGCTAGTTTCGAACCCCTGGGCTCAGGCAATCCTCTTGCCTCGGCCTCCCAAAGGGCTGGGATTACAGGCTGAGCTACCAAACACCACCTATCCCTGAATCTTGATGTCTTTGCTAGTAGAAATTATTCTGTATCAATTTCCCAACCCAGTAATTTCCGCTTCTTATCCTTTGATATGCTATGTCTGGGAGTTCTGAGTTGGCATGTAAGTTTTCCGACTACCTAGAGATCACCATGTAAAGGCCATGTCTAGGCTGTCTAGTCCACAATCCCAGCTGAGCCAGGGATTCTAGGCATTTCCACCAAGACATCAGAAACGTGAGTCAAGAGGTCCTGAATGTTCTACATTAGACCATCTACCAGCAGAATGCCACGGAGACCTGTGGTAATGCCACACAGAACAGAAAAATTTGCTAACCAAGTACTTGTTGGGGACCGACTGCAAAGGTCTGCCTTCTGACATGGTCAAGGAGACTGATGACCCCGGACGGATGGCATGGCACGTCCGGGAAAGCGGCAGTTCGGCTTCTCCTGCTTTGCTTAGTCATGCTGCCAGTGGAAATCCTAGGGGTTGAGAAACTACAACTTGCTAACCAACCACAGAAAATAGACTCCGGGGGATTGTGGGAAATTTTATCAATTCACCCTGCAGTTATAGCACAGAGAGGAAAGATAATTGCCCGTCCTGAAGTGACGAGGCCAGAAATTTTCATCAAATTACTAGATAAATCTTATACTCCCTTAAGGGGAACCTTCAACAATGGGCAAAAGATATGAACAGACACTTCTCAAAGGAAGACATTCGAGCAGCCAACAGACACATGAAGAAGTGTGCAACCTCACTAATCATCAGGGAGATGCAAATCAAAACCACACTGAGATACCACCTAACTCCAGTCAGAATGGCAATTATCAATAACAAAAAATAACAGTTGCTGGAGAGGGTGTGGCAAAAAGGAACACTCCTACACTGTTGGTGGGAGTGCAAACTAGTGCAACCTCTGTGGAAAACAGTATGGTGATTCCTAAAAGCTCTAAATATCAACCTCCCATATGACCCTGCAATCCCCCTACTGGGAATATACCCTGAAGAACTCAAATCACTCTATAGAAAAGATACCTGCACACATATGTTTATCACAGCATTGTTCACAGTAGCAAGAACCTGGAAGCAACCATGCTGTCCATCAAAAGAGGACTGGATTTTAAAAATGTGGTATAACCGGGCTCAGTGGCTCAGCCTGTAATCCCGTGCCCTTGGGAGGCTGAGGTGAGTGGATTGCCTGAGCCCGCGGGTTTGAGACATGCCTGGGCAGGGAGACCTCATCTCTACAATAAATCAAAAAATCAGCCGGGCATGGTAGCGCATGCCTGTAATTCTGGCTACTCAGAAGTACTCAGAAGGCTGAGGCGGAAGGATTGCCGGAGCCCAGCAGGTTGAGGCTGCAGTGGCCGGGAGCGGCTACTGCACTCCAGTCTGGGTGACAGAGTGAGACTCCAACTCAAAAAAAAAATAGTAAAGTTATTGCAATCATAAACTAACTTTGCAAATATAAAATAATAAACTTAATTAACATTACTACAAATATAGTAGAAACAAAACAAGGTTTCTGAAAGCATAAAATCCTACAGAAGGATCCACTCGATTGCTTTCTCATCATTCTTTCAAATAATGTACTTTCTTGTTCTTTTCCAGGTTCAGCAGAATATGGTAATATACACTAGCTGGGATGTCTGCTCTCAGTTTGCAATTTTTTTAAAGATTACTGAGCACATTTACTTTTCTAATATAGAAAAAAGATTATAGCATCAAAATGCAATTTGAAACACATTGAAAGACTTGCTGACATAAGGAATGTGTAACATTTTAATTAGTTTGCTTGCCAGCTAGAGATTTTTAGGTAAATGAATTCTATCATTTTTAATTTAGTGAAGCACTTTTTATAAAGCCATGTTAGATTTACTTGAATTAAGTGACCAGGATTAAGGAAAATTCAGTGAAAATAGGGCACACTCTACCACAAATCATTTTTTCTTCATAGCTATAAGCTAAAATAAAGGTTAAAGAATAGTGGTATCTGAAAGGCCCTAGCATTTTGTCAATGTGCCATAATATTTTCTGAGAGCAGTTAGTAAATGAATGTTTCATGAAATATATGGCATTGGAGTCAAATGAATAAAAAAAAATATGGTTAGCCTAGTGACTTTCAATTTTTACTAGAGTTTACAATTTTTTAAAAAATGTTATATAAATTAAATTTAATCACTTAAGCAAGGAAGAAAAAGAAAATATTTTTGCTTTCATATGACCAAGTTCTCCAGACCCTCATTTCTTTCTATTTCACCCAGTCTTTTTGATCCTTCTGCTTGCACTAGGTTTCTTACCAAACCTGAGATGGGGCAGGGTCAAGTGACTTTATGGCTTAGACAAGTCCCTTAGAAAAAGATAAAACCTCTAGTTGCCTGTTAATTGTTATGGATGTCATCTTGGTACTAGTGCAGAGATAAGGATTGGCATATTCATATAGGGATATCTAAGCTGGTGAAAAACACAGCACTGAGTGGATGCCTATGGAATTCAGACTTGATATGGAATAGTTATTCAAAAAATTATTCCTGAGTCCTTAAGCTGGTAGAAGGCATATTTATTTAACATTTGAAAAGATTTACATATATACCAAAGAAACAAACAGAAAAACTTACAATTACAAATTTTCTAAAGTAAATGCTTAAGAAAAGGGAATGGAAGAAGGCCTCTTCCCTTATTTTCTACAGAGAGAATTAAGCTTCTTGTTTGTCATTTATATTTAACCTTATATAATCTATATTGAGTGGGCATAAGATTTGGTTTCTTTGGAAAATTATACTTTAAAAGTTTATATAGAAGAAATATTACTATAAATTTTGAATATATCAGCATTTTCTGATCAAAACATGCTATCATTAAGATAATAGTAAAACCATTATAATTTATTATTTAAAATAGTAAAATATATTAATTATAGCAGTCATAGTTATATAACATGCATTTTGCTAAGAATCATTTATTAATATTATATTTTGCATATAAATATATTGAAAACATATTTATGATAAAGCAAAATGTTCAAGGTTATGTTCACTTTTTCTGAAAGAACATCATCTATATTTCAAATTTACTTGGATATTTGCATGTACTTCTAAATGTCCCTCAAGAATGAATAACTCAACTTTCAAATTCAAAATATGCATTAGGAACAACATAGACTTTTTACAATGTCTATTTATTTTTACCCAGAAAACATCGCAAAGTTAAAGATGCATATTTGCTAGATAAGCACTAGTGTTTGCTTAAAACTTTAAACCTGGTTTTCTTTCTAACATACCACCAGTAACATACTGCTAAAAATAGTGTTAGATTTTAATATCTACAGATATATGGAAAACAGCAAATAAAACATTTTCTTTTTTTTTTTTTGAGTTGGAGTCTCACTCTTGTCGCCCAGACTGGAGTGCAGTGGCCGCTCCCGGCCACTACAGCCTCAACACGCTGGGCTCCAGCGATCCTTCCACCTCAGCCTTCCAAGTAGCTGGAACTCATGCCTGGCTAATTTTTGATTTGTTGTAGAGACGAGGTCTCGCCAAGTTGCCCAGGAGGGTCTCGAACCCGTGGGCTCAGGCAATCCACTCACCTCAGCCTCCCAAAGTGTGGGATTACAGACTGAGCCACCAAGCCCGGCTAACATTTTATATTGTTGATTTAAATTAATGGAGATAGTAAGTTATTGCCTATCATGACTGAATTAGGTGTAATTCTTTTTTTACGTTATAAAATTGGAAATGTTCTGAACTTTCATTAAAACTATTGTGAAAATGACTATTTCTCTGAGATCATAAATAACAATGTCCCAAATTATGACTGAGACATTGAAATATTTTTTGTTTCTAAATAATCAAAAACATTTTATTAAGATGTTATGTACATACTATAAAATTAACTCAGGAGGATTTAGTTTAATGAATTTGCACACTGTCTATAAACTTGGAGCCACCAACAGCCCAATTCAAATAAAGATAAATTTTCTCACACTAAAAAGTTTTCTCCTGATCCTTTGCAGTGGACACTGAACAACCCCTCTCCCCCCGACACACACACTCTTGGTGTCAGACTGATTTGCTTGCCCTTTCATAGAATTTCATATAAATAAATATGTTCTTTGGCAATTTACTATTTTCAATTAGCATAATATCACCAAGATCAATGTAGCTTGTTTTATTTATGAGTTTCTTTCTTTCCTTTTTATCACCATGCAGTATCCTACAGTAGCCACATTTCATTTTCCCATTCACTGGTAGATACACATATGAGTTGCTTGAAATTTTGGATTATTATGAATAAAGTTGCTATGTATATTCAAATATACATGTGTGTAAAATATATTTTCACTTTTTTTTGAACATATATAAATGGGATTGTGGCTTGTATGGTAAGTGTATGCTTTACTTTATTAACAGATCTATATTGTTTTCAAAAGTGTCTAACATTTTGGACACCCACTAACAATGTAGGAGAGGTTGATATACTCTCCACACTTGTCAGTGTCAAGTATTGTAACTTCAGCTATTATAGTTTATATATGTGTTATATCTCATCATTATAATTTGTATTTTCCTGAAGGCTACTGAAAGCATCATATCATATAATAATTTGCCATTGTATATCTTCTTTTTAATAGTGTCTATGATATACTTTGCTGATTTTTAATTGATTGTCCTAGCATTATTTTTGACTTGTAAGATTTATTTTCATACCCTAAATAAGACTCTCTGATTTAATAAACACTGTCTATAGAATATCTATTCTTAGCTCTTTTTTAGCAATTTTCTGTAGTGCTAGTACATTGACTTAAAAGTATCCTTATAAATAAACTATAATGTAAAGAAAATATCTATATCACTTTATCACAACAATTATGTAATATAAGGCAGTTGTTGCTGGAAATTTATTTGGTGGAGTTTTTACTTACATTTATTGTTATTTAGATATTTTAAGAAATGTTATCTTCATTTTCTTACAAATGAATTTATGACTCACAAATAGATATGACTGTACCTCTCACAAGATAGCTTAGTTTATTATATCATTATTTCCACATAAAAACAAACTGAAACTAGGTATTCATTTTGAAAAGAGAGATAATTTATCACTATCAAGATTTAGACTACCTATATATCCCTTGTAATTATAGAAGTATTTTGGTATATAGGAAATTTCTTATATGTTTGTGAACATCTAACAATAAATGATGAATGTAAGAGTACAAGTTCTATAAGAATTTTCTCTAATAAATGGCAAATTCATGTAAATATTTGTAGCATATTTTATTTTCCAGGAATGGTCACATATCTCTTCTCACATGGTATTCTCAAATGTGACTTATATTCCATCACTCAGATGAATCTATGTTGAATCTACGTTGATAATGTGATTGTTCCTCTCCATAGAGAAATGAAAAGTGAATTCTATGTGACTTCAATGGTAGGCCTTAAAAATGTCACTATTTCTACTGAACTTTTTCTCCTGCAGTACACATAGTCATGGAACTCACTCACCATGTTGTGCCCAGCCTGAACCAGTTCCTCTGAAAAGATGGATAGGATAGGAACTGGGATGTTTATATGACAACCATTATCAACCACCTAAAGATATGTGAGCAAATGATCCTTCAAAAGATTTTTGTTTCCCACTTTTGCGACTGTAGACATCATGGGGCAGAGACAAATTATCCCTCTTGTGTCCCATCTGAAATCCTGATCACAGAAATCATGAACATTCTAGATGGTTGTTTTATTATAGTACAGTAGGTTTTATGGTAATTTGTTACATAGCATTAGACTACTAGGATAAATATTTCATATTTTTAAAGAAGTGAGGACATTTTGGAATAATAGACATAGATCAAAGATGGTTTTTCACTATTCATGACACAATTGTAAAATTAATTTATTTCTATTTAAGTAAGCTTTGTCTCGCTAAGTAGAATAAACCATTTAAGTCAATTTCATTAAGCTAATTATTCTACATTTGTCTTAGTAGTTGAGTACTAATAAGAAATAAGCTCCTTCTCCTTACATAAAATAATTTAGGGATTAGAACCACGAAGAATTTGCTCAACTCTGAATCACATAAGCTGACAAGTGGGACCGCTATAAAAGTCTTAATTATTCCCGTAGGCTGTGATTATTCTGGTTGACACATGCTTTCTATTTCAGTTTTCCTGACATCACCACTCGCCTTCTGATTTTGATTAGCAGACATCAAGTGCAGTATAGTCCTAGTCGTGGACCCTGAAATCATGCTTTTCCTGGGAGAGAATGTCCAGTTTTGTAGTTTTGAAAAGTAAATGTCTCATAACCAGAAAGGAAGAAGAAGGGAATGATAGTTAATACTGCTTCCTTTTCTCCATTATCTCTTATTTTTCTTAATGTACTTTGAGTAGGAAAGTAAATACATACATAGACCACAATCTATCTTGTACAAATGGCATGGTGAAAATAAACCGAATTTTTGACGCTAGAGATAAACAATCATTTTCTCTTATAACTATGTGACTTATGACAACTTATTTAACACTTCAAAAAGTTGCTTTGCATATTTGCTCAGAGAGATGTGTTGAGTAATAAATGAGTTTGTCAATGTAAAATGTGTAGCACAGTGGAAAACTAAACTCAATATAAAATAGATTGAATGAAATATCTGCAAATGTTAATCCAAGATGCACTCACTCTCTCTTTTCTTTGTACTTTTCTCTTTCCCTAGTAGATTTCATCTGTCAAATGTCTTCAAAAAATCATCTATATGCTAAATTTTCACCTGGGGCTCAGAATTACCAAGCAAAAATAAAAGAGTGTACTGGAAACAAATATGATATAGTCTTAGTTGAATAGAGAAAGGAGTGAAGAGGAAAAAAACATGGACAAAATAATGGTAGGGGACTCTTGTCTTGAGAATGAGGCGTTGGAAAGACAAGACTCTAGACATAAACAATAATGCGTTTTAGATAAGTAGGAATTTCAAAGGGCACAATCAATTTGCTTGGAAAAGAGAAATGTGATGTTAGGATGGAAGAGAGAACATAGTACAGCAAGTATAAAGATGCAAGCGGGGATAGTCTTTGGTAAGGGAAAATTGTGCTGAAGTAAAACAGGGATGTGATGCTTGGTAAATTTAGGATTGATAATCTCCTGGAAACTGATTAACATGTAAAAGCCTCACTATTCAGTTAAGGCCTGAAGTGGTGGATGATTCTCTAGTGTGGAGTAAATGTATTTTTTTTTCTACTTGGTTTACAATGGTAGGTCATAATGCCAGTAGGCAGAAGCCAGGATCTGGCCATAACTTTGTGGGTTGGCACATTGCATTTATGTGAAAGCATACAGAAGTGATGTGGTTTGCCTTGTGCAGATGACTGGCAAAATAGATTGGTCTTACTTGAGGAGAGTCTGTAAGTGACAACAATTTAGTGTAGTAGTTAAACTTGAAGATATTGTTGGTTTCTCTGAAAAAAAAAGTCAGCACAGTTGTTTTTTATGGCTTGATTTCTAGGTAAAACAGGTGTGATTTCTGAAGCACAGCAGACAAATTTGGCAGATTGTCACACTCTTCTTTTTTTCTTTTTATCTTAGGGTTGTGTGAAGTCAGCAATGTGAATAACATCAAAACAGAACTTGAGTTTTCAATTTTTTAAACAAGATTTATAACACATCTTATAGTTTCTGTTGAAGTATATGCTTCATTTTCCATCTCTATAATCTTTCTGACATCCTTCCTTCTGTTAATCTTTGTGTTCAATATAAAATAAAACATTTTCCTTTTGCAATGATTGTTAAAAGCTTTTTTATTAACATCTTGAAATTTTTCTGTTCTAATTATATACACATGTTGCATTTTATTTTATTTCCTTGTAGTTTCTTATAGTTTATTTCCTTGTAGTTTCTTATAGTTATATAGTATATAACTATATATAGTTCCTTATAGTTTCTTGTGTATAGTTTTTTATTCTTCTCAGAATAACATCTACTTTTTTATTTGATTTTTCTGTAGAGCAATAATTTCTCAACTCTTGCTATAAATGGGAATTCCTGGGGTGCTTAAACTCTACCCACAAATATTCCAATTTGTTTAGAAGACCTCATTTCTGGGAGTTTTTAAAGCCCCATTAAGTGATTTTAATGCAGTTTTAATGTTCATAAAGAAGTAAGAATAATTCAATAAGACTATTTTCATATCTGAGAAATTTTATGGGCCCCTAAGTGGTTTTAATACGGCTGTAATGTCCAGATAGAGACAGGAATCATGAAATTAGAAATATTTAAATTAGAATACTCAATTAGAAATTAAATATTATCATGATTTACTATTTCTTCTTTGATTACACTTTTCATAGAATGAAAAATCCTACACTGGAATTTGGTCAGCTGTTTTCTGAAGTTTCACTGAATAAGATGTCATGAGGGTGTCAGCATCTGGGAATGCTTGTCTATGACAGCATTTTCTTCATCACTCATTTAGCAACAGCACATCAGAACTTTATATAGTCTCTAACATTTTGGAAATTATTTTCTGCACTAGTCAGTTCATCCGTATATTTTGAGTGATGAATCACAGGCAGCTTTTTTATATCTTTCATCATTAAATACAGGTTCTCTTCTCAATAAAAAGTGTTGGAAATCAGGGGAATCTCATATGCTTGTGCACCTGGTAGGAGTCTGCTGAAAATCTTCTGTTTTTGTTTGTGTGGGATTATTAAAATGGTCTTTGTGTATAAATAGTCACAGATGGTCACATTCATTCAGTTTTCAACACCTGCAGAGGTTGCCAGAAAAAATTCAGGTACAACTTGATTTATGTGTGGGTTGCTTTTATACCACCTGTGGAGTGATAACCGTAATAGTGTTTTTCCTTATAATGTTGTGTTTCAGAATAGTTAAATCTGTTTATTCTCTCTAGCAAAGCCAATCCTGAATTCTCTTGCTTCTGATTTTTTGGGTACAAAAGTTAAAATACCTGTTATTTAATTCGAGGTTGTAATTTGTTTATTCAATTATCACTTCATTTCTGCCTTTAATTATTTTTTGTTTAAATTACTTATTCATTCAATACTCACCATACAGACAGAGTCACATAAGGTACTATGAAACAATCCTTTGACAGCTCACAGACATCAAATCTATATTGCCAGTACAATGATTGCAGATTCCACTCCTACTCTCCTAGACTGGCAAGCTGCCAGTTATAGGGACATTTATTAGAAAGGGTGGCTGTCGTGTCCATGATAGCCTAGTATGCATTGAGTTGATGTCAATATACTAATTTCTTGGTTAGTTACTGCAATATATAGCTTATACCCCCAAAAAGTTGTGTGAATGAAAGAGCAAAAAGTTTCAGTCAGATGAATCTTAACTAGAATTTTGTCACTAGCTTTAAAATGCTGAATGGCAGTTAGTAAGAAATTAATTTTTCCTAGATCTAAGTGGTAGAGTTGTCTTAAGGATTTGATCAAAGAGATTATTAAAATTTTCCAGTAGAGGGCTCAAAAATACCTGATGATGGTAGTACTATTTGTTGGTGTTATTGCTGTTAACTGTTAGAGAATAATCTAGGTACTTTAAAAAAGTTTCTTCCCCAAATGCAATCTTGTCCTCTATTGTGGTAAACTGCACTGAATACGTATTTTGTTTCCTCTCTCCATGTAGCTTGAGTAGTACGACATTGCACCTGATTGATTTTCAGATTTTGACTGTAGATTTGGGAGAGAGAAAACAGGGGTTACTTCATCTATTACTATTCAACATTTTAATTATGTTTAGGCCGTTGATTTAAATATTATCTCTCTCTGGTCCCAAAATCTATCCTTAACTTTGTTCTTAACTTACATACGATATACAAAGGTTGCTTGTGCCTCTACTTTCCCTTTCTAAGAAGTGCCAGGAAATACTTAACTTGCTCGGGCTTCTGCAAACCACAAAAACTGAAAAACAAAACAAAACAAAAAACTGGCATCACACAAACAGATTGGCCCTGAAAGAAGTCCATAAGTAGGAGAATTTTATCCTGAGAACAGATACTGTGAATTTTTATCTTTGACATAAGAGACTGATTTAATTCATTTTGAGAAAATGTTTGTCAAATATCCAAATATATTTAACTATAGTTCACATGCCAGTTGTACTTTGAATTTAAAAAAAATAGGTGTTTCATAAAAATGTGACTAATTTACTTACAGCTCAAATAATGACACAAGGGCTTTTCCTTGAGATAGTTATATAATTTATTATACATATGATGCTGTTTCAAATAGGAACTGTCAATAATTGTATATAGGTTAAAATTTTATTCACTTTTCAAACTAAAATGTTACATTACTACAGTTTCAATAATGGTAGAATATTCATGACTCATGGGTCAAAAAAAGAGAATACATTTATTCTGATAGTAAAATGAGTTTCCACATATGTGTCAGTTCTCCAGTCTCCAATCCCCACAAAGTGACAAGTTACAAATGATACCAGCATATACAGTGGGGTCCATTACAGACACAGAACCTTGAGAATGGGAAACCAGAATCTTTTAAAATGAGAACTAAGTTTCCCTAATCTTTGCTTCAGTGAAAGACATTATCTTTATTAAACTGGAAAGCACAAAAAAACTTTATATTTTTGATATAAAAATATCTTCTCTTTGATTCAGAGGAAGTCAAAATCGCCATCTTCCAAGGCTATTGGTAAGAAAAAGGCAATTCATGCCTCTTGTGATAATATATATAGAAATGTAAGAGATGTTTGGAGAATTGTCGCTGCCTACTGCTATTTTCGACACCCTTCTTGGCACTTGATTAATTTGTCCATGATTATATAACTTTGTTATCCTTTTTGATGAAGCTGATAAACATAGGTTGAACCAAAGCTATTTAGTTAGTTTCACATAATATTTAATTAATAATTACTATTAAGAAATCTCCAACAAGCGGAATAAGACCAGTGCGAATTATTGACCTAAATCAAATAGGTAGGGCCCCAGACCTAACCAGTTTAACAATCTCATAAACCATCAGGGTGTACCTTAGAAATCCAGCTTTCTCCTTAAATTTGAAATGGCTTTTTCACCTGGAGTGAGGCATTAACGCAGATAAAGCCAGGTGCATTCCACACTGTAGTGATTCTATCTTAGCTTTCAAGGAGGACATTTAAGGCAATTCTATTGTTTTAACAACACTGGTTGATGATTTAAGGCTTGCCTGAATGTTTTCAAGACAAATTGATGCCACAAATCACTGCAACTAATGTCAGTGAAAAGTTTCACAACAGCTTTTCTTTTTTTCTTTTTATTTATTTTTATTCTTTTTATTTAATTATTTTTTTCATAATCAATATTTTTATGATGGTTTTGTGGGGCACAGTTAAGGGTTAGGTGTACAATTACGTTTCATTCAGGCACCCTGTTGATAAGCACAACAGCTTTTCTAAATTTCACATCTCCACATAAGAATTACTTTTGACATAATGTACATAGTTACCTAAACTTCCAGAAAACTCTTCAATTAGCTAAGGGTAGCCTCAATTTGGAGACATCTCTGAAGTCATCGGGGTGCTATACTTAGTACCCCAAACACTTTGGGAGGCCGAGGCAAGTGGATTGCTTGAGCCCGCGGGTTCGAGACCCACCCAGGCAACTTGGCGAGACCGCCTCTCTACATTAATCAAAAAATGAGGCAGACATGGTAGCGCGCGCCTGCAGTTCCAGGTTGAGGCCGAAGGATTGCCTGAGCCCAGCAGGTTGAGGCTGCAGTGGCCGGGAGCGTGCCACTGCACTCCAGTCTGTGAGACGGAATGAAACTCCAACTCAACAAAACAAACAAACAAAAAACACCTACTGGTAATATTTTATTAAATACTTCAATTCATAAAATACAAGTCATAATGTTTCCATGAAAGAGGTCCGCTAAGACAATTCATAAAATACAAGCCATAATGTTTCCATGAAAGAGGTCCACTAAGACTTTGCTTCCACACAAGAAATTAATTACTCTGGGAAAAAATAGTGTTCCTAAATACAAAGTGCAATTTACAGTTATTGGGAAATCCTCTCCTATATAAGATCTACAATAGTTGAGGGCATGGGTTGGCAACATTTCTAACTTGCCTCCTCACTGATTGGTAGGTCTTAGGGTCACCAGATTGTTCAGGCAATTGAGCTCAATCCTTATTTTTAGAAAGAGTTGTTTAGGAAAGTGGTTATAGAAAGTCATTTGCATTTACATTTAAATGTAATAAATGTAACTTAAATCAGTTACATTTAAGATTCTTGAAATAGTTTTAAGGACCTCACCAAGATTTTTTCCTTTTTGAAGAAGGTTCTGGGGGCTATTGTGAAAGACAGATCATTAATATTCATCCCTCCCTTCGTGACTTCTGGTGTTTAAGTTGTTCCTACCCAAGGTGCTGGAGTTTTCTCTCCCACTGCCATAAATCAGTGTACCTCATTCCAATAACTACAACTTCACAATTTCCTGCTCATCTCCTATTTGTACCCAAATTCTGTGGATGGAAAAGTCAGACACAAGAAGAACACGAATAGTGTTGTAAGACTTATATAGATTCATTATGTCTCCCAGGTAGGCCCATCTGAACCACTGAAGGTAGAAACATTAGCAATGCATGCAACTAAGTGTTCGTTTTTATTATCCTCTGAAAACATGTCAATCCAGCAAAATAATCTACTCAGCTAAATGAGAATTGTTTAAATTCCCTAGGGTACTTTTTGGAAAAGATTGCTACTGAGAAACTATGCCTGTCAGTCAGGTCTGTGTTGCCATTAAATACATTTTTTAAAAAGTTATGCCAAAGAATATTCAGGGAAGAATATAAAATTTTCAAAAGAGCATTATGAAATTCTATATTACTTGTGTTCTGGGTCCTGGTCATTACCCAGGAAAGGTATAAAGAGATAACATTTTTTCTTTTTTTCTTTTTTTTTTTGCTGAGGACAAGTATAGTCAATGACTAATCAGCCTTCTAAGCAGTATGGAACAGGATGAGTTGAGGGTGATAACATCAGTAATGTTTTTTTCTTCTTCTTTTTCTCTAGCTGTTGTTGTTGTTTATTTTGAGTCTCAGAGTCTCACTATGTTGCCCAGGCTGGAGTGCAGTGTGCAGTGGCATGCTCATGGCCACGGCAGCCTCTATCTGCTGGACTCATGTGATCCTTCCGCCCCAGCCTTCCAAGTAGCTGGAACCGCAGGTGTGTGCCACTATGCTCAGTTAATGTTTTGATTTATTGTAGAGACGAGGT
Source organism: Cephalopachus bancanus (assembly GCA_027257055.1). Classification (NCBI taxonomy): domain Eukaryota; kingdom Metazoa; phylum Chordata; class Mammalia; order Primates; family Tarsiidae; genus Cephalopachus; species Cephalopachus bancanus. Next base: position 2,984,440 of record JAPVLO010000127.1, on the reverse strand, counting down.
GTCTCAAATTGCCCTGGCTGGTCTTGAAACCCTGGACTCCAGAAATTCTCTCACCTCCACCTCCCAAAGTGCTGGGATTACAGGCATGAGCCACCCTGCTGAGCTCAGTAATATTTTAAGTAAATTTTTGAGAAGCTGTTTGGTGCTCAATAATATTAGATGTCTGTTGATGTTAGATAGCATAGACAATTAATGTACATTGAATGCATTGGTTATCTGTCCATTTTGGAGTGACTTTTGCAATAAAAGGTGTTGTCCAACAACAAATGATCTGGAAAGTCAAACACATAAGACAAATTAGTGTTAAGGACCATAATAGCGAAGCCACCGTCAATCATTTATGCTAACACAGAAAACCATAACCCCAAAATTGTCAACAGCAGTGAGGCATCATCAATGAGTGTCAGAGATCTGATGTAGTCAAACTGTTAGGTGCAGTTTGAGTCATGAAAATAGCAGACGGGATGAAAGAGACATGCCCATGCAATATGATCTTCCTCACCTAGTGAATAATGAGTTAAATTTCGACAGGAATAACAAGTCTGGCATGCAGTAGTGGACTCTGTATCAGAAACATAGTCTTCATACTTTGTGCCTAACTTTTTGATTATTGGATATGTTGTCATGCCCGATATGATTATGAACCTAGGAAGCAATAGTGGAAATTTAGTCTGATCATCAGAAAATTGTCTCTGTACTGGGTATCTCTTTTCATGACCTAAGTTGTTTGATGAACAACCATGATTTGTTTCCATAGTTCACTGCCCTGATTGGTATATCTTTAACCTGCTAATCTGTAGTTTCCAAGTAGCAGTACAAATAGCTAGGTCATTGGCATGTATACAAGACTCAATAAAAATACTACAAACAGCCGGGCTCAGTGGCTCAGTCTGTAATCCCGCGCCTTTGGGAGGCTGAGGTGAGTGGATTGCTTGAGCCCGTGGGTTCGAGACCCGCCTAGGCAGCGAGACTTCATGTCTACAATAAACCAAAAAATCAGCCGGGCATGGTAGCGCATGCCTGTAATTCCGGCTACTCGGAAGGCTGAGGCGGAAGGATTGCCGGAGCCCAGCAGGTTGAGGCTGCGGTGGCCGGGAGTGGCCACGCACTCCAGTCTGGGCGACAGAGTGAGACTCCAACTCAAAAAAAAAAAAAAAAATACAACAAACTTTACCTAGGAGAGTATTGGCCAAAGTTAATAGAACAAGTTTTGTTTCTGCGCAGTTATTATAACAACCAAATCTACATTCAGTTTTACATTGCTGCCACTGAAACTGAATAGCCATAGGGACCCAGTGGATATCATCAGTTTCCAGGCTAGCTGAACTACTTAGGGAATTCTCTATGAGTCAAGGATCTCAATGAGTAGGCCATATTGCTTTGAGCAGCAGAGTGGGAATAGCATTTATTTTGGAAAGATAAATACCACTTTTTAATCTAAAGCCTAGGTAGTCTGGAGAATGTATCAGCTCTGTTCTTAAATAAGTTACTTCTTTTTGACAAGTGAGGCTTTGTGCATTTCCAACCTTGTTAGTTGTTGAATTTGAGTTAACCCATCCCCTAATATGGTACATCAGGTGGGAGAATCACCTTGTCTTCCAGGGAGAGGCATTAAATTTTAATGAGTCCAGTAGCAATCTGCTTTTCAAATGGGTTCCTTGGAAACTCTGTGAGAAAGATTATGAGTATAGCACCTTCAGGGAGCTCTTTTGGTAGAACTGTCTGCTTTTACCAGAGGCTTCAGACATTGAGCCGTCAATAATAAAAACTTGCAACTCAAAAGAGCCACTAAAATTGTACAGATCTAAAGTATTAGCACTTCTGTACATGCAGTCTTCCAATCTGGAGATTTCCCTCTGTCACCTATAAGACAAAGATGTATAAGCATACAACAAATCTACTCTAACTTTACTATCAGGTGTGGAATCTACAACAGTGCATTGAATCGGTCCATTAAATTGGTCTGAATCATTATGTCATGTTTACATCCTTTTTCCAATGTGAAACTTCCTCAAATCCAGTCAGTTTATGGTCATTAGTCAAAGAAAGAAAGACTTTTAAGGTGTTAATAATAATGGTATTTGAAATAATTTATATTTGCTTATACTTAGGATTATGGAATTATATTAGAAAATTACTTTAAAATACAAAGTAGTCACATTTTACATAAAATGTATGGGCAGGATAAACATAAGCAACCCTTAAGTATAGAAAGATTTCTAAGATAATTAGTGTCTTTCATGTGCTATTTTTAAAAACAGTACATTTTCAACTGTAAGAGAACACTGAAATGTTAAAAATATCTGAATCCATGTTTTGCACTTTTAAAAAATGGACATATATTAAATCTCTAAATAGATCAGTAGAATTTTAGCTGTTACTTCCAGTCCCTATTTTGTCACCAAATTAGATTTTTTCTTATCTCATGTGAAAAAATAGTGGCTAACACACTATAAGGCTAAAAGAGAGTTTTGACACTAAGGTTAAAATTGTCGGAGGAAATGGGGAAACAAGAAGAGGTGATTAATTATTTTCCAGAATATGAGATAATAATTTTGTCATATCTTTTTTATTATTTGTATATTCATTTCAAATACCTTAAAAGACATTTTCATATGTTACTTGGTTATTTTTTTCCCTTTAATCCTTACCATTTTCTCCAACATGATTTGTAAAAGTAATCTTTAGGTTCTGATGTTTAATATTTGTGATTCTATGTTCTATTCTATTTAATATTTATGATTTTTTGTAATTAAGATTGGTAATCTAAAAATTAAATATTAATAATATATTTCAAAATGTGAACTTATTTTATTGAACAAAAGCAAATCATTGGTAATTTTTTGGCAAATATTAATTTAATATCTAAGATCTGACTTTATAATGTGATAAAATCTATATTTTTAAAATAAAAAATCTGTGTAATTTCATTTATTGGTTTAGTTAAAACTATGATTTCTAAATGGTTTAAGATTAGCCAGCACTACAATGCATAGATAAGCACAAGGACTCTACTTTAATACAAAAATTCTATTCAAAACAGGAGTCTCTTTCTGCTTATGTTATTCTTTGTCAAGAAAAATAAACATTCCAAACTTACTGGCTTGAAACATTGTATTATTACCTTCATGATGCTGAGGATTAACAGTTTCAGCTAGAAATTATTGTCTCAAGTTTTTCACATGATTTTATCAGAAGATGTTGAGTCTGTAGTCATTTAAAGATCCAGCCAAGCTAGATTTCTAAGTTATCTCACTCACACAGATATTACTGGTAATTGATGTTAAATATTAGTTAGAAATTCAAGAAAATTATCTACATGTGGCTTCTTCATGTAGCTTGCGTTTCCATAACATGGCAGTTAGTTTTTGAGAGAAAACATCCCCAAAGAGGAAAATCCTGAGAGTCAGCATTCCAAGGTGCTTGGGTAGAAACTACAAAATTCCTCAAGACCTATTCTAAGATGTTCAAGAATGTCATTTTAGCCTGTTATGTAGGTCTAGAAAATCACTAATGATAACCAATATTCAAGAGAAATTAATCTCCATATAATAAACAAATACAATTATTGAATTCTAAAATATGAATTTGATAATTTAAATGACAGAAATTCGGCCCATTAAAAAATCACAGCATAAAAATTAATTTCTTGGGTAGATTTATTTTTATACCCTTTTAAGTTAATACTTAATTGGGAATAACAGACTTTTATCTAGGTATTTTTTAACATAGTTCAAAAATATCAGTCAAAAATGGCCCACAGAGATTATGTATGTGAGAGAGAACAGCAAAATAAGGGCTTTCAAATATCCCTTTCTCCAAAAAAAGGTATAAGGACACTGACCCAAAACAAAATAAAATAAAACTTTTTCACAATTTTGGAAATTAAGGAAAGGCTTTAAACAATCTATTGAGCATTTTACTGAATGAAAATAATTTAATATTGATTTTTAAAAAGTGAATGTTGTGATATTTTAAACTGACTCCCCCCCCCGTATCTATGAGTTTGGCTTGAAAACCAACAGACCCTAAAAATCAATAGCCTAAAAACCATGGCAGCTAGCAGAATTGGGTTGGATGTCCTCTAAGTCCCTATTATCAAATAATTATGATTATTTTATTTTTGTGGCAACCCCATGAAACATCAATTATAAGCCTAGCTTACTTCACCTGATTCATAGATATTTTAGTAAGAACAATTTATTTCTCCTGGATAATTGTTGGTAGCAATCAGCAGCAATTTTTAACATCACAGTTGCATGAGGCAGTGATAACAGTTAGAACAAACAAGCTAACAACAGGAACAAAAACAACAATCTGAAAAAATGAAGATACTGAAGAACGATGATAAGAGTCACTGAAAAGCTCAGGTATAATCCTGGGATTCTAGAAGTTCAAGTGCAATTGAAAGACTTTATGCTTGCTTACAATCATGTGAATGACCAAGAAATACAGAAACTTGTTACTCCTCAGCTCTGGTTGATATTAAACTTCTGTGCAAGCAGGAAGTGAAGGTTAAGGCAGAGTTGTAAACTTTCTGCATAAGCATTGTTGATGCACTTGAACACACAGAGAGAAATCGTAGGAAAAGACTGGGAGACACACAGGCATACCTCAAAAATATTGAATGTTCTATCTGAGTTTACTGCAATAAAACAAATACAGCAATAAAGTGAGTCACACAAATTGTTTGGTTTTTAGTGCATATAAAAGTTATGTTAACAGTCTATTAAATGTGTAATAGCATTACATATAAAATGTATGCATACTTTATTTTAAAAGATTTTTTTGCTGAAAAATACTAATAATTATCTGAACCTTCAGCCAGTCATAATATTTTTGCTAGTGGAAAATCTTGCCTCGAAGTTGATGACTACTGACTAATCAGGGTGGTGGTTGCTAAAGATTGGAGTGGGTATGGCAATTTCTTAAAATAAGACAATAATGAAGTTTCTCACAGCAATTGACTTCTTTTACAAAAGACTTCTCTGTAGCATGCAAGCAATGTTGTTTGGTAGCATTTTTCACAGAGTAGAACTTTTTTCAAAATTGGAATTAATCCTCACAAACTCTGCTACTACTGCTTTATCAGTTTATGGTCTTGTGAATGTTGTAGCAGCTCTGCATGTGGTCAGCCAGTTTTCCCTGCACCATTTGCTGGATAACTGCTCAAAGAATATTCTAAATACTTTGTTGTAATTTTAATAATGTTTTCAGCATGTTTAAATTTCATCACAAGAAATTACTTTTTTTAGCTGGATGTGATGGCTCATACCTATACTCCTACCTACTTAGTAGTCTAAAGCAGAAGATTCACTTGAGCCCAGGACTCTGAGACTGCAGTGAGCTATGATCATGTACTCCAGCCAGGGTGACAGAGTAAGAACCTATCTCTAATTTAAAAACAAACGAACAAACAAGCAAACAAAACTTTATTTGCTCATCCATAAGAAGCAACTTCTCGGGCAACCTTCTTGAGAGCCCTCCCACTGTGGGAGCTTTTCTGTCCTCTCAATAAATCCTGCTTTCTCATTAAAAAAAAAAATGTTGATTCTTCCAATCCATCAGTATGGAATATCTCCACTTGTTTGCGTCATCTTTGATTTCTTTGAACAGTGTTTTGTAGTTTTCATTTTTAAGGTTTTTCACATCTCTGGTTAGGAAGATGCCAAGGTATTTGGTTTTTTTTTTCTGACTATTGCGAAGGGATTGTGCTTTTTATTTGGGTTTCTGTTTGTTTGTTGTCAGTGTATAGAAATGAGACTATCTTTTGCACATTGATTCTATACCCTGAGACTTTGCAAAAGTCCTTTATCAGTGCAGGAGATTTTTGGCAGATTCTCTTGGGTTTTTAAGGTATAGAATCTTGTCATCTGCAGAGAGGGATAACTCGACTTCCTCTTTTCCTATTTGGATACTGCTGATCTTCTCTTGTCTGATTGCTCCAGCTAGAACTTCTAAAACTATGTTGAAAAGGAGGGGTGAGAATGGGCATCCTTGTTTTGTTCCAATTTTCAGGGGAAATGGTTCCAATTTCTGTCTGTTGTGCAGTATGCTGGCAATGGATTTCTCATAGATACCTCTTACTATTTTGAGGTATGTTCCATCTATGTCTAGATGTTCAAGGGTTTTTATCAAGAAGGGGTGCTGGATTTTGTCAAAACTTTTTTCTGTCTAATGATATAATCGTGTGGTTTTTGTTTTTACATCTGTTGATGTATTTAATTACGTTTATGGTCTTGTGAATGTTGTAGCAGCTCTGCATGTGGTCAGCCAGTTTTCCCTGCACCATTTGCTGGATAACTGCTCAAAGAAATCAAAGATGAAAAGCAAAAAAAAAAAAAGAAAAAAATATTCCATGTTCATGGATTGGAAGAATCAACAGGCCCTAATAAGAGAATCAGTTTTCCTTTGATGCTTCGAAGTCAGGCATTGTCTTTTCTAGCTATCCAAGTCCTAGATGGAATCTTCTTCCAATACAAGTCTATTTTATCTACATTGAAAATCTGTTGTTTAGTGTATCCACCTCCATCCATTATCTCAGCTAGATCTTCTGGATAGCTTGGTGCAGCTTCTTTATTAGCACTTTCTGCTTCATCTTGTACTTTTATGTTATGGAAAAAGCTTTTTATAACGTCCATAAACCTCATGCCAGCTTTCAACTTTTCTTTTGCAGCTTCCTCACCTCTTACAGCTATCACGGAATTGAGAAGAGTTAGGGCCTTGATGTATATTAGGCTTTGGTTTAAGGGAATGTTGTGGATGGTTAGATATTCTATCCAGAACACTAAAAACTTTCTCCATATCATAAATAAGGCTTTTTTTCATTCTTATCATTATGAGTCATTGGAGTAGCACATAAATTTCCTTTGCTTTCATATCTTTGGTGCAAGGGACAAAGTTCTAGGCCTGACTCAACATTCAATATGTCTTTCTCACTAAGCTTAATTATTTCTAGCTTCTTATTTAAAGTCAGAGACTCTGCATTTCACTTGAACAGTTAGAGGCTATTGCAGTTATTAGTGGGTTTAATTTCAATATTGTGTGTAACAGGGTATAGGGAGTTTTGAGGTGAGAAAGAAACAAGGTAACGTGTGGAACAGTCACAATATACCACTTTATCAAGTTTATCATCAATATGGGTGTAGTTAGTTGTACCCCAAAAACAATTACAATACTAACATCAAAGATCACTTATCACAGATCACCATAACAGATATAATAATGGAAAAGTTTGAAGTATTGTTAAGAATTACAAAAACGGGACAGAGAAACTTTTTGAAATAAGCTTATGTTTTGAGAAAATGACAGCCATAGACTTGCTTGAAACAGGTTTGTCACATATCTCCAACTGGTAAAAATTACAACACCAGCTAAGTGCTGTATAGTGAAGTGGAATAAAATGAGTTATGACCTTATTAATTGCAGTATTTTAAGATAATTTTTATTTTATCATTAGCAGATTATTAAGCTAGTCAACAGAGACTTTAGTGAGCCAGAGTCAGTGGCTCATGCCTATAATCCCAGCACTTTGGGAAGCGGAAGTTGGAGGATTGCCGGAGCCCATAGCAACATGGTGAGACCTCGTCTCTACTATACATAAAAAATATTAGCTGGGCATGGTGCCCATGCCTGTAGTTTCAGATACTTGGAAGGTGGCAAAGCATTTCAATAATTAGTGAATAACATTAATTTACACATCTAAAAATACAATGAATTAAAAAAATAAACTTAAAGATACTCACAGGTAGACACATCAAAATCAAACGGTTGAAAACTAAAGATAGAACTAATGGCTAAAGCAGTAAAACACGACTCATCATATATGGAGTTCTCAATAGATTTAACAAATTACTTCTGATTAGAAATTATCAAGATCAGAAAGTAGTTGTGTAACTTATTTAACACAATCAATAGAAAAAGAAAGCTGGAGTAAACATACCAATGTTAGATCAAAGAAAGTTTTAGAAAATATTAATAACAAGAAAAATGTAAAATTCGGAACGTTTAAGTATATAAAAAGCCATGAAAATTATAAATATATGTGCACCTACTAGCAGAACTTAATAATATATGAAAAAAAGTTTATAGAAGGCAAAAATAGACAATACAAAAATAATAATTGAAGAATTCAATGTTCACTTTCCATAGTGATAATAACAAGTCCAAAGATCAATAAAGAAATAGATTACTTGAACAACGGTATATACCATTTGAACCTACCAGACAACTATAGAATATTCCATCCATTACAGCAAAAATATACATTCCTCTCAAGTGCACATAGAATATTTTCAAGAATAGAATACTCTCAAGGATAACTAGGCCATAAACAAATCTCAGTACACTAAATGTATCGAAACTTCTCAAAGTATCATCTTCAACTAGAGTATGTATTGTCAAATAATAACAGAAACATTAGAAAATTAAAAATGCAAGGAAGTTGTTAAAATTCACTTTTAAATAACCTATACCTAAAGAAAAAATTACAAGAGAATGTATTCTTTTATGTTATTTTATAGGCTTTATTTAATTTTGATTACAGAATTTTCTGCTGCCAGAAAAAGGGTAGCAATTTAAAGTTGACTTTAAACAAATACAGTCTATTAAAACTTACGTAAAAAGGGTTTCCTTAGCGATTTCTTCTATTATCAATATGTTTATTTACACAACTTTTTCTGAACATCTACACACAGTGACAAAGTTTATAATAGCTTTCACCTAATAAATTTGGTTGCTGCAGCCTGCTTTGAAAATTATCAAAGAAGCATGTTTTGGTAGTTAGATAATAAATAATTAAATGACTCATTACTTTTGAAGACAGGCAAACTGAGTTGATCCTTAGATTTATTTCTTACTGTTTATTTGACTTTTGATAATTATTTAATTATTTTTACTCCAGCAGCATAGTCATAAGACTACCTAGATGGTACAGTTGTTTTAAGCACAAAAATAAATGAGATTGAAAGGCACTTGAATACAAGCCTGCCAAAGAATGAGGGCTTAATAAGCAATAGCAAGTACATAAACATACAAGAGCTACTTTGAAAACCACTTTTACAATCAATTTCTAGTCTTGCTAAAAGTCCAGATTCCACACTACCTGTTGGAATTCTGGTATATATAGAGAAGGAGGAATAAAACAAAAAAATTGCATTTTGAATGTGTATTTCTGAGATTATTGTATTATTTATTTTTATTTAATTATTTTAAGAATATAGGATACGTTTCAGGATTAGATATACAAATGGTCATTGTACAGGTAAAGTTTGGGATTCACTCAGGTCCCACTTCACCTGGTTTGATATCAGGTACCCCTGTTGATGAAGTGTGCCCTCCTCCCTCCCTTGGCAGTTTCCCACTACTGCCAATCCCTTTCTTATATTATTATGATCATTGTTCAGGATCTGCTTATGAGTGAAAAAGTGTGGTTCTCATTCCTTTGTTTCTGTGTTAAATCACTGAGTATTATTGACTCTAAGTCCATCCAAGTGTTGTGAAGTTCATAATTTTTTCCTTTTTTCTTTTCCTTTCTTTTTTTTTTAGAAAGCAGGATTTATTGAGAGGACAGAAAATCTTCCACAGTGGGAAAGGACCCGAAGGGTTACCCCTGCGCTTCTTTATGGTTGCATAATATTCATCATGTATAAGTACCACATTTTTTTTTTTTTTTTTTTTTTTTTTTGAGTTGGAGTCTCACTCTGTCGCCCAGGCTGGAGTGCAGTGGCCGCTCCCAGCCACCGCAGCCTCGACCTGCTGGGCTCCGCGATCCTTCCACCTCAGCCTTCCGAGTAGCCGGAATTACAGGCATGCGCTACCACGCCCGGCTGATTTTTTGATTTATTGTAGAGATGAGGTCTTCCTGCCCAGGCGGGTCTTGAGCCCGCGGGCTTAGGCAATCCACTCACCTCAGCGGATTTATTGTAGAGATGAGGTCTTCCTGCCCAGGTGGGTCTCGAACCCGCGGGCTCAGGCAATCCACTCACCTCAGCCTCCCAAAGGCCCAGGATTACAGGCTGAGCCACCGAGCCCAGCTAACACCACATTTTTTTTTATCCAGTCCACTTTTAATGGGCAGCATAGCTGGTTCCATGTGTTTGCTGTTGTGAATAATGCTGCAATAAATATGCATGTGCAGGTATATTTTTCATGGAGTGATTTGAATTCCTCCAGATATGTTCCCAGAAGGAGGATTGCTGGTTCATATGGAAGGTCCATTTTTAGATCTTTTAGGAATTGCCACACTGTTTTCCACAAAGGTTGTACTGGTTTATGCTCCCATCAACAGTGTAGAGTGTGCCTTTTCCTTGTATCCTCTCTAGCCTCTTTTGCTTTTTGAGTTATTAATGATGACCATCCTGACTGTAGTTTGGTGGTATCTAAGTGTGGTTTTAATTTCATTTCTTATATATTCTTGTTTTTCCATTGTATGTAAATTTAACCAAAAAGATGTACAATTTTTCTGTTGTATATTGGGTTATGTATGAAATGTTTGTGTACAATTTAAAAAAAAGATTAAAAAGTTCCTGTGGATGTTTTGTATATAGTACCTTGGCATTTTGCATTGATAGCTTGAAATTAATTTCCAAATAAATAAAACTCCCATGATACTAGAAAAAAATTGCATTTCTTAGATGATTAGTGAGGCAGAGCATGTTTTCTTCTATCTGTTGGCTGTTTATATGCCTTCATTTGAGAAGTGTCTATTCGTATCTTTTGCCCACTTTTTAGTAAGGCTGTTTGGTTTTTGTTGTTGTTATTGTTGTTTTCTTTTCAGCACGTTTGGGTTCCTTGTAGAACTTGAGTATTAGACCTTTGTCAGATAAACAGTTGGCAAATATTTTTTCTCATTCTGTGGGCTGTCTCCCAACTCTCTTGATGGTTTCTTTTGCTTTGCAGAAGCTTTTCAGTTTGAGGAGGTTTCACTTGTCAATCTTATTTTTTATGTCATGGGCATTTGGGGTTTTAGTCAGGAATTGGTTGCCAGTTCCAATTTCCATAAGGGTGTCTCCTGCCTTTTCTAAGGTTCTTATAGTTTTAGGTTTTATATTTAGGTCTTTTATCCACTTAGATTTGATATTTGTGTATGATGATAGGTAGGGGTCTTGTTTTAATCTTCTGCCTGTGGCCAGTTAGTTTTCCCAGCATCATTTACTGAATAAGTTCTCCTCTTCTCAGTGGTTGTTAGTGGAGCCTTTGTCAAAGATGAGTTGGTTGAGAAATTGAGGTTTTGTTTTCAGAATTTGTATCCTGTTCCATTGATCTATTTGTTTTTATGTTTACAATATGCTAATTCCTATTTTTCTTTCAGAACAAAGAAATATTATGCCTCCAGATAGTCAAAAGTAAAATATTATTTGAAAATGTTCCATTCTACTATATTTGAAGGAGTACTTTTAAAAAAATAGGATCTAGTATATTCACTTAAATGATTTTATTATAAATGCATTCTATGTAAACGGTGGTTCAAAATTCTAGAACACCTAACTTCTACTTAGCAATACACTGTTACCAATGTGATCCTTTGGACATCTGAAATTTAATCAACTTTTCATCATTTAAAAAAATCTGCCAATATTTTACAAGCCACTACTTAAAATATCTATGCATGACACTACTTAGACAATATTCATAAAATATGATCATGTTCACCTCCTACTATAATATGACATCTATAAAATAATTCTACTAAAATTATTCTACAAAAATTAAACAAGGTGAGTAGCAAATATTTAAAACAAAAGGTAATCAGATTATAAATTACTTTATTGGCAAACAGTTAACACAGAACATTGCATTAATACATTAAGGGTTTAAGACAAAAATGAACAATGTCTGTTTAAAATTGGCATAAGAAACTCAGTAGTACATGGTAATTCTTTACAAGCAATTTCAAGGAGATTACTAAGAAAATTCAATTTTAAAATGCTTCTTTAAACATATTAATGAAATGATTTAAAATTCTTCCATCTAACTGGATCAGAAGCACAAATAGGATATTAGATTCAGGAGTTGCAGCATTTTATGATGGTCTTATTTTTCAAAACCCTGTGTGCCAAATTAAATCTTGGAAGAAAATTGATGTACCATTTGATTCCCTAATTATTGACTGGGCCATGGGAAAGCTGCTTACTGTAGATAGTTATAACTGAAAGTTGATTGCCCAGCTGTTGCTGGCACAAAGAGAGACTGTGTAACTGAGCAATAATTTCAATTATCTACCCCAGGTTTTCTATTCTTCGCAGTTTGATGACATTTTTGACTTTTTAAAAAATATGAGAATATTTATTAATATATTTATTTAAAATTAGGCACAGCTAATGAAAAATAAAATAGAATATATTACTTCAAAATAAAAAGTGTAGGCTAGTTAATGCTTGTTATTGTAATCTATATATTGATGCCAAATGATTGACTCATATGCCTAAAGGTTAAAAGAAAACATGGTGTAGTTAATTGAAATAACATAGCTAAAATTGTGTTTATGTTTATAATTAAATTATGAGTGTGACATAATATTTCTTGTAATAATTTGCTTGTCTTCTCAGGTAAAAACTAAACTTGTGTTAAGTTTCATGTGTCTATTTTTGCTTTGTTGCATTTTCTTTTGAGGACTTAGTTGTAAATTTGATGCAAGGTCATTGCCCAGAAGAGCTTTTCCTAGATTTTCATCTAGAATTTTTACAGATTTAGGCCTTACACTTATGTGTTTAATCTAACTTGAATTGTTTTTTGAATATAATGAGAGATAGGAGTCGACTTTTATTCTTCTACGTATTGCAATTTAATATTTCTATTTACTGAATAGGGTGTTCTTTTTCCAGTGCATGTTTTTGTTGACTGTGTCAAAGGTCAATTGGTTGTAGGTACATAGCTTTATTTTTGAATTCGCTATTATTTTCCATTTGATCTACGTATGTATTGTTATACTACTGCCATGCTTGTGGTATAATTTGAAGTCAGAACATAATATCTCCTTTGTTTTCTTAGGATTGGTTTGACAATTTGGGGTCTTTTCTGGTTCTATATGAATTTTAGTGGGTTTTTTTCCCATATTCTGTGAAGGATGGCATTAGTAATTTAATAGGGAATATATTAAAAATTTTGTACAAGGCAAAAAATATCAGTGATAGTCGACATACAGAAAGAGAGAAAATATTTCCAAACAATGCTTCTGACAAAGGGCTAATATCTAGAATCTACAAGGAATTCAAACAACTCAACACACACAAAAAACAAAAAACAAAAAAAAACAGCCTCAGTAAAAGTGGGAAAAGAATATGAATAGACATTTTTCAAAGGAAGACATACAAGGAGCAAACTAAATATTTAAAAAAGCTCAACATCACTAATCATCAAGGGAATGAAAATTAAAATCACAATGAGATACCATCTTACACCAGTAAAAATGGCCATTATTAAAAAGTCATAAAACAGCATATTTTAGGGAGGACACGGAGAAAAAGGAACACATACACTGTTGATGGGAATGCAAATTGACGCAATCTCTATGGAGAACAGTATGGAGGTTTTTCTAAGAACTACAAATTGAACTACTATTTAATTCAGTAATTCCACTACTAGGTATCAATCTAAAGGGAAATAAACCATTACGTAAAAAAAATCTGCACTCATAGGTTTATTATAGCACTATTCACAATTCACAATAGCAAAGTCATAGAACCAACCTAAGTGACCAACAATGGGTGACAAGATTTAAAAAATGAGATACACACACACACACACACACACACACACACACACACACACATGCACACACGCGTGCGCACACACACACACACACACATACACACACACACCATAGAATGGTATTCTTCCATAAAAAAGAAAAAAATCATGGATTTTGCAGCAACATAGATGGAACCAGAAACTATTATCCCAAGTGAAATGACTCAGAAATAGAAAGTAAAAACTACGTGTTCTCACCTACAAGTTGCCCGTAGATACACTTGGACATACAAAGTGAAATAATAGCCATTGGAGATTCCAAAAGGTGGGGAAGGGGATGAGATATGACAGACTTACATACTGGGTACAATGTACACCATTTGAGTAATGGATACACCAAGAACTTAGACTTCACCACTATGCAATCTATCCAGGTAATAAATCTTCACTTGTATCCCCTACATGTATAAAGATAAAAACAAATAAATAAAACACTAAACTCTGATTAAGGGCTAGAAGAAATTAAATCTGCAATATTATAGTATCCAATGCATACAGCAGTTTGAAGACTATATTTCATTAATGGATTTAAAAAGCCATTTTATGTCATACTATGGCTTAATGTTTATAAAATTATTCATTCACTATATCTTTTACATTTGTTTGTTTTGATTAGCTTTTGCTGTGTAAAAAATTACCCTCAAGTCTAGTGATTTTAAACATTTTATTTGACTTCATATTTTCTGGGTTGACAATTTGGGATGGCTTAGGTGGGCATTTTATTTTTAATCTCTACTAACTCACCCACATGTCTGCTATGAGCTGTCAGTCAGCTGAGGAGTACATTTGTTGTTTTAGTGAAGCCTTAGCTGTTTAGCCTCGTCTCTGCTTCAGACGTCTTTCATCCGCCAGAAGGCTATCTGGTTCTCATGGTTCTATATTTCTTAAGAGCAGCATTATGACCTTGAACAATTATAATACTATAAAAAGGTGATTGGCAGTAGTGGAAAATTGTTAGGGGAGAAGAGGTGGGACTGGCAGCTGAGGGAAACTGCTAGGGGAGGGAGGGGCATACCTCATCAACAAGGGTACCTGCATGATCAGTGTTTATATACCTAACCCTGAATTGTACCCCACATCTCTATAGGAAATAAATAAATAAAAGAGCAGCAAGCAAATCTGATCTAAAACAGGTCAAGCCTGTTCTTGTGTCAAGTTTGCTTATTGGCAAAGTCACATGAATACTCTTGAAGTCATGGAAAGAAGTCATTATTGAAGGGCATGAAACTGGGGAATAGAAACTTAAATAACCATTTCTGCAATCTACCAAATTTCAACCTGTGGCCAAAAATTATTCACAATTTTTCTGATAAAAAGATTTTCAATTCCATCCTATGATCTTCAAAAACCTCATAAAATCATGTATCAGACTTGATGTCCAGAATATCATGAGCTTCAATCATATTCAAGGAGGCAGTTCTTTGAATACAGTTACTCTTGATCTAGAAACTTTTAAGCAAAAGGCCATGTTTTTTGGCCCCTGACTCTGCCAACATACAATGTTGAGAGGGAGGTTACCTGCAATGGACACTTCTATTCCATAAGAGTTACTGGTCCTTAGCATTCTGAAGTCAAGATGGGTGTCTATTGCAAGATCTCTCTATTCTGGGTAAACATAAAACTCTTCACTACGCTTTTATTTATTTATTTATTTTTTATTTTCATGAGAAATGGTTTCCTTCTCTTTCATGTTTTCTTCTTTGATTTTCCTTGGAAATTCCTTCTTGTTCCATTAATCCTTGAACCTCTTGGCTGTACTCTCTGATTTATTAACTCTGCTCTCCATTACTTTATGTTTCCTAAGATATGGTCCATATTGCAGCTAAATAGCCCTTTCAATGTACTTTCTTCTTGTAAACTTTTGGGTACCAAAGACTTTTTTAGTTTGAGTAACTTGTATCTCTGTAGTACAAGTTGTTTGCCCTTTGGCTATTTCAATATCCTCAAATCAATGTTGCATGTTTTAAGGTTTTGGTTTTGTTTTTTCTCACTAGCCTCTCAGTTTGAGTTATTTTCTTATGTTTTCTGAAACCCTATGCTAAATAACTACAAAATGACCTGATTTAAAATAGCCATGAATCATATCACAAACTATGGATTCGCAGTTTGGGTTGGATTCAGCTATGTGTTCTCCTTTTCATTCCAGCTGCTCTCACTCACGCCTTTAATAAGTTACCCTGTTGGCTTTAATTTGATTGGTCCACTGCAGCCTCAGCTACTATAGTTGATCCGTTATCTGCATTTTATATATTATTGTACTAGATAAAACCCGCCTTATTCACATGGTAATAATGTTCCCTGTCTTGGGTTGGGTTTTCCAGAATCAAATCCATAGATGTATTGTGAGATATAAGACTTTTATGTGTTAATTATTATCTAGAAAGAAAGAAACGTATTTGAAAAGAGGGAAAAAGCAAACCACTAGAGTGAGTGGTGGCTATCAGAAAGGCTTCACCTTCAGCCACATAAATCTTTGCAGCTGAGGCAGACTCTGAAGAAGGTGGTAGCTTCAGGTTTTTGATAACTACACTCCCTGAAGTTGGACAAAAGTCTTTTCTTGAAGGAGAATCTGAGAGACACTTCTCCAAGTCTTCTACACATGTCAAATTTGCTAATATTCAATTGATCAAAGGAAGTCACATTACCAAGTAATGCACAAAGGAAGTGGCCACAATGAAAGGATGCATTTGAGGATATTTTTGTAAACTGCAATATTGTGGTTCTATGTTATAATGACTTTAAGTGGCAGCTTTACTAAAAAATGAACAAAGAAACACATATTGCTACATCATCATGGTGAAAATTAACTTTATTTCCCCTAAACATTAATTAATTTAAGAGTTGAGAAATAAGAAACTCAAGTGTTTTAAAAGTATAAGAGTAAACCAGAAAGAATAGGGAAACAGGCTATGCATATCACTATTTTGGTAAGGCAAGAGAACAATATGATACTTTCTCAAAAATTTAGAGAGCTTGGAAGATTATGTCGTAGATATTAAAATATTTTGGACTAGAGATTGCATCTTTGCTTATGATGTTAAGATGGTTTAGAATTGAATATGACCTAAATGTTAATGGTAAAAATTACCATTTTCAATTTGGCTCCGATTTGATTTTCTCTTTCCAAACAAGAAGAGAGCTTCTAAAGTCTTAACAAAAGGCCTTGCAGACAGAAGCAGCTTATACTTCTTTCTGTTTATGATACTTTTTGAAATATATATTTATGAGTTGGCAGAGACAGGGACCACGGCAGCTTAGCATAGCTGATTATCATGTCTTAGCAAATGAGGAGAGCCTAAAGCAATAAGAACTTTCAACCACTAATAGTGACTTATCCACAAGGTATTTACATAAACTGACATTTTGGCAAAGATATCATATATGCATATCCTTCACTGATTGTCTCTCAAATTTAATTAAAAGTACAAAGTATTATAAATTATTTAATGTTAGATTTTAAATGCCAGACTTCTATTTTATGCATACAATTTATAAATAGTTTTGATTGAGGATTCATTTTTTATTACACTGTAAATCTTAAAATTGTATACTTTATTTTCCAGCTATGAAAATATTATAAAATGGTTGATTTTGTTTCCCCAAAATTTCTGCCACTCGTATGACTGTAATTTTGATTGTGATAGTAAATAGTACAAAAGAAATTGTAACACTCATTAGGATTATAGGATAGTTGTTCTAATTTTTCACAACCTTATAGTACAGTGACTACAAGTATTTCGGGGTAATTACATATGTTAGTCTTACTGAAAATGAAACCTTTGCATGGGAAGTACCATAATTACCCTTATATAACAATTATGATTTGAGTGCCAGTCAACATAGGAAAACTCTTACAGGTTTTAGTAACATAACTTTTTTGAGTTACTTGACTCAAAATCACATTTTAGATAATCCTATATGCTTACAAATTGTCCTAGGCGTATGAACATATCTCAGCATATTTATTTATCATGTCTTTATAAATTCAACTTTTTTTTTACAATGTCCCTGGCATAAAAACCAAAACTGCACTACACTGATCAAATTATCTGTAGACTTGGTTAGGGTAGATTATATACCAGAATCCAGTTTCAAATTAATTTCTGCTGGTTGAGGTCAAGTCTGATTCAATACATAGAATAACTATGTATGAGATGAAAGAAGCATGGCTTATGGTTACAGATATAAAATGGGTCCATTTGATATACTGAACATACTCTATGGGTCTGTGGATATACTCTATGGGTCTATGGACATTAGCTAAAATATTTAAAACATTATAAGGTTGAAACAGAAAACCTATTTTTTTCTTTGCCTATACTGTCTACTTAAATTATTTCTGTAGATTGTTTTTTTAATCCTGGATGAAAGCATAAGAAGTTTGGATAGGGTTCTGTCTGGGTTACGTGGTATCGCCATATCCTACCTTGTCTCTCCCACTGAGTATGTTGGAATCTAGAGAGAATATGAGAGGAAGATATTTGAGGATAACAAAAAGTCCAGAAGCAGCCAGACCAGAGAACACCAAAATTTAGTGTCTCCGAATCTGCATGAGTTTATTTTTCATTTTCCTCTCTAACCTCTCTAGTCTTCTACATTAACCTAGCTCAGCTGGAGACCTTGAATAGAACATCGGGCTTCAAATAGTGAGCTCCAGGAGAAGCTTCTGGTTTAGAAGCAGAAAACTGAATTTCAAAAACTCACAGTAAGTGAGGAAAGTTTTCTGTATTTTTACTTTTTTTTTTTTTTTTTACTTTTTTCCCTGTTTTCTCATGCCTTAGATTGTAGACAATTCCATGGCATTGGTAGTGGCAGCAGAAAGAAGCAATTCATTACCTATAGGTGAAAAATAATTTAAATGATTATAGATGTTTCATGAGAAAACATGGCATACAAAAGGAAACTGGCACAATATATCTAAAGTATTTTGTTTTAATGGTCAGTACCACATTTCATAAACAGGGAAAATATCTTTCAGAAATAAAGGTGAAATAAAGTCATTTTCAGGTTAAGAAAAACTTAGAGAATTTATAGTTAGCAAACATGTTCAAAATTATTTTTAGCCAGGCTTTGTGGCTCAGCGTGTAATCCCGCACTTTGGGAGTTGAGTTGAGTGGGCTGCCTGAGCCCGAGGGTTCAAGACCCGCTCCGGCAACTTGGCAAGACCTCATCTCTAGGATAAATCAAAAAATTAGAGGGGCATGGTAGCGCGCGCCTGTAGTTCCAGTTACTCGGAAGGCTGAGGCGGAAGGATCGCTGGAGCCCAGCAGGTCGAGGCTGCGGTGGCCGGGAGCGGCCACTGCACTCCAGTCTGGGCGATGGAATGAGACTCCAACTCCAAACCAAAAAAAAAAAAAAAAAAATTATTGCTAAAAAATAAAGAAGCCGGGCTCGGTGGCTCAGCCTGTAATCCCGCGCTTTGGGAGGCTGAGGTGAGTGGATTGCCTGAGCCGCGGGTTTGAGACCCGCCTGGGCAATTTGGTGAGACCTCATCTCTACAATAAATCAAAAAATCAACCGGGCGTGGTAGCGCATGCCTGTAATTCCGGCTACTCGGAAGGCTGAGGCGGAAGGATCGCTGAGCCCAGCAGGTCGAGGCTGCGGTGGCCAGGAGTGGCCACTGCACTCCAGTCTGGGCAACAGGGTGAGACTCCAACTCAAAAAAAAAAAAAGGAATAAAGAAAGTTCTTCAGACAGAAACAATACCAGAAACCTAGTACACCTGAAGGAAGGACAAGCAACCAAAAGGGCAATATTTTGAGTTACATTATATTTATTAACTATGCTCCTCTAGAAGTTTGTAAAAAATGTTTAGCAATTGAAATATATGTATGTGTGTGTGTGTGTGTGTGTGTGTGTGTGTGTGTGTGTGTGTGTGTATTTATTTATTTATTTACATCTGTGTGTATATAAATGGTTAATAGGGTAGGGTTGTCATTTTATGTACATGCAATATATAAGACAGGTATAGCATAACATGACAAGGGTAAAGAAACTTATTGCACTAATGTTTATACATTTCAGTTGAAGTAGGAAAATATTGATTTTAAATAAAATGTAAAAAGTTAAGTATAATTTTTCAGTTCAATGTTAACAACTGATAAATTTTAAAGGAGACATTGCCAGAATAACAAATAATAAACTGAGATATATAAGTTTATATAATCTAAGTAAAACACGAAAAAGGGAAACAAGGAGCAAACAGAAACAAATAACAATAAAATAAACTTAGTCAAAATCAATCTATAATTACATTAGTATAAGTGATCTAAGCAAGCTATTAAAAGACAGAGATTTTTCAAAACTTCTAAAGAAAAACTGATCTACCCATATGCTGTGTATGAGAAATTCACTTTAAAAATAATAATATAGGTTGGCTAAATGCCAAAGGATGGGATATGTTATAAATGCTATATTATGTAAATACTAATCAAAGAAAATATGAATGACTATAATTGTACGAAAAAAATGTTCTCCATACAAAGAAAATTACTAAGGATGAAAAAAGTTACACATTGATAAAAGGGTCAGTTTACCAAAGAGAAACAACATTCTTAAATATGTATATACCTAAAAATAGAATCTCAAAATACACAAATATATAAGTGAAACAAACAAAAAAACTAGAAGAGGTACATCAATCCATAGTTATAGCTGAGGTCTTCAATATTTTTCTATCATTAACAGGTAGAGTTAGTAGGCAAAAGTCAGTAAGGATATAGAGGAATAGAAAAACACCATCAGGAAACTGAGTTTAATTGACAGTTATAGAGCACTCCATCCCAAATTAGTAGAATATGTTTTTTTTTCAAGTGCACATGAAACATTCACCAAGATAGACCACACCTTGGTCAGTAAAATAATCCTCGACACATTTTTAAAACTTTAATTAATACAAACTATATTTCCTTAACATGATGAAATTTAACTGGGAATCAGTATCAAAATATGAGGTAGATAGTAAACAGGACTAGTTTCCTAGGGTAAACACACCAAGGCTAATTTTTCAAGACTGTTGACTGGTACAATTTCTCGAAACAAATACCCTGATCAGATAGATAGCCTGGTTTTCTAAGCTCCCACAGAGAAAACAGGATGCAGTTGCATACAAGTTAAAGCCAGCTAGAGCAACAAGGTAACTCATTTACTAGTTAGCAAACCTTTCTCCTCATTATACACTCACTATCATATATTTGATCTTCGTTCAAAAATTACTTATACAGTTAGATTTGTATACATAAACGTAATATATAAGGGCTATTTATTGCAGCCTCATTGACTGCACCACTGTTTTCAAAAACAAAATTGTGTTGAAATAAACTTCTCATCTCTAGGAGACAAAGAAAATAATTATAATATAACAGTAAAACTTCTATGTAGCTGAAAATATGAATGACAAATATGTCCTTACCCTGACATTAATTGTCCATGAAGATATAAAAACATAAAAGATATAATGTAGAGATATTTAAAATGCCAAATACATTGTTATATTATACTACCATTAATGTTTTTAAAATGCAAATAAATAGGTTCTCCTCTCCCCAGTGGTTGGTGGTGGAGGCTTTGTCGATGATGAGTTGTTTGAAAAATTGAGGTTTTGCTTCTGGAATCTCTATTCTGTTCCATTGGTCTATTTGCCTGTTCTTATACCAATATCAAGGTGTTTTGATTATTGTAGCTTTATAATAAAGTTTAAAGTCTTTTTTTTTTTGCTGGAAATTGTTTTGGCTATTTGTGATCATTTATGTTTCCATATGAATTCCTGTATTGCTGTTTCCAGGTCTTAGCAAAATGCTGCTGGTAATTTAATGGTTATTTCTATAAATATTTAAATTGGCTTGCGTAGGATGGATATCTTAACAACGTTGATTCTTCCAATCCATGAGCATGGAATATTTTTCCATTTGTTTATGTCCTCTTTGGTTTCTTTGAGCATTTATTCAGTAAATGGTGCTGGGAAAACTGGCTGACCACATTCAGAAGTTTAAAACAAGACCCCTCCCTATCACCATACACAAAAATGAACTCTAAATGGATCAAACCTAAATGTAAAACCTCAAACTATAAGACCCTTAGAAAATGCAGGAGACACCCTTATGGAAATTGGAACTGGCAACCAATTCCTGATCAAATCCCCAAGTGCCCATGCCATAAGAGGTAAGATAGACAAGTGGGGCCTCATCAAATTGAAAAGCTTCTGCAAAGCCAAAGAAACCACCAAGAGAGCAGGGAGACAGCTCACAGGTTGGGAAAAAAATATTTGCCAACTATATATCTGACAAAGGCCTAACATCTGGGATCTATGAGGAGCTCAAACATGCCGAAAAGAAAAAAAGCAAACAGCACCATTACAAAGTGGGCAAACGATATAAATAGACACATTTTGCTCACATTAGCAAAAACATGGAATCAACTGTGCTGTCCATCAAACAAAGACTGGATAAAAAAAGTGGTACATATATATGATGGAATATTGCACAGCCATAAATAAAGAAACAAAGAAACAAATAATTGAGTATCACATGGTCTCACTCATAAGCAGACCTTGAACAATTATTTTAATACTATAAGAAAGGGATTGGCAGTAGTGGGAATCTGCCAGGTGGGGCAGCACACCTTGTCAACAAGGGTACCTCCATAATGAACATTTGTATACCTAACTCTGATTTGTACCTCGCATCTTTAAAATAAAAAAAAATTTAAATACAAATAAAAGAAGTATATGTGTTGGCTTGGAAGTTTGATACATAAAATAGTATCAAAATTTTCTTCAAGTACTATGTTTTATCAGTTTTGTAATGCATTTATATATAGAACTAGCTATCTGGAGTGCAAGGATGTGAGCTAGACTTTCATAATATATTGATTTGTAAATTTAAAGTTTGAAACAGGGAATATATAACTAAACAAAAAAGTCACAAAAATTTATATTTTTAGTTATAATTTTACTTTATTAGAACCTAAACACAAATGTATTTTATATCTATATTATAATAATAAAAGAAATTATCCTATTTTGGATTGATTTCAGAAACTATAATTTTGAGAAAGCAGTGGGGAATACTTGGTTCTCATTTCTTCTGGTTATTGCATGTTTTAGTTCCTGTTTGTTTGATCAGTATTGTAAAACATTGGAGAGAATATTCTGCACTATATCCTTATAGGATGGGCATGAGAGGAGAACTCCCTGTCATGGATATTTCTAATTAATTATATCTTCTTTCTCTAGCTCAACCTGACAAATCATTTATACTGAATCACTGGTCACTGATATTGACGCAAGTATTTATACCTTTAGGTAAAAAACAATTATGATACATGAGCTCAGAAAAATCTTCAGAGTAAAATATGAGTCACTTCATGGAATAAACAGTATCAAATAGCTATTTCATAAATTATGTACTCTGGAAACCATTTCCTTGCTTTTTAATGAACTATGTATAGACAACATAAGTACTAGAAGTTGTTCTCATATGACTAATACCTAATATCACTAAATTCAAACATACTCAGTGCAGCATGACTTCGTAGCTATACACATTTAGAAAATTAAAAATGTAAATTCAGTAAACCATCTCTTACATTTAAGACACACAATTTTCTAAGTGAGTATCAGATGTTCTTTTTGATATATGTACAATCAGTAGTTGATCAGCTTTCTTCACAGAGTGGTTGGGAGAAACATAAGATTAAGTATCTCGCTGTAAGGTGTGGAGGTAGTCAAGTAGGATCAGGGGCAAAACTGAAAAACAAATGAAGTCTTTATTCACTGATTGCAACAGTGTAAACAAGAAGTTGAAAAGGAAAAAGAGTGGTGCAGATGTTTATTTTTTCCTCCTTATGCAACTGTACTGCAGTGGTATGCCAGTCAAATGAGAAGTTGAGGTACTGTCACTGCTGAGGATCCTTGAACAAAAGGATTCAGTCATTCTATGGATTTAAGAGGCATAGGGAAGAGAAATATGGAGGGGAGCTAGTTGTGAAAAAGTACTGAATCAGAGTAGAGTGTTAATCAAACCTCTGCCCACCCAATCCTATGAGGTTTAAGAAGAAGCTCCTCTGAATGTAGGTTTCTGGACAAGGAGGTATACAGATAGGCTTATGAACATGTCTGGTCAGGGAGGAAGGAATTAGGGAAAAGAATGAATGAGTTCTTGACCCCACCTCCCTCCAGAAAACAGTAATGCACTGGCTATGTACCTAGGCTGGTGTGGGAGGGCAGCTCTCTCCCTCATGAGGCTTGCCAGGTAAGACCTTGTGATTGCCTATGACCTGGTGCCCACAAGATCATACATAGAATTTCAACTCGGAGCCAGACTCTATTATGTAAGTGCTTTTCTAAAACTGCAAAGTATTATTTGTATTTGTCATGCAAATTGCCAATACAATTAAAATATTAGTGTACAACTAATATTTTCCTATACTGCCAAAATAACAATTTTATAAAATATTTAAATCTAAAAAAATGTGTATGCTATATTTTCCTGCTTTAACCCTGAATACTAACTAGGAAAGAAATTGTTAATATATAACAATGTAAAACAGTTTGAGAAATAATAATAATTATGCTTATTAAAATGCAGAGTAAACTTTTATTCATTGGAAACAATGGGCATTGGCCAGTGAAAATATGATTTGATATCCAAATATACTGGAAATTTGAAGTGATTCCAGGTACAGATTGTACATAATGATATGTGAATATATTAATATTCTAAGTATTTCTAATACAATTTGGGTTTGATTAATCTTCATTGTATTATGGGTGTCCAAACCAGTTCATATCATCTTTGGCCATCTAATATAGCAGCAGATGCATTATTTGCATAAGTAGAATACTATATGTGGGTTTGTATTTTTGAATGCCTCTAGGTTTATGACTCCAAATAATGTTTTAATCAGTGAACAAAAAAATATGATAATGTGATAGACGTCAATGCAAAGAAGAGTTAACTTAGTTTTGTTTAATATTAAAGTTTTTTACAATTATTCTACTATTGGTTTCTTTACTCATGGATGTATAAATCTTATGCAGAAAATTTTAGAAGTAAATAAATGACTTTAATGTTTTAAAACATTTAAAAAATTCATTGAGTTTTCAATATTAAATAGATCCAATATTTTAAACATATTCTGATATTTATAATTTTATTCAAATTGAATAACATGTTTGAATTCTTTGGTAACTACATATTGGCTTTGGCTAAGGTTATAGATACTATCTTAAATAATTATTCAATAATTCTTTAAATAATTATTTTGAAGTAAACGCAAGGGTATGTTTAACAATGTTTTAGAATGTATAATTGTCATGTAGTTTTTTGGCATGAACATATTTTCATATCATAACATCTGTAAAACAAATTTTTTGTCTAAAATATTATACTGATTAAGTTATCATATAAATGTCTAGACTATTAACTTATGACACATTAGAGACATGCAGCATAGTGGAATAGGCATAGCTTTGACAGGTATACTTGAGTTAAATTTTGTGCTCTATATTTATCATAAGATTAAACAGTCACAAGTTAATCACTTCACTTTCCTCAGTGACATTTATATGAATAATAAAACCACCTCATAATACTGCTGAAATTTGTAATACATATTTAAGTATATAAGTGTATGTACTTATATGAAGTTATAGGCACATACATATATAATTGTGTACACATATTATATACATCTCAGGTAATACATATATAAATACAGATCAAATTAGCTTGCCTTGTTCAAAGAATGTATAGCCTAGTGATGGAGACAGAGATAAAAAAAATAGGTAGAAGTATACGGTATTATGGGGAACAGACAGGCAGTAACCTAAACTAAGTGAAGTGTATTAAGAAGACATGGGGATTAGATATAGCTGGAATTACTGGAAACAAATAATAACTTAAGGGCAAAATAAAAGAGAATACCTCAGAACTATGGTAAAGGGAAACATGGTCCATTTGTAGAGAAAACATAAAGGAAGATACAAAAGAATAAAACAAGGTTTTATAAAAGGGAATGTAGTTTTCCTTTATTGTCATTGATAATGATGACAAGCAGAAAGAGCAAAAGATGAAAAAATAGGTGAATGGCAGATTTTGTGTGTCATGAAACACACTTTGGACTTTATCTTGTGGGCAAATTTGATTATATTAATCAAATAATTTTTTCTTTTCAAGAAGACTTTTCTGGTAGTCAGGTAGATTCGATAGGTTAATTCTGTAAGTAAGAAGACCAGTTAGTTGATTGTTGCCATTTTTAGCATAAAGATGACAGAATTCTAAATAATGTTAACATAAATAAAAAGAAAATAGGAATATATTTGCTTTGGCAAATATATAAAGTATATTAAATTGGTTTTAAAACTTATCTTTTAATAAATCTTCAGTTTATATTCATATTATTTTTATTTGATTTGATATTTCAAAATGAAATGACAAAAATAAAGTAATATTAATTTTATTTATTGCATTTTTTTGTTATTTTTTTAAAGCAGGATTTATTGAGAGGACAAAAAAGTTCCCACAGTTGAAGGGGACCCAAGGGGTTTGCCCAGTAATACTAATTTTAGAAAAAGTTACATACAGAAAGATAGAGTGAAGAAATACAGTCACGTAGATACATACACAACACTCAATTGTACGTGTGTATATCAATTTAAGTCTGAAATATACTTAATGTGCATGCTAGGACACTAAAGCTCACATTCAAAGTTGAGGCTGAAATGGAGAAAAATATTGAAAATGAAGACGGTTATATCAAAATTAGATATTTAAGGTTAAAGAAATAAATATTTTATTCAAATATATTAACAAAGCATAAACATAACTCCATGTTTTATTTTTTGTTTTGAGAGGTTCCAACATACTTTTAATTATTTCTAAATTGTGTTTCATAAAATAGAAACCTTATCAAGGTCTTGCTTTTTGTGTAGAGAGCAAGTTGATCTCCAAGATAAAATAACTGGCTGTTCAAAAAAAAAAAAAAAAGAAAAGAAAAAAAATGCATGAAACTAAGACTGGAGCTTTGGCAAATATGATAAAGGGATTAAACAACTTGAAGATAACTTATAAAAGAAGAGTATTACAAAGAAAATTTTATGTGTGATAAAACTGACTAGGATTGATAAATAATTGTATGTCTTTTTCTTAAAATTAAACTTTGATATATTCATTGGTCAGGGGTCCACTGATACAGAGCCAGAGCCTGGTCCTTTATATTTAAAATAACAAGTTTTTTTCTGAAGTCTGCTCTTAATTAAGTTGCAAAAGGTTTTGATCTTTAATTCCAACATCTGTTAATTTAACAGCCATACTCTTCCTAAGACCTATGTAAATTCCCTAGTATCTGCTTAAAAAATGTTGTCCTATTCATTTACAATGGTAATTTTATTTACTGAGGTAGAGTTTTGCTTTTGAAAGTTCTCAGATTCAAATCCTAGAAGTTCAAATTTGGCAGCATCTCACTGCATGTAAACTGTAGGTCTTACATCTTTATATTCAGGGTTTTTTTTCTCCTCTTAAAAAAGCTGAGCAGTTTTCTTGCTCTACTTTCTCATCAACTCCTATAACATTTTTCCTCAGGTTCTAACTCTCCTTCTAGAGTCTGCCATGAAATATTTGTCATGAAGGCCCAGCAAAGCAATGTTTTTCTATAGTATAGTTTGATTCTGTTTTCTTGACTTTTCTTTATATATCTGAGTTGTTCCATTTAATTACGAAATTTCTCATGTGGTTACTAAAATCTATGTATTTCTCTGCTCAAGATACTAGATTTTATTTTTAACAATCCTTTATAATATAGATATTTGAATTACTATTTTTCTGTAATTTTTTTATCCTAAAAGTGCATAGATTCACAAAATGCAATTTATGTGCCTCACTCATGAAGAATAAAAAATGCAACTATTAGCACCACTGTTTTATGTTATCCTTGAAGAATTTAGCTTATATAAAGTACTGGCAATAAATATACATGTGCAGGTATCTTTTTATTTTTTTAGAGTGATTTGAGTTCTTCCAGGTATATTTCCAGTAGGGGGATTGCGGGGTCACATGGAAGGTCGATCCTTAGAACTTTTCGGAATCACCACAGTGTTTTCCACAGGGGCTGTACTAGTTTGCACTCCCACCAACAGTGTAGAAGTGTTCCCTTTTTGCCACATCCTCTCTAGCATTTGTTATTTTTTGAGTTATTGATGATGACCATTCTAACTGGAGTTGGGTGGTATCTCAGTGTGGTTTTAATTTTCATTTCTTTGATGACTAATGAGGCTGAACATTTTTTCATCATTGTTCACAATAGCAAGAACATGGAACCAACAGTGCTGCCCATCAAAAGAGGACTGGATAAAAAAAATGTGGTACAAATACACAATGGACTATTACACAGCCATAAAGAAGAACAAAGTCATGAACTTTGCAGCAATCTGAATGGAATTAGAATCTGTAATACTGATTAATCTTTCACAGAAACAAAAAACTGAGTATCACATATTCTCACTCATAAGTGGACCTTGAACAACCACCGCAATGCTATAAGAAAAAGATTGACTGTAGCAGAAACTGTGGAAGGGAGCGGGGATGGGGAGATGGGATTGACAGTAGTGGAAATCTGCCTGGGGAAGGGGGGCACACCTCATCAACAAGGGTACCCGCACAGTGAATATTTGTATACCTAACCCTGAAATGTACCCCACAATTTTAAAATAAAATAAAAAATTTTAAGGTAAAAAAATAAAACTCCAATAATAAAATAAAATAAAATAGTGCCACAAGTTAAAGTATATGGCCTTATAATATTAATGAAAATTTTAAAGGGAATCCAGCAGATTTTTATATCTGTGTATTCATTAGGTTGCCCAAATTTATATAAAACATGTTTTCTCACTAGCTGAAACATGTCAATTGGATAATTTTTTGTTGTGCAATTACAGCAAGAATAGTAAAATTCTTATCAGTCACCATGATCTCTACCCACTAGATGCTAGGATGCTAGTAGCAACCTTACTCCTCACTTGTGGCAACCGAAAGTGTTTCCAGATATTCCCAAACGACCCCTGAGAACCTGAGTGTGTAAAAGTGCTCCGAGTTGAAAATCATTGAATAAGTAAACATAGTTCTCACCCTCTGAGTGCTGCCTTTCAGACTTCTTCCAAGATGCTGCTTCTCCTATGTATCCATTACATATGTATATTTGTAAGGCACTATTTTCAGGCTCTCTTCTTTTGTTTTTTATTTAATGCACTTGTTGGGTAGTCCATAAACACAATTTCAATATTATTAGAAACACTTAAATCAAAATAGTAGGCTAGACTATTCTCTAGAATTTATATGCACAATTTTTTTTGTAAGTTTCCCAGCAAATATCTGTTTCTGTATAAATCTGAGTGAGGTCACTTTCTCTATTTCCCTAAGACTAAACTCATCATTCCCTGCTTTATCTCCTCTCTTGTTCCCATGATCCTCATTTTGAGAATGGATTCATAGTGTATTATGAAATGTCTTTATTTTCACTCTCTTTTCCTATTGCACACTAATTTTTCTCAGATTTCTATTATCTTCTGTGGGACTATGTGTTTCAGGGTAAGCTAGCTGTAGGCCCAGCCATCACATGTAGGAGCCTGATTGATTGTACCAGTTGCCTAACACTTTTTCTTACTGGTGAATGATTCAGTAGACATAGACACTAAAAGTTGTTCTGGCTGAAGAGAGTTGAATTTCTTCTTAGTGAGACATGCAAGAGGAGACAATTTTCCCTTGAATTTATGAATGTGATGTCTGAAAATACTCTACCATCTTGTGACTATGAGAATAGAGCTGACACATCAAGTACAACAGAGAGGAAAAAAGGAGGGGGGCATGAATTACTTTATGACAACATTGAGCCGCATACTTAATTCCTCGATGCTTACAACTTCTTAGTATATATGATAATCCTCTATTTTTTAGATTCTTTTGATTCGTTTTACTGAATTTTGTGACTGAAAGCATCTTACTGGATTTTGATTTTTGTGTCTTCTCTTTATGTATGCTTGTTTCCATCTTATTAAATAATGGGCAATGAATGTAAAAACAAACAAACAAACAAAAAATACTTTGTTTATAGCAGGCATTAGAACTCTTTGCAACAAAAACAAAATGCAAGCAGTATTAGTCTTTATTTTATCCTATGCTATTAAAACTATACTAAGCAATTATTTTAATTATTTCTATGATAAATGGTAAGATCACAATGAACCTCAAGTATCAAATACATACATGTTACTTTAACATTATTTCAAGAATTTAAATAATTTGTATGTGTTGTTCAGTTTCTTCCTGGGACAATTTGTTTACCTGTTTTTACCCTAAAAAATAAATACCTTTCAATTTTCCCATATTTTGTGAGACTTTGTCTTTGTAATTCTTCACTAATCTGTTTGGTCTCTGGAATCTTCAACTTATTTTTTTCTTTACATTTTTCCAGTTTTTTAGTTGTTCTCTAAACAATTACCAGTCAAGGGTATTAATAATATTGATGTAGGTCATGGACACTGTTACAATTTTTCTTCACTTATTAAAATGCAGACAATTTCCATACGTATTGTATATTTTAAAAATATTTCAGCATTTAAACTCTAGAAATATTGTTACGTTTTTAGAGTTTAAATCAACAATGTTTTACAACAAATTTTCAACATAAATATTTTTTACAAATACCAAATGTCATATTTTTAGAGATCTGACTATAATATAGGGAACTACAAAATAACTGAAATTACTTATTGGAGGTGAATCCCTGGTAGTACAAACTTCTCCTGCCAGGTAAGTATTCTAGGAACCCATCAGCATCAGTGTACCAGCTAGCAGTGTTGTGAGAAGCTGTGTTCGGCTTCAGTGAATTTTTGAGGGGAGATTCTTTCAGTGCATTTGTCCATTTCATCATGGGTGATTTACAAGTGCACCTGCCCACACTGCGCACTGAGTGTTCAGCAATTTTTGACCAAAAATGGCATTACCCCATCTCCCATCCTCTCTATTCACCCAATCTCACTCTGAGAGACTTTTTTGTTTCCCTGGATTAAAAACGTCCTCAAAGGGAAACGTTTTGCCCATGTGGAAGAGGTGAAACAAAAAATGGCAGAAGCACTAAATGGCATCAAAATTGACGAGTTCAAAAACTGTTCTGAGCAGTGGAAAAGGTGTCTTGATAAACATATTGCACCAAAAGGAGACTACTTTGAAGGTTAAATATGTAAGACGAAATACACAATTTTTCATAAATAAATTCCAGGGTTGTGGGTTCCCCTCATGTATTTATTTTAGCTTTTATGTTTTGGAAACAATATTTTAGTGAACATACTTTTTTCTTTCACATTCAAACATTTTTTTCCCAATGATTAAACATTGGATAATTTATAACAGGCATATTTGTGCATCTTATCACAACTTAAAAACTATCCCACCATCCACATATAATGCTAATAATTCAGATTTGAAGTGATTTTGTTACTGTGTTTTACCAGACTTCTAGACAACCTTTATTTTTCTATCTGAACTGCTTCCATGGTAGCTGAAGTGTAATGCAGGAATAATTGTCTTCTACATAAAATTCTATTGTACCAAACATCTCCTAAAAGCAGACAATATGCAGAATGTTTTGATTCAATGAGCATGATATATTTCATGAAGTCTGACTAGTTCCACTTTTTGTAGAAATTATCAAAAGGCAAATTTGATGGCAAGTGATATTTATATTAATCTCTAAAAATGAGATTTGGTATTCATACCATTTTTTTAAAAATCACAACTTTTACTTGCAAACTTTTATTTCCAATTAGTATTTGTGTATTATAATTATCTTTTATAATTGAAAACATACTATCTGATAGACATCAATTAATTTACTTAATTTTTTTCAAGTGTCTATGTTAGAGGTATGTGACAGTTACTTATCATGTAAACACACTTATTTGGGATTGAGTATTTTAACCTTTTCTTATATGTTTGTACTTTTATGCACTGTTTCTCATTATATTGCCATATTCAACTGTTATAGAACATTCAATAAATTTCTTCACTGATCTCCTGTTATTCTTTTTTTTAAATTGTATCAGAAATATATTTACTTTAAGCAAAAATGCCAAATCAGGTATGGGTCTCTATACAAAAATAATTTTATGAACACACATTTCTTTGACATCTGTTGCCTTACAAGAACAATCCTAGTTATAGTATTAGGAGTGAAAGAATTGATTTGAGTTTTAGCAACTGTTTCATGAATAGCATTTTGACAGATTTTCTTGTGCTAAGGTATCCGTATTTTACCCAATTTTGGTTGCTTGAGGTCTTCATCAATTTTCTGGCCATGAGTGCACAGAGTTAACCTTTTTTTTTTTTTTTTAAAGATGTGGAATACAATTCAGGGGTTAGGTATACAAATGTTCATTATGCAGGTACCCTTGTTGATGAGGTGTGTCCCTCTCTCCCCTGGCAGTTTCCCTCAACTACCAATCCCACTCCCCCCCCGGCAGTTTCCCATTACTGCCAATCTCTTTCTTATAGTATTATTATAATTGTTAAAGGTCTGCTTATGAGTGAGATCATATGGTATTCTGTTTTTTGTTTCTGCAATAGATCACTGAGTATGGTAGACTCTAAATCTATCCAAGTTGTTGTGAAATTCATATGGTTGTCCTCCTTTATGGCTGCATAATATTCCATTGTGCATATCTACTATATTTTTTTTATTGAGTTCAGCTTCAATGGGCAGCATGGTTGGTTCCATGTTTTTGCTATTGTGACTAGAACTGCAACAAACATACGTGTGCAGGTATCTTTCCCCTATAATTCTTTAAATTCATATAAGTTCATCAATCAAGAAGTTATCCAGAATCAAGCAAGTAATAGAAGTTTAATTTTAGTATATACATCTTCAGTAGTATAAAATAAGTGTATTGAAATTGTTTCATATTCCAATTTTGTACTCAAACATTCCATGTAAAAAAAGTAAATCCTTGGCTGAGCATGGTGGTTCATGCCTATAATTCTAGCACTTTGGGAGGTCAAGGTAAGAGGATTGCCTGGGTCCTGGGATTTGAGGCCAGCCTGGGAAACTTGGCAAGACCCCATCTCTACAGTAAATCAAAAAATTAGCCAGGCATGTTGTTGCATGTCTGTAGTTCCAGCTTCTTGGAAGGCTAAAGTGGAAGGATCACCTGAGCCTAGCTAGCTGAGGTCTCACTGGCAGTGACCATGCTACTGCACTCTAAACTGAGTGACAGAGTGAGACTCTGACTCAAAAAAAAAAAAAAAAAAAAAAGAAGTAAATCCAAGGTAATTATTATTGCAAAATGTAGCATTTATATCCAAATGCAAGACTTCACATGCATAAAGAACTTTAATTCTACTAAATTTTTCTGGGTTTTGAAATATTATCCCCATAATAACTTGATGTGGTTTTATCACAGGAAGGTAGTTTTAATTTTAAGGCAAAAGTATGAAACGAGACAAAGCTACAATATTACTGTTAAATAATTTAGTTTGATTTACTAAATACATGCTATATACAATGAAATGCAAATTGCAAAGCCTTCAAAAACAAAATTCAAGGAATGTTAATCATTCTTTTATTATATACTACGTTTAAACCACTCTACATAATTATTTTATTTCCTTTGATGCAATGACAATGGTAAGATTACAATGAACTTCAAGATAGTAATCTCAAACAAATTTTTTGTATTTATTTTTGTGAAGAGTTAATATCTGTTATACCCGTTAGTTATTTTAAAATGAGATTTAGCTGGGCATGGTGGCTCACACCTATAATCACAGCACTTTGGGAGGCCAAGGTGAGAGGATTGCCTGAGTTTGAGACCAGCCTAGGCAACTTGACTAGACCTCATCTCTACAATAAATCAAAAAATTAGCTGGGCTTGGTGGTGCATGCCTGTAGTTCCAGCTACTTGGAAGACTGAGGTGGAAGGATTACCTGAACACAGGAGGTTGAGACTGTGGTGGCCATGAGTGTGTCTTTGCACTCCAGCCTGGGTGGCAGATTGAGACTCCAACTCAAAAAAAAAAAAAAAAAAAAGAGAGAGAGAGAGAGAGATTCAACATAATATTTTCTACTAAAATATTTGAACATTGTAAATAAAACATGCATGCTTAATTCCATAAAAATGGGTTGAATCAAACAGAAATACACGCATATAGATAGGAGGTTTTGAGAAAATTATTGAAACATATTAGACTATTTATCATTAACTTCCAAAACATGTATATTTGAAGTCTTTATACACTATTTGTCTACCTAACTAAGTGCTTTCATAGACTATAATCAATCAGTCATATATGACTATTCTCAAATCAATAAGTTGATAAATTTGCATGTAATCTGTTTTGTATTTTAGGGAATATTTTTTCTGCATACACCTGTATTAGAATTGTAAGCAATTCCATTGAATTGAAGATTCTTACTGAGTCTCCTTTCTGTGTCTTCTGCATTAAGTCCTCTTACCCAGTAATTGCTTTATTTTGTTAGTAATTCAAAGTCAACAATTACTTGTATATATTTCTGGTTGTCTTACAGAGAGAACAAAATAATCATTAACTTACATAACCTGATTAACACTGAATAAGTACAAAATATACCTGTGGAGCTAGTTAAAATATATTCATAATAAAGTTCACATATGAAAAAATAAAAACATTAAAATAGCAGTTACAGAATTAAAGAAATAAATCTCTCAAGGCAAAAGAATTAAGTGTATGTTTTATATTCCTTGAGTGTGATACATTCACCATTATTGATTTTTTTAAAAGCTGTTAGCATGCTTGTGAACTCAATTCCAATGAAATATTTTGTTTGCATTTAACCTCCATTTTTCAAAAAAAATGGTTGAGTTTTACTAATATATTATTGCTTTTGACTTTGCCCATATACTGGTAAATTTATTGACAAATGAAAGACATTTAATGACATTATCAAATATTCTAGCAGGGAACTGTTTGCTTTCTTGAGGTATGGTTTGGTTTGTTGCACTCAAACAAAATGTGAGTAATACACACTAATATAATTACTTTTGCCAAATTAAAATTAGAAATGATAAATATTAGGAAATAATATTAATGCACTCACCTATACAGCTAAGAACAAAATTTTAAAAATATTTTAAAGATTTATGGTACTGCTTCAAACATGGGACGCAAGTGATACGTTCTCAGAGTAGATCAGTTGGTCTGACTGTCTGAAATTATTAATCTAAAATTATTGAAAAGAGAGTAGAGTGTATTCTAAATATTACCCTTTGACATACACACACTAGAAATAACAACAACAACAAAACCCCCACAGTTTCCTGTTTAAACTTTGACATGTCTCGATACAAAATTTAATCCCTCTCATTTAAATACTCAAGCTTAATTAATGCTTAGTGTGGGCCAGGCTTTTACTATCCTCCTCCTTGGTCTCCATCTATGACCATGTCCCTATCATCACTACCAATTACCATGTACATCATCTTTTACCTTTAGGAAATCCAGAAAATAGAGATTACAATTTACACATTATATGTGAAGCATTGCAGATCATGCTGTTATAGCTTTCATAAAATGGAACATATTCACAAGAGAACTACATATAAGATCTACAAAATAAGCATGTTTTGAGCAAACAAATTTTCCTTGTGGTAGAAGAATGAGACACAAGACACTCTTTTATGGCCATACTACTTTGAGTAAAAAGAAAAAGAAGTAAGCTAGGCAAATAGCTTATACAAGAGGAACCCCAAATAGCTGAATTTATTTATAAGAAATTTTGTGTATTTACTCTTACATGTTTAAACTTTAGTTACCTTCAAAGTATTCTATGTTTGATGCAATACACATATTGAGACACTTTTCCCAATGCTCAAAGCAGATATTGAACTCATCAATTTTGGTGACTTTTAGTACTCTGCCATTTTGTTGTTGTTGTTGTCTTGTTTTGTTTCACTTCTTCCACAAGGACTTTATTCATCAGGAGAAAAAAAAACAAAAAAACAAAAAAAAGGTTGTTCTAAGTAACTGCCCTCTAAAATATAATTTTGTTTTTTTATTTTATTTTTTTTGAATCATTGGAAGGCACTGCAGTGGTTTCTAAAAGAACTAGAAATTGACCTTCCATATGACCCAGTAATTTCCCTATTGGGAATAAACCCAGAGGAATTCAAATCATTCTACAAAAAAGATACCTGCACACGAATGTTTGTTGCAACTCTATTCACAATAGCAAAAACATGGAACCAACCATGTTGCCCATCAAAGCTGGACTGGATACAAAAAGTGTGGTACATACACACAATGGAATATTATGCAGCCACAAAGAAGGAAAAACATATGAATTTTGCAGCAACTTGGATGGATTTAGAGTCGATACTCAGTGATCTATCACAGAGACAAAGAACAGAGTATCATATTTTCTCACTCATAAGCGAAACTTTAACAATTATAATACTATAAGAAAGGGATTGGCAGTAGTGGGAAACTGTCAGGGGAGGGGGACGGGATTGGCAGTTGAGGGAAACTGCTAGGAGAGGGAGGCACACACTTCATCAACAAGGGTACCTGCATAATCAACGTTTGTATACCTAACCTGGAATTGTATCCCACATCTTTATAATAAAAAATAAAAGAGATATAAAATAAAAATAAAATGACAAAAAAGTTGCTCTAAGTACCTGCCCTCCGAAACATAATTTTGTTTTTTTATTTTATGTTTTATTTTTTTGAGTCAGAGTCTCACTCTGTCGCCCAGGCTAGAGTGCAGTGGCACACTCATGACCACCACAGCCTCTATCCTGGGTTTAGGTGATCCTTCTCCTTCAGCTGTCCAAGTAGCTGGGACTACAGGAATGTACCACCATGCCCAGGTAATTTTTTTTTAATTTATTTATTGTATCTCGCCATGTTGCCCAGGCTGGTCTCAACACCCTAGGCTTAAGCAAACCTTTTACCTCCACCTCCCAAAGTGCTGGGATTATAAGTGTGAGCCACTTGGTTCCTTTTTTGTTGTTGTTAAGGGGTCCCTCCTCCTCATACAACAGTAAGAGACATGGTTATCAAGTTCTTATTTTCATTAATTGGTTAAAGATTAATTAGTTAGGGATGGATTTATAAGAGGGGAAGAAAGGACTCTACATGTTTTCCAGAATGATCCTCTACCATGGAAGCCAGGGGGAAGCAATCAGATCTTTAGAAATGATAGGTCTCTGTGTTAAAGTTCACCAACACTTAAGCATGTCCCAGACAATTAATTAAATGTGATGATAGCTCATTTTTTTTTTTCAGGACAAGGCAGACTATCACTATAAACAAATATTATCAGAAGTTACACCTGTTTTTATCTCAGACCTAGATCTGTCAGAAAATATGTTATCAAGACCTTTGTATATGTTCCAAGAAGTGGTAGAAGGATAAACATTTCTTGCTAGAATACAAATAATATGATTGGGTCTGAATAAAATATCTACATAGATACTAAATATTAGTGTTTTAAAAAATCACTTTTTAAAAAATATTAGAAAATATATTCATCTGTACCTAACTTTGCTTGGTTGATTTGGATTTTGTAATAACGACCCACACAATGGCCTGTGGTATGACCAGCATTGCTATGGTCCTCACTAGCTTGAAGGAATATGTTGTATGGACTGCATTTGGGAACTAGAATGAAGACCAAAAAGCATTTATTTTCTGTCACACAGTCTGACTTCTGTCATTTGAATTAACTGTCATCATGTGACTACAAGGAACCTGCCTACACTTACCTCATCTTGGGTAAATGTAGGCAGACAAAATGTGCTCCTTATTTATCCCAAAGTGCCTTACTCCTGAGATGTTATGCATTTGCTCTCTCTGCTGCCTGGAATATCATTTGTAAGATTTTCTAATTCCTTTGCACTTCACCAACAACTCAGAGACATCTTCCCTGAATACTCTATAAATGTTAGCAGTTGCCATTGAATGTCACGTTTGCCTCTTTAAAGTTCTCAACACCTCATCAAGTAATCTTGTTTATTTGCTTACTTGTCTGTTACCTGTCTCTATCCAATACAAATGAAACAGTAAGAGGGACCTCATCTCTCCTGTTTAAGGCCTAGATGATATGTCCATAAAAGTACCTGCCACATAGTAGTTTCTCTCATATATTTATTTAACCTAATAGAATGTTATTTTTTCAATCTGTGTAATATTTTAACTAATGGGATATATTTCCCTAGAAAATGTGCACCCTATATAACACATTACTTAAAATTGGAAGGTTTGCTGTCATTTCTGAATTTGTTTTGTACATTAATACATTTTTGTCTTTACTGTTAACTTTTTAAGGGCATCGAGCAGTTTTTAAATATAATTAGGCAAATTATGCTACTGATAACTAAAGATGTTGTTTCTTGTTCATTACTAGCTGCCAAAACTGACTATAAATATTGATTTCAAATGATCAATTGATTTAATATACTTGTCCTTGAAGACCAATGTAAAGGTAAAACTTTCCTGTTTGGGATGCAAACTTCTACAGATAAAATAAAGCAAGTAGTAGTTGTTTTATTTGTCTTCAAATATTTCAGAATTACTTTTTATACTCTTCTACAATTTTGCAATTTTTTGAGTTTGGGAGAAATTTTTATTTGTATAGCTGTAAAAGAAAGGCAATAAGCTCTGGAAGTAACCCTTTAAACCTTCTTTTTCTTTTTCCCATAATCTTACAGGTGGATATAAACAATAAAATGAGATACAGGGATCAAGATGTATTTTATTTTATTTTTTTTATTTTTTTATTTTTATTTTTTTGAGTTGGAGTCTCACTCTGTCGCCCAGACTGGAGTGCAGTGGCCGCTCCCGGCCACCGCAGCCTCGACCTGCTGGGCTCCGGCGATCCTTCTGCCTCAGACTTCTGAGTAGCTGGAATTACAGGCATGCGCTACCACGCCCGGCTGATTTTTTTGATTTATTGTAGAGATGAGGTCTCGCTGCCCAGGCGGGTCTCGAACCCGTGGGCTCAGGCAATCCACTCATCTCAGCCTCCCAAAGGCACGGGATTACAGGCTGAGCCACCGAGCCCGGCTTAAGATGTATTTTAATGGGTACAGATGTCAGTGTTACTCAGTGATAGCATGATTATATCATCCTCAAACATTACTTTGATATACTATTAAAAAATAAATACCTATGGTTATATCTCAGACAATTTAAATTTTTCTTAAGCAAACATTCCAAAACATAATATGCTCTTCAACAAGAGTCTAATCAAATCCTGGCTTGGACCAAAACTATTATTTCAAAGATACAAGGTTTTTTTTGGTCTTTCAGAAATGTTATTACTAGAGAATGTTATTTGAGGAAAACATTGAGATGGAATGATCCTGTGATCTGGGGGAGGGAAAAAAATTTCAGAATTTCTCTTTGTTATGCATTGTAAATCTGATATCTTTGGTAATTGAATCTCTTGGAATAACATTGTCCAGTGAGATAAAGAGAAATCCCCATTGTCAGTTAGATAGCGAGATGCAAACATGTATCTTCCTAGACAATGTCACCATGAAATAATTGCTTCATTGTTGAGTGAGATTTGCTTCTTCCCTGTGGGCTATTTCTAGAAAGATAATCCTTTTTTCCCCATCTAAGAAATACAATTATTAATTTCTCATATTGTTTTTTAATAGTGCCAACAACAAGATTCAGAGAGAACAGGTAGTGAAAACATTTTCGATGAAGCCTCTACTGGGAAGTGGGGTCAGAAGGAAATGATGACTTCACTCCAGTATAAAGCAAACTATGTGGTTATGAGAAAGATCTTTATGAGCAATGAGAATGAAAAGTTTGCAATCACAAAAAGGTAGAATATTGAGGATCAGGAATCTTTATTGTGAGATTTTGAGTTAACAGGTAAATGCTTTTTGTCTCTCCTTTTAAATTTCAGTGTGTATGGGACAAAAAAAAGGTCAACTGTTACGTGAGTTTGATTACAGCATTTGATCTCAGAAGTATAAGAAATGTTTCTGCTATGTACATAAACTTAGATTATTATGGTTTTTGTTTTTGATGTTTATTACAAATCTGCATAACTTTGAGCAGCCTTAATTTTTCCCACGTGTAATTTTACAGAAACTCCTATACACTTATGATTTTAATTACTCTAATTGTAACACTTGCACAAATCCACACGAAATCACAATAAAATAGAACAAACCAGTAACAATTTTAAAAATAATAAATGGCTTTCTTTATAAGAGAAATAGTTTATTTATATGTTGACCAAAATATATTCATCTTGCATAAATACTTAGTGGGTACCTAAATTCACTAAAGTGAATTGAAAAGAATAAATAAATCACATATACAGTGCAAAAGGAAATTTAGGAAACAAAACGTTAAAACCTGGATATTTCTTTTTCTTTTTATAACAATTTTATAAAGTTAACACATTATATTGTATATATCAAAAATTATATTTTATTTTTAATGGGTTTTGAAAATATACTATAGAAAATTCAGATCATTCCAAATAGAATTTTAAAATGATAAGTGATATGAGAATATAGAACTTTGTCACTGTGTTAGTAGAACTTTACAATCCTAATGGTTCTCAAATATAAATAAAGTGGAAGTGAGGTAGAAATTAACATGGAAATCATAAGCAATAAAAGCTAAAAAAGGGATAAAGTAATAGCATTTTAATAATGCTTTAACAAATGAATAAAACAAAATAAAGATAAAATGTTGCAACTCTGAAATCAATTTGTCATTACATCATTTATTTGTTCATATAAGATTTTGTATCTCTTTACTTTCCATAATGTACTCACCAATCAGGAACAAAGTTAGTGAAACATTTCTTAAAAAATAAAAATATAAGCCGGGCTCGGTGGCTCAGCCTGTAATCTCGCGCCTTTGGGAGGCTGAGGTGAGTGAATTGCCTGAGCCCGCGGGTTTGACACCCGCCTGGGCAGGCGAGAACTCATCTCTACAATAAATCAAAAGATCAGCCGGGCGTGGTAGCGCATGCCTGTAATTCCGGCTCTTCAGAAGGCTGAGGCAGAAGGATCGCCGGAGCCCAGCAGGTCGAGGCTGCGGTGGCCGGGAGCGGCCACGGCACTCCAGTCTGGGTGACAGAGTGAGACTCCAACTCGAAAAAAAAAAAAAAAAATATATATATATATATATATATATATATATAGCAGAGTTACTTTCTATTTGATCTTTCAGCTACATAATCCAGGTGTTAATCTAGGGGTTTCTAATGCAATATTGAGAAGAAATTTGGGTATAAATATTTTTGTTCTCTGCTGTAAAATTTTGATTACTAATAAAGATAGTTACAATATATTCAACTACTGCAGATCCATATTAGTGGACTTAATTCCCAGTATTTATGAAGAACTTGCACTGTTTTATGTGAATATAGCTAAACTGTGCAAAATGAAGAGCAAGGTATATCACTTCAGGCAGATCACCTGAGTCAAGTCCTCTCTCATGCTGGTATACTCCATCATGTACCAACTTATGAAGAAGCAAAGCAAATATAATCTATCAATTAACCAACTAAAAATTCAAACAAATCTAAAGTGTCTCTATGTATGTCTCATCAAATATTTTTACAAAAATATTTTTTATAGCCAAACACGGACTAAGTTTGATAATGTAGAGTTGATATATTATGTAATTGGAGGGTCTTAGTGTGATTAACAATGGCACACTTAGATCTATTAAATAGAAACTACCTTTCTAGAATTCTAGTTATCTAAATTTTTCCTTGTTACTATTGATATCAAAATGTCGGTCTACTTTTCATCAGATCAATTCAACATTTCACTTCTGGGGACATGGATACAGTTATTAATCTCTTAATCCACAATACATTGCCATCTTGGTATCACAAAGTGGCACTGAATAAATATTCATAGAATGAATAAACAGATAAAAGTATAAAATGAATACGCTAATAACTACATTGTAGAAAAGGAGAGATCATTAGGATTAAATAATTAAGACTAAATGTTTCATTTGTGATGTACATGTTGTAATGAGTTTTGGCTAATGTGACGTATAAACAGCTATTGCTTATTATTATTCTCATAAGTTTAGTAATAAAATTAATTCAGGGATAGCTTGATAACACTGAGTACTCTATTTCCTCCATGCTATCCGTTTTGTTTTGAAGAGTTGCGTTTTTGTCTTTGAAATTATAAGTTAATGTGAATCTCCAATATAAAAAAATCTGTAACATAGTTACTTTCTTTTCTAATTGCTTTGTATTAGAAATACAGTTTTCCTCATGTGGATGAATTTTTCTTGGAACAGCAACATGCTGTGATAGGCTCCTCCTCCACAGAGCACAGTCTCTTCAGACTCTGTGTGTCACTTGCTCTGTATTTGAATGAGCTCTACCCTGTTGGGGTCGTTCTAGCTTGTCTGTCCATTGCAAGGTAAGTTGACCTCATCCTGAACCCAGTATTAGTCTTACCTAGCAAGCCTCCCTGAAGACACTTTTGTCAATTCAGTCCCTATCAATAATGAAGTTGAAATTGTGAACCTGTCTAATACATTTTAAATGCATTTATCAGTTTATTTAGCACTTGATAAAAATGGAAAATTTATTTATCATGGGTATCAAGTATATGTTCATTTCTCGTTCCAGGTACTTCTCTGAAGTTTATTCTTTTCCTTTAATTAAGTTACATACAATGACAAGGCATTTGTTTTTATTTTATTTTAAAGATGTGAAGTACAACTCAGGTTAAGGTATACAAATGGTCATGGTACAGGTAAAGTTTGGGCCTGACTTTGGTCCACACATCACCTGGTTTGAGATGAGGTACCCTTATTGATGAAGTGTGCCTCTCAAGGCAGTGTCCCATTACTGCCAACCCCTTTCTAATAGTATTATGATAATTGTTCAGGGTCCGCGTATGAGTAAAAACATATGATACTCAGTTCTTTGTTTCTGTGATAGATTTCTGAATATTATAATCTCTAAATCCATCCAAGTTATCACAAAGTTCATAAGTTTGTCCTTTTTTTTGGCTGCATAATATTCCATCATGTATATGTACCACATTTTTTTTAATCCAGTCTATTTTTGATGGGCAACACAGTTGGTTCCATATTTGTGCTATTGTAAATAGTGCTCCCATAAACATGCATGTGCAGGTATCTTTTTTGAAGAATGATCTGAGTTCCTCAGGGTATATTCGCAGAAGGGGAATGGCTGGGTTGTATGGAAGATCAATTTTTAGATCTTTTAGGAATTGCCACACTGTTTTCCACAGAGGTTGTGTTAGTTTACACTCTCACCAACAGTGTAGAAGTGTTCCCTTTTTCCCACATCCTCTCCAACATCAGTTGTTTTTTGAGTTATTGTTGGTTATCCTGACAGAAGTTAGGTGGAATCTCAGAGTGGTTTTAATTTGCATTTCTTTAATGATTTGTGAGGCTGAGCATTTTTCCATGAATTTGTTGGCTGCTTGTATGTCTTTTTTTGAGAAGTGTCTATTCATATCTTTTACCCACTTTTTGATAGGGCTTTTTTTTTCTTTTTGACATGTTTGACTTCCTTGTAGATTCTAGATGTTAGACCTTTGTCAGATATACAGTTGGCAAATCACTTTTCCTTGACTGTGGGTTATCTCCTGGCTCTTTTAATGGTTTTTGTTTGTTTGTTTTTGCTTTGCAGAAGCTTTTAAGTTTGGTGAGTTCCCACTTGTCAATATTATTTCTTATTGTATAAGCACTTGGAGTTTTGAATAAGAATTGATTGCCAGTCCCAATTTCCAGAAATGTGTCTCTACATTTTCTAAGGGTCTTATGAGGTTTTACATTTAGGTCTTTTTTCCATTTAGAGTTGATTTTTGTGTATAATGATAGGTATGAGTCTTGTTTTAATCTTCTGCATGTGGTCAACCGATTTTTCCTTTTCCCAGCATCATTTACTGAATAAGTTCTCCTCTCCCCAGTGGTTGTTAGTGAAGACTTTGTCAAAAATGAATTGGTTGAAAAATTGAGGTTTTGCTTCTGGAATCTCCTGTTCCATCGGTCTTTGTGCCTGTTCTTGTACTAATACCAGGTTGTTTTTATTATTGCAGCCTAATAATAAAGTTTAAAGTCTGGAAG
Organism: Cephalopachus bancanus; assembly: GCA_027257055.1. Classification (NCBI taxonomy): domain Eukaryota; kingdom Metazoa; phylum Chordata; class Mammalia; order Primates; family Tarsiidae; genus Cephalopachus; species Cephalopachus bancanus. The sequence continues at coordinate 2,940,557 of JAPVLO010000127.1, read as the reverse complement.
CATGATACCTTCTGCTTTGTTTCTTTTGCTGAGGGTTATTTTGGCTATTTGTGATCATTTATGTTTCCATATGAATTTCTATACTGTTGTTACAGGTCTGAGAAGAATGATGTTGGTAATTTAATGGGCATTGTGTTAAATCTGTAGATTGCCTTTGTTCGGTTGGGCATCATTTTTATTTCTCTAATTTGAATTTTAGCACAATGACCATGTTTAAGACTCAATACAAAATGTTTCAGTATCTTTCAGGAAACCCTAATCTTATTTAATTTATTGATGTTTTCTTTTTAGTTGAGCAAGTGAACTATATTTCACATTTCTTTTTTTTTTCCCTTGAAATTTAAAGCCTGTAAACATGGGATTCTTAATACAGACAGCATTAAACACTAAGTTTCTATCGAAAGCCCCATAAAATATCAATAAAAGTCAATTAATTTAAACTCCAGATTTTCAGGTGGGATTAGAGACACCATTATTTTACAGAAGAAACTAAATTGCTATCAGCAGTGCTGCTCAATAAATTAATGTTGACACTCTGTGACATGGCGTGGTACATTTTAATCCACCTGATACTGCTGTAACTAATACTCTGGGAAATGTTCTGGCCAGTTAAAGCAATTATGTTTTATATGCCTATTATGTGTAATCCTTAAGATGGGGTCCCCTCTGATTATAAATCATTTCCCACGATCTGGGGATAAAAACAGCCTCTTTCATTCCCAGGTCAATTTATTGCATGCTATGGAATCACTGTTCTTTGTAGAAAACAACCTCTTTTCTCTAACTTGTCTCACATTTCCTCATATTCTTTGTGTAACTGAAACTAGAAATATTCTCTGCTAACCTCTCAGGTGGAGATTTTTTATCCTCCCTTATTTATGGCCCTAAAAAAAGGAAGATGGAGACAGAGACTTGTAAAATGTTCTGTTTGATGTTGCTTCTAGATTCATTCTATAACTTTCATTTATAAAATTGGCTTGCTCCATTGACATTAAAAACAACCTGCTACAGCATATTCTAACTCTCTTCTTCTTCCTCCTCCTCCAAGTAAACTTATATTAATTTACTATTGATTTTGAAACCTAGAATACAACTTCCTATCCTTTTTCAAGTTCTTTGCTTATTTCTGGTTTCATTTCAAATATTTAGAATCATCCAGCAATAGTGTCATTATACCCCCACATCCCCCAAGTATCTTTGCATCTTATTTCAAGGACACATTCTGTTATTTTTAAAAACATTGACTTCCTACATATTTGAAAAGTCAAGTTTACATTTCACATATTTTTCTCACTCTATTATCCCAAATATATATATGTATATATATATATATATATATATACATATATATATATATATATATTTCTTTTTTGGCATTGTTGAGAAACACAATCTTGTAAGCTTAAGTTTTTTTATTTGTTTATTTTTTATTTGTTTCTATTTGTTTGCCTTTTTAATTTGTTTGTTAGCTTTCAAATTAAATATTATGGTATATCACTTTAACTCTTGTTGATAACTTCAACTTATGTTCCTTACAGTTTGTTATTCAAACTTATCTGTTATAAATATAGACTATGAAAAGTGCATAACCATTTTCTGCACATAATTAGAATCTGCTGACTACTCCTGGATAAAATCATATAACCTTAAAAATTTTTCCTCTGTTAGAGTGTTAAACTCAACTGTGCTTGTGTTACAGGACAACATTCTATTTACCATTTTTTACAATGGCCATTTTAATAGTTTTTTTTTTCAATTATTTAAAATACCTGTTTATCTAACTCAGTATAAAAGCTAATGACTTTTTTTTACAGATAAAATAGAAGTCAACATGTTTTCAGCATCCATATTTTGAATGCAGTGTAATAAAAATTGTATAATTTCAAATCTGTTAAAATTACTTTCTAACTTAGCAACAAATAAAAAGGAAACTCAAACATGGCAGAAAACAGTGAAATAATTTTGACAGGTAAGATATTTCAGAAATGTATGAAGTCTCAACTTTTACTTCAGTGTGTAATATTGCAGAATTAATTATTTTAATTTCATAGAAATTATCAAATTACTTATATTCTCTTAGTCCCATAAATATTATTATTGACAAAGAATTTACTTTGCACATTGAATTCTGCTGATTCAATGAAGGTACTTAAATAACCCACACTATACATTTTATGAATTAATAATTAAAGATACATGGTTAATTTTAGCTACAACAGCTTCCTCTGAGCTTAAATATTACATTGTAATTTTCTTTCAGAATATTAGTTATTTTGCTTTGTTTTGTTTGTCTTTGACTAAACGATAAAAAAAACTTTTTAAAGTTTAATTGCAATATAAAATTACTTTATTTACCTTTCTTATAGTTTTCATGTCTAATTAACTTAAATGATGGGAAATATCACACTTTTAAAAGTCTCTGGTTTCATTATTGATTTACATGCCAATTCAATTATTTTCAATTCATGATCTGAACCTGAAATGATTATAAAACATGATACAAATTGAAATTATTCATGTAATTGGATAAGGCTAGTATGAATTTATTTAGAAAATATTCTAGGATGAATAAAAACAAAAACACTACATACCAAAATCTCTGGGATATCCTGAAAATGATTCTGAGAAGGAAGTTTTCAATGTTGCACACACATATCAAGAAAACAGAAGGATCTCAAATAAATAGTCTTACATTGCATCTAAGGGAACTGAAAAAACAAGAGCAATCCAATCCCAAAATTATTTGAAAAATGAAAACCCTTAAGTAAAAGTGATAGGTAAATAAAATGTAAACAAAAAAAGTCATACAAAGAATCAACAATAAGAAAAACTCATTCTTTGCAAAGATAAATAAAATTGACATTCACTTGGCCAGAGTAACAAAAAAAAGAGAACATTTGCATAAATACAATTTGAAACAAAAAAGATGATGCTGTAACTGACCCTGAAGAAATACAAAGGATTATAATAGATTACTACAAACATTTGTATGCAAATAAATTAGAACATCTGGAGAAAATGGAGGAATCCCTGGCATAATATAACCTCCTATGATTGAAACAGAAAGAAATTGAAACTTTAAATATATCAATAACACTCCAAGAAATTGTCTCAGTAATAAACCCCTCTTTCAAAAAAAAAAAAAAATCCTGGGTCAGATGTTTTCTCAGCTGAATTCTATACAAGACATACAAAGAGGAGCTGATATCAATTCTGTGGAAAGTACTCAATGAAAAAGGAAGAAATTCTGTCTAGCTCATTCTATGTGAAGCCAATATTATGCTAATACTCGAAATAGCAAAGACTCAACAAGGAAAAAAAGCCATGGACCAATTTCCCTGATGAATATAGATGTAAAATTCTCAATAAGGTTCTAGCAAACTATACCTCACAGCACATTTCAAGGTCATTCATAATGACCAGATGGACTTTATTCCCAGGATATAGGGCGGGTTCAAAATATGCAAATCAATAAATTTAATCCATCACCATAAACACACGTAAAACCAAGAACTGCATGATTATTTTATTGGAAGAAGAAAATACAATCAATAAAATCCAATATTCTTGCTTGATAAAAATTCCCGAACACATAGGCATCAAAGGAATGTTTCTCAAAATAATAAGAGCTATCTAAGACACACTTGCAGCCAACATTATAATTAATGGGCAGAAGCTCAAAGCATTCCCCCTAAGAAAAGTAACAAGACAAGAATGTCCATTCTCATCCCTCCTATCTAAATAATACTGGAAGTCATAGCCACAGAAATCAAATGGGAAGAAAGATCCAAAATAATCACTGTGGAACAGCAGACTGAAGCCTCTGTAACTGAATGAGGCAGAGAATAAGGACACAGCCACTGATAGACATAGGCACCCTGAACAGATTTGGATGAATGAAGCACCCTGAACATAGGGGATGTCTGTTCAAACACACAGAGACCACAATGCAGAGTGTTGCAATGGTAGACACTGGAATCTGGGCCCCACTCTCCACCATGCATCGGGCTCACATAGGAACTGAAGCCCTGCCCTGTGTCTGAGAGGGTGTGAATGATCCTGACATATTCTGTGTTAGTTTTCCTCCTTCCCAGCTGCATGCAAATCATGGGTTCCATGCAGGAGCAATCCCAGTAAGGACACATTGGTGGGCAATGACAGCTCAAGAAGAATGGAGAACAAACCCACTCTCAGGCAGCTTCCAAGGTTGTAATATCCACTAGCAGGGCCCAGCAGCCAGTTCCCAGGCCAGGAAAGTTCATCTGCAGATTAAACTTGGCTGGCCACTGAGGCTAGCATCTGATACCAGGTGACCACCACTCAAGATCAGGAAGGATCATTAGCCAGTCCCGCATGCAGATAGGACAGATACTCCCGGGCAGGGAGCTCACTCTCTTTCAAGTGCTGAACATGGATTTGAATGGGGAGGGAGTGGCATCTGGGCTGCAAACTGCAAACCTGCAGACTGGATGGGGGGCATCCCCCAACCAACCCATTCCCTGCAGAGTACTTTGAACAGATCTGAAAACCATCCCTGCTGGACTAGCCATGAGAAGAACTTTGCAACAGACGTGACTTTTTTGGGGGTAGAGCACAGAGCAGAAGTGATTGCACCTCTTTCTCTCTCACTGAGTGATCAATATTCAACAAGACAAAGGGCCCTAGAATAGATGGACATTAAATAGCTTTAGATCAGCAAAACCAAAGAGGAAAGATAAAAAAGGAAGAGTTACTTTTCACAAATGAGGAAAAAAAATCAACATCAACAAAAATAGGACATCCTTTAAAGAGACAGCACCTAAAAAGGTAGTTATTAGTGCACAAATAATGGAAGTCCCCTAGAAAAATCTGTCCCAGATGACGGTCGTAGAATTCAGAAACTGGATGGCTAAAATAGAAAAAGAGAACCACAAGAAACTAGAAGCAAAACTTACCAAAGTCATATAGCAACTAAAAGTAGAGTTGACAAATTTTAGAAAGACTTATACTGAAACTTTGGAAATGATACTGAAACTTTGGAAATGAATAACTTCATTCTGGAAGTTAAAAACACAATAATAAGCATAGGAAGCAGAGTCAATTAGGCAGATGAAAGAATCTGAGAGCTTGAAGACCAAAAATGCAACTAACCCAATCTGTCAAAAACATTGAAAAAATGCTCAGAAAAAATGAACAAAGCTCCCAAGAGATGTAGGACTATGTCAAGAAGTAAAAATCTATGCCTGATTAGTATTTCTCAAGCAGAAAGGGAAACTGAGAACAGCATGGAATAAGTATTTCAAGAGGACATCCTAGAAAACTTTCCACATCTTGCTGAGAGGCAGTAATTCAAGTATAAGAGATTCAGAGAACCCTGGCAAAGTACAACCTGAAAAGGCCATCCCCAAGACACATAAATATTTGGCTTCTCAAAGTAAGCATGAAAGAAAAAAATCCTAAAGGCTGCAAGTGAGAACGGTCAAACCACCTACCAGGGAAGGCTCATCGACATTGCTCCAGACTTACCTGCATAAACACTTCAAGCTAGAAGGAATTGGGTTCCCATTTTTAATATTCTCAAAACTAAACAATTCCAGTCAAAATTTTTCTACCCCTCCAAGCTAAGCTTTATCAGTGATAGATAATTAAAATCCTTTACTGACACCCAATCCTTATGCTGTCTCCAGACCAATTCTTAAGGAGATGCTTAAGGTGCTGAACACAGAAACAAAAGAACAGCCATACCCATCACAAAAGTACAGGCAGAGTTAACAGAGTATACAGCTTATTCGTAACAATGAAAATAAACAAATATATACCAAAAAAGTAAACAAAGAAACCCTTTAAAAGCCTTATGACAGAGATAAACTATCATAATCCAATAATTAATTTGAATGTGAATGGACTGAATGTGCCACTGAGGAGGCATACAGTGACAAACTGGATGAAAAAGTATGATCTAGCATCCTGTTGTCCTCAGGAAACTCATCTCACTGCAAAGGACACCGAGAGGTTCAAAGTTAAAGGCTGGAAAATGTCCTTTCAAGCTAGTGAGAAACAAAAAAGAGAAAAGATTGCTTTTCTGATAATAGAAAAAGAAAATTCACACCATCAAAAGTTAAAAAAGACACAGAAAGACACTATATTGTGATAAAAGACTTAATCTTCCAACAAGAAATATCTATCTTAAACAAATATGTACCCAACACAGGGGCACCAGGTTTTATAAAACTACTACTACTAAGTAAACTAACAGAGGACATTGACACTCATAAAATCATAGTTGGAGACCTCAATATCCTAGACAGATTATTGAGGCAAAAAAACAACAAAGAGATCTGGAACCTTAACTTGACTCTCAATAAAATTTATGTAATAGACATCTAAAGAACATTCTACTCAAGAATTATAGAGTACCCATTCTACTCATCAGTACATGGAACATACTCCAAGATTGATCACATTCTTGGACATAAATCAAGTGTGAACAAATTTCAAAAGGTCTAAAAAATTCATGCATCTTCTCAGATCACAGTGGAATAAAAATAAATATCACCACCATCAAGATTCCCCTGAAACACACAAAGACCTGGACACTAAACAGCATGCTGCTGAATGACTTCTGGGTTAACACAGAAATTGAGACAGACATTTTTTTAAAAATCCTGGATACAAAGGAAAACAATGACACATCTTATCAGAATATCAAGGATGCCATGAAAGTGATATTAAAAGGAAAGTTCATACAATTCACATGCACATCAAGAAAATAGAAAGATCACAAGTAAACAGCCTAACATCACACCTGGGGGAGCTGGAAAAGCTAGATCAGCTAAATCCTAATTTCAGTAGAAAAATCCAGATCACTAAGTTAAAATCACAATTGCAGGATATAGAAGACAAAAATAATCATAGAAAGGCTCAAATCAACGAAGGAACCAATGGATCACTTCCAACTAGGTTGTTCTAATTAACATTTAATTTTTGAGTGTTTATTAATTAAATATGCAATAGCACTGTGAATGTATTGATACTTGATGATGGTAAACCTGGAAATGTGTGACTTAAGTATAGTTTGTTTATTTTAATGTTTTATATTTTTCCCAGAAGGGTTATACTTGTTCAAAATTATTCAAATACTCATTCTTGGGCTCTTATTATAAGCAGAAGTATATAGTTTATAACATTTTGCTCCAGATTTGATGATAATTGATTCAACATCATCAAGATCCTGGACTTCTTTGGTCTTACTCTGTCTTCCCATCATCCATCAGGTCTGCAACTGAAAATGACCATAAACACAGAAATTCTACTCTTTGAGATTAGGAAACACTTTCCTCTCTATGAGACACATGATTAACTACCGGAATTCTCACCTCTTTTTACATCCTTAATATTTTATGCCACAGGAATCTTAAGTCATGGGCTACCACTTTACTGTTAAAATCTTGTGCCACACTACCCAATCCCTCACTCATTTCACTTAGTTTTTTAATACAGAGGAAGAAAAGAATGTCTAATTCAGGGGAGGAATAATTGTTTTGAAAGAAAGGGAATATATCAAAATACATGAGAGTCTGAACAAAGTAGAACATCGTACCCAGGGGATTTTCTTGCATTTTATAAGCAAAGATGCCAAAGTTGATCCTCATGATACATAGTATTAACTATGATTGTAGACATTAACTCCCTATAGAGTAAAATATCAAAAAAAGTATTAATTCATAATAATATTTTACATTTGAGATCACTAAGGAGATAACTATGTAATCTGGTTTGGCTTAATTACAAATTTCTCCCATTCTTTATTCCTTGCTTAGATATGATAGCATAACTTTTTTATTTAATAACTAGCCCTGTATTTAGTCATTGCTTAATAATTATCTGTACTATAAAATAAGTGATTAATTTATCTTCTCTTTTAAGCTACTCATTTCTGAGTGAATCATTTGCTGATTTCAAGTATCTAATATCTTCATGTGGCCTTATTGAGAATTTGCATTTTGCCATCTAATGAACTTAATTTCTTTACTAAATATATATTGACCACCAGTTATAGCTAGGTATTTACTATGGCATCTATTGGACACTTAAGTTTGTAAATATCCACAGGAAAAATTAAAGTGGAACCGTTTCCAAGGACATATCTCTCCTGTATTTTCTGTCTCTGATTTTTTTCCTATGTATTTGTTTGTTATTTATTTATCTATTTATTTCAGTAGTTTTTTGTTTTGTTTTTTTGAGTTGGAGTCTCACTCTGTTGCCCAGATGGAGTGCAGTGGCCGCTCCTGGCCACCACAGCCTCGACCTGCTGGGCTCCGGCGATCCTTCCGCCTCAGCCTTCCAAGTAGCCGGAATTACAGGCATGCGCTACCACGCCCGGCTGATTTTTTGATTTATTGTAGAGATGAAGTCTCGCTGCCCAGGCGGGTCTTGAACCCGCGGGCTCAGGCAGTCCACTCACCTCAGTCTCTCAAAGGCGCGGAATTACAGACTGAGCCACCGAACCCGGCTATTTCAGTAGTTTTAAGGGATACAAATAGTTTTTGGATATATGGTTGCATTGTATATTGGCAAAGAAGTCTGGGTTTTAAGTGTACCCACCACCCCCAATCTCTTCTTTCCTCCACCTCTGTCTTCTGAATCTCTAACGTATATAATTTCCCTTGCCTTTACACATTTTTACTTTAGCTTCTACTTACAAATGAGAACATGTGGTGTTTGGTTTTTTGTTTCAGAGTTAGTTCACTTAGGATAATGTTCTCCAACTCCATCCAGTTGCTGCAAAAGATATTATTTCAAAGCACATATTTCACTGAAAGTTCCTGGAGAGAATAGTCATATAGTTAGAATACATAGCAAAATGTATTACACTTATTTAGCATTAATTAGAAAAAGATACTTATTTAATGAGTTCTAGGTCCAGAGCCCTTTTGCTAGGGATTATGTATTATAATATTAAAAATTTTTCACTTGAACCTGGCAAGTAGGTGTTTTTGATTTGCTTTGTTTTGTGATGAGTGGGGTCTCATTCTCTTTTCCAGGCTAAAGTGCAGTGGCAAGATGATGGCTCACAATAGCCTTGACCTCCTGGGCAAGGGTAATCCTCCTGCACTAGCTTCTAGAGTAGCTGGGACTTCAGGTGCTGGCCACCACGCCCAGCTAATTTTTTTTTCCCCCTAGGCTTGTTTTGAACTCCTGGACTCAAGCAATCTTCTCATCTTGGCTTCCCAGAATGCTGGGATTATAGACATAAGCCACTGTGTCCAGTTGTAATAATTTTAACACTTAATACTAATTGAATAATATTTTACTGTGTTACTACTCAGTTGCAGTCAATAGATTAAAATTTAAATTTAACATGGTCGATACTCTCACAGATATCTTAGTCTTTAAAGTGTGTGTGTATTTCTGAGAGTGACCCAAGGTTAGTGTTTATTCTTTAATCTTTTGTACCACACTGAACCATCTAAGGTATAAGCACTACCAAATGAGTACAGGATGAAATAATTACCATTCTTGTGTTCATATAATTATAAAAAAACCTAGAAACCTAACTGTACTTGTGTTTGCATTTTGGACGGCTAGAAAAGATAAGGCCATCATCTATGCTGTCTTCATTAAGCCTTTCATAGAACTTTGAACAGAGAATTATAATCTTTGAAGTTCTGTCTCTGTATCCCTCAGCCCCAATTAATCTAGTGTTTCTTAACCTTTCCATTGTCAGAGTTTCTGAGATTTCTAAATGTTATGTTCATGGTAAAAAAAAGTTTTTTATGAAAAGTAAAAATTTCTCAGATTTGAGAAAAATTCATAGATTTCAAATTTATTTTACCTAAACAAGTATATATTAAATAACCAATTTTTAAAGTGTAAATAAAGAATAAACATTTTAATTACTCCATTATCCGTATGTATGCATACCTTTTACTTAGTACCTACCATGAGCCTTGTATTGTTTTACCCTAGTCACTGATTTTACAACAGTTAACATATGCTACCCTCATGATACTTACACTCCAAAGGGAAGACATAATGGACACATAAGTATATAAATTGGGCAATGCAATTTCAGACAGTGATAAATGCCACAAGAATAGGAAAACATGAAATAATAAAAAATGATGATAAGCTGGGCTCGGTGGCTCAGCCTGTAATCCCGCGCCTTTGGGAGGCTGAGGTGAGTGGATTGCCTGAGCCCGCGGGTTCGAGACCTGCCTGGGCAGGCGAAACCTCATCTCTACAATAAAATCAAAAACTCAGCCGGGCGTGGTAGTGCGCGCCTGTAAGTCCGGCTACTCGGAAGGCTGAGGCGGAAGGATCGCCGGAGCCCAGCAGGTCGAGGCTGCAGTGGCTGGGAGCGGCCACTGCCCTCCAGTCTGGGTGACAGAGTGAGACTCCAGCTCAAAAAAAAAAAAAAAAAAAAAAAAGTGATGATAGAGATTATCTGGTCCCTTGTTCTAATCGAAGTTGACCCCTTCAATTAAGTGGGATTAGAGTTGACACCTGACTGACAAGCAGAAGCTAATCACCCATAAAAATAAGAACACATGATTCCAGGAATAGTGATATACACGTTTAGAAGAAATTCAGTAAGTGTATTCGATATGAGAGACAAAATGCAGGCCAGTGGCTGGAGTGTAGAAAAGAGGAAGAATAAGTCATGCCCAATCCTGTCAGGACACGGAGACCATAGTAAGGAGGTCAAATGGTTTTCTAAATCTAACAGGGATTTTTCAGTTAATATGTCATTATTTTACTTGACTTTTGAATATAAAAACTAAATATATTTCTTTGAAAAAATACAATGTTGATGAATATTGCAAAAATTATTTCCAAGTTTTCATAATAACACACTTATTTTGAATAGAAAGCATTTTTGTTGTAACCATCAACTTTATATTGAAAGTAAAATATAGTACTGGCTGAGTGGGGTTTTTCTTTGGTTTTGTCAATCAAAATAGTGACTTTTGATATAACCAACATGTTGCGAAAATTCCGAAAAACCTTCTATTTAATATAATCTGTATAACATTTTGAAAGTTCAGGCATATTAAACTCATCAGATAGTGTATTATAAAGCTACCAGTAGGTTGTGAAATTAGCCATAATAAAGTCACTATAAGGGAATTTTTTTTTTCCTTACCATACAAGCTGGTAAAAGCATACAAGCCTGGATTAGGACAAAATTTCTTTCAGAAACCATTTTTTGTTTCTTGTGAATAAGAATGAATTTTCTGGATAATTCAAGCAAAGTATATGTACCCTATTAAAATCAAGTGTAAATATTTAATATGTTAGGTTTTATTTATGTCTATCAATAAGTATATTTTCTCTATTATGATTTTTTAGAAAGATTCTATCGTGTATAATGCAGTATATCAAATCACTGAAACAAGCTGGCATATTATAGATTTTGGGAGAAAATCAAGCTAACTAATGAGCTAGCTAAACTGATCTGTGACTTTCAACAACTAAAAAAGACATGCCTTACTAACAATTTATAGGGTCAATCCATAATTTACTACTAGGTCCTATGATTGACATTCATCTAAAAGGTTTTTTTCCCCCACAGATGCATGACTCATAATTCATCTTATATATAGGCAACTATATGTTTGAAAACTTGCTTGCATTAATAAACGGAAAAGGCAGATACTGTATTTTTATTACACTGTGTTAGAGAGTGTATATAAATTAACTAAATTAATTGAATTATGTTTTTAGTCCAACTGGAAATTATATTTTAAAATGTCCATAAATCTTTGAATAAAGAAGCTTATAAAAGCAAAATAATTCACAATATTTTTAAAGCTTATAAAAAGGAAGATTTTTTTTAAAAAAATCACTGAAAATGCATTTGTCAGGAGAAAGGAGGCTATATACTCTGATTGTATTGTATATGTATGGGACACTTAGCCCTTTGTATTCTGGGGCTGAATCCTTATGGAATGACTGAAAGTATGCATTTATGCATATATGCATATACACATCTATCTATCAACATGCACAGAAATCAAGATATATTTGTGAGAATATATTTGTGTATATATCTCTACTCCACGTTCCCAAATGAGAATATCACAATCTATAAGTTTTACCCAACCAGAACTACTCCTCATGTCACAACACACTTTCATGTAAAAACACACTTTCGGAAGAAAATGAAAGAAAAATTTCCTAATGACACTAATCATGTTCTTCAAATTCTAGGGAGGTAACAGATACTGGGTAATTAGAAATCGAACCTTTGTTTGTAATGGCAGAAGAAAATTCATGAAAATTTGATCTGTGGTTTTCAGTTGAACCATCTTCTAGTATAAAATAATTCGTGTGGTGTAAATTTAACGACTATGTTTTGACATTAGACTAGACACTGCAGACAAAGAGGCACTTAAGATACCAGCTTTTTCCTTAAGAAACATATTCCCTACGGAGGTTTAAAAGCAATGCAGTTTCCTGTAATAATCACATACCTTTCTACTTTTCTCTGAAAATAAAGACTAGCATCATTCAAGGGAAAACACTCCTTTCATTTCCACATATTTTTTTGGACTAGGATTGATCTCCTCTTCCAAATTTTTGGATAAAGTTTTATTTATTTAAGGCAAGAAATATATTGTATACACTGAGCCATGAGGTGAGTGATAAAAAGGTAAAGGTGTGAACTAAGTTGATCTAATTTGAGTGAAGCTAAAAAGTTTTGAATTTATTTGAAGGTACAGATTCCATCTGTCCTTCTAGGCTAGATAGACTAGGCTGTGACATTTAAAATGTAATGGCTATGAAAATAGGGATTGTATCTGTTAAGAAATCAGAAAGGAGCCAGCTCCAAGGACATAGAACTAATAATTACTTTGATGCTATAAAGTGAGTTTACTGTTGCTTTTGTAAAGACATTGATGTTCCCCCACAATATTCATTCCTTGAACAAGTGAATTCACTTTTTTAAGTCAACATATGAGTTTACAGCATGCAAGTCCTAAAGAAATACTGAATAATAAAATAAATAAAATATTATCAGCTAGGTATTCATAAAATAGGCATTTGGGTCATCACACACAAAGTAAAAAGTGGGGAATAGGATCAGTGAGCAAACAGAAAAGCTCATGCTAGTATATAAATTAACTGAAAATTTGAGTGGAGTGGAAGCAAACTCTAAAAGGTCAAGTCTTGTGATAATTTTTAGGTTTAGGTTTTTTTTTTTAAATCTAAGAACGCCAAAAAAATCATATACCCAGTGAGAGCAATAAAAAAATAGATAAACTTTTTACCATTAGTGCTATAAACATAACAGTAAAAGAAATAATAAAAAATAATAAGCAAGAAACAGCTCATACCCAAGAATATCTACTAAAATAGAAAAATACAAGTATATTACAATGTATTGTAGTATCAGTGTTCTAAGAAAAGTACAAAAATATTGTAGAACTTGGGAGCAGGACTTTAAAAAACATTATAGAGATAAATAGCATATTTTAAACTTCAATGGGAATATGGAGACAGTTAATATTTAACAGAAGTTCATGATACATTTAGGAGTTGGTGGAAATTAAAAAGACTATTTGCAATTGAATCTTGAAGTTGTTAAATATGCATATTATTACATGCAGACAACATCAGTTTTTTAGTAAAGGAGGAATAAGGTGATAATGAATTCTAAAGAAAGTATTAAATATGAGGCTTTTGAAGTGCTTTCAGGAATTTTAAGAGAAAATGAGCTGATCTGGTTATTTGGAATGACTCATAGAGTGTGTGTGTGTGTCTCTGTGTGTGTGTGTGTTTGTGTACACACATGCACGTGCACATACACAAGTATTTGTGCATTTATTTATGGGAGACATTATCTTTGTGAAGGATGAGTCATTGATTATGGGTAAAATACATTAAAAATTTAAAGAAGAAAGCAAAATGATGCTTCAGAGAATATCAAGCTTGAAGAAAAGGACCTGCAGATAGAAAAATCTTAGGCAGAAACACAGGATGAAGTGATGCTTCAAACAGGAGATGTTGGAACATGTTTTATTTTTAATTTTAAAAGATAGAAACATTAATGAGTTCAAATAAGTGGCTAAAGATAATTTTCAGTGTACTAGGTTAGGAACTACCTAAATAAAAACTAAGCTACTATTTCCTGCAACTGTATAAAAAAGAACAGGAAAACTCACATGAGGATATGATATATATTACCATGGACGTAAATACCACAAATGACATGACGATTCTGAAATGTATCAGAACTTTGTTATGTTTTATGAAAAATATCACATAGACATTGCATAGTTGTTGGGAGCCAGCCACGGAGGCCCACTGAGCGTTAGGGATCAGGAAGGGCCATTGACCCCGAGACCACTAGGATGCGTTCGGGAGCTATTGACCCATTTCCTCCCCCTTTCTACTCAGCACTAACCAGATTAAGCTCCTGTGAGCTCAAAACATAAAAACTCTGAGACCGGGATGAACACAAGCTAACTTTAGAAGCTCATTGCTCCCATTCTTCCACAAACTGCAGTTTTGGCTTTCATACAACTTATAATTCAAATTCGTGTCACATCTAAGAGCCTTAGCATTGGTCACAGGTTTCTGGGTCATGATCTTAGGATTTATTGAAGTTGTAAATTGCAGAATATAGTCTTAGAAGATAGCCATTTTGTTGAAAGAATGCGGCTGGGTTACTTGCAGGTAGCCCACTGTGAACTTTGGACTGGGCCACATTCCAAACATTCTGGGATGGGCCACTTTAGTTTGTAAAGTAAATACTTAAGCTTCTATAGAATTGTTTAACTTGCCATAAATCAATCAGTTTAAGATGAAAAAGGTTTATAGAATCTCAGTCATGGATTAGGTTATCCTTTGTTATGGGATTTTAAGATTATCATATGAAAGGGGTTTAAAGGCAGTCATGGATTAAGGTTTCATTGATTAGGTTATGGGATTATACCTGAAAGCACATCTGGTGGGTGAGGAATGCCCCTCACACACCCGACTGTGTATAAAAGACCCGTTGTAATTCCCAATAAACGGCTTCTGCACTAGACTGGAGTCCAGTCTCTTTCTTTCTCTCTTTGTTCTTCCCCCCAATCGCTGACGCCGTCTCCACTTTTGGGGTACCCTGAACCCAGCTGGAGCTGGTCTCCGGCACATAGTATTTAAAGCAAGTAGTTTGGAGTCTGATTATTAATTTAAGTTCAATGCTTGTCTATATCTCAGCAGAGTTGCTGCAGAAATTAGTTGTATCAAATTTATATATATGACATAAGAGGTTCTATGTATACTTGCTATAAAATGAATAAACAAATTTTTTAAAATTAATTTTTAGATGTTAAATAACACTATTAGTATTGTGTACTTGTCCCATGTTTAAGTTTACTACCACCCAAAGAACAATATTGAGTTTACATTTTTAATTAGAAAAATGCTACTGTCATAAAAACAGAAAAAAAGAATTATATCAAAATATATATATATATATATATATTTTGAGTTGGAGTCTCACTGTCACCCAGACTGGAGTGCAGTGGCTGCTCCCGGCCACCGCAGCCACAACCTGCTGGCTCCGGTGATCCTTCCACCTCAGTCTTCCAAGTAGCTGGAACTATAGGCATGCGCTACCACGCCCGGCTAATTTTTTCGATTTATTATAGAGATGAGGTCTCGCCTGCCCAGGCAGGTCTCGAACCTGCAGGCTCAGGCAATCCACTCACCTCAGCCTCCCAAAGGCGCGGGATTACAGGCTGAGCCACCGAGCCTGTCTTCAAAATATATTTCTGATCTCTCCATTTAGTTGATATTATTATCATAAAAATGTTTTTGTAAAGTAGAACTCCCTCGTTAAAATTGTTATTCTGTATTATCTGACCAATTAAGACTACTAATTAGTTGAAAATATTTAGTCTTTTTTTTCCATATGATTTTGAAAAATCATGGAATCAATTATTAAAATATAATTAATATTAAATGTTCATTGTGTGTCAATATCTTTACAAATCTATGTAACATGTATATTAATCTTATTCAAACCAAAGTATTTTCATTAATATTATTTGTCTCATTTAACAAAAAAAATTATCTTTCTGAATTGTCCATATAACTTTCTTCTAAATAATCTCTGGATGACATTAATATTATAGAACTAAACTTCAGAAAATGCAATTCAGACAACACTGATTAGAAAGAACGTTATCACAGTTCTATTGATATTTAGAGAATATTGACAAGATTACAATCATGACTTGACAGATAATTCTGAAGATGAAATTAAGGCAGCATTAGAAAACATATAAAATGAAAAGATATATAAAATAATACAATAGAGGGAAAAGGGGGAACAAAAAACCTTAATTATTACAGAGTTTCTGTTTGGGGTAAAGAATAGTTTTAGGAATATGGGTAATTGTTATAGAACATTGTAAATGTAATTAATGATTCTAAATTGTGCATTTACAAAGGTGAAAATGGCAAATTTTATGTTGTGCATATTTTGTCACAATAAAACATGCTTTACAAAATTAATAAAAGAAAAAAGTTAAGGGTGAAAAATGCATTTATAATTTCAAAATTGACTGCTAGAAAACAAGAATACAACATAATATTTAAGTGTAAATGATTTAAAATTCACATTACAGTAGTAGCAAACCCACCCATATTCAAACTGAGTGAACATAGATCTCCCCTCTTGATTGGAAGAATCAGTTGGAAGAATATAGCCAGTTACATAGGCTATAGGAATACAATAAATGTATTTTGTATGTTAGAAGGACATGAGTTTGAGGGGTCAGGGACAGAATACTATGATTTTAATATTTGCTCTCTTCCAAATTCATGTTAAAGTTTAATTGTCATTGTAACAAAATTAAGAAATGGGACCTTTAAGTGATGATTAAGTCATGAAGGCTCTGTCCTCACAAAAAGATTAAAAACTTGACGGGGCTCAGTGGCTCAGCCTGTAATTCCAGCACTTTAGGAAGCCGAGGGGAATAGATTGCCAACCCCAGCAACTTGGCCAGACCTCATCTTTATAAATTAAAAAAAAAAAAAAAATTACCTGGGCTGGTAGCCCGCCCCTGTAGATTCGGCTACTTGAAGGCTGAGGCTGGAGGATCG
This sequence comes from Cephalopachus bancanus, assembly GCA_027257055.1. NCBI lineage: Eukaryota > Metazoa > Chordata > Mammalia > Primates > Tarsiidae > Cephalopachus > Cephalopachus bancanus. The sequence continues at coordinate 2,923,475 of JAPVLO010000127.1, read as the reverse complement.
TGGGAACCCAGCAGGTTGACACTGAGGTGGCTGTGAGTGTGCCACTGCATTCCAGCCTGGGCAACAGAGTGAGACTCCAGCTAAAATAATAATAATAATAATAGTAATAATAAATTTAAAATATTGTTGGGGCTATCTTTGGAAAATACAATTTTGTCACAATAAGTGTAACTTCACTATTGCCGAAAAATTTAGAAGTCTAGTTAGAACATTAAAACCAAAAAAGTTTTCCATTTTAAACAAAATAATAGGTCTTTGTCATCAATATTTATTCACTGATATTTTTGGATGACACACATTGCAATGGCATAAACTATGATGTGATGTTTGTCCCCTCCCAAACTTGTGATGAAATTTAATTGTCAGTACAGTATGAAGAGGTAGACTGTTGCCTAGCAGGTCTAGGTATAGTTGTTCCATAGTTCCAGAAAGCACAAGCTGTAAGCCTTGGAGGAGTCTATCTGGTGCTAATTCTGCAGGCACCCAAAACCATGTGGGCTGTGAGACCATGGTGGCTTCCCCCTAGACTTTAAAAGATTTATTGATCAGTTTGAGGGCCCACACAGAAATCAACTTCAGGGGTTGAGCCACCCCAGAAAATTTCCTTTAGGAAAATGAGAATAAGAGTGAGGCTGCTGCCATGACCGCCGAACTGTAGAAACACCAGTGCGCAGCTTTAGCCTGGGAGAGCTAGAGACAGGTGACTCCAACCCATGGAAGCTGCTGTGTGGACCGATCCCAACAATGTCATTGGAGGTGGGAAGATTGCCCAAAACCTTAAAGGCCCAAATCACATCCCATTATGCCCTGAGGTTAGGTGATGGAGACAACAAAGATTATTATGAAGCCTTAGGATTTAATGTTGTTCACTCTGTTGGAGTTTGGATATACTTGGGACTAGTTACCATTTTCTTTTCTTTCCCATTTATTTTTCTTTTGAATAGAGAATATGTCTGTCTCACCACTATATTTTGGAAGAACGTAACTTGTTTACTTTCACAGGCTTACTGCTGAAGACAAATTTGCTTAAAGATGAATCATGCTTTGAGTCGCCCCCATATGTGATTTAACTGAGACTTAGGACTTTGTAGTTGATGCTGACTTCGTTAAGACTGTTGTGGCTATAGGGATAAAATCAAGGTATTTTGTATGTGAGAAGGACATGATTTTGAGGGGTCAGGACAGAATACTATGGTTTTAATATTTACTCTCTTCCAAATTCATGTTAAAATTTATTTGTCATTGTAGCAGAATTAAGAAATGAGACCTTTAAGAGATGATTAGGCCATGAAGGCTCTGTCCTCGCAAAAAGAATAATGATGTTATTGCAGAAGTGTTTCCCTTTTTTAATAAAAGGATGAATTCAGTCCCTTTTGTCTCTCACCTTCTCTGCTTTCCACCATGTGATGTCTTCCACCAAAAGATGACACAGAAACAACAACAACAACAACAACAACAACAACAACAACAACAAAAACTCTTCCAAATGCTGGCCCCTCAATCTTGGATTGCCAACCTCCAGAACTATGAGGAAATATGTTTTTGTTCTTTATAAATGACCTAGCCTGTGGTAGTCTCTTATAGCCACACAAAATAGACCGGCATTAAAACATGTGAATAAGCAATAACACATGCATATTGAAACAGATGTACAGTTTTTCCATGATATAAAACCAATGGCCTAATAAATGCATTATATATGTATATATATACATACACACAGATAGATTACACATTTTTCTCTTTCTTTCTAAAATTCTATGCTACAGAAACTTATTTTTTTGAGTTGGAGTCTCACTCTGTCGCCCAGACTGGAGTGCAGTGGCCGCTCCCGGCCACCGCAGCCTCGCCTGCTGGGCTCCGGCGATCCTTCTGCCTCAGCCTTCCAAGTAACCGGAACTACAGGCGTGCGCTACCACACCCAGCTAGTTTTTGATTTATTGTAGAGATAAGGTCTCGCTGCCCAGGCAGGTCTCAAACCCGCGGGCTCAGGCAATCCACTCATCTCAGCCTCCCCAAAGTGCGGGATTACAGGCTGAGCCACTGGGCCTGGCTAGAAACTTATTTTTTAACTTAAAAAATTATTTAAATTCAAGGAGTTCATGTGCAGATATGTTATATTGTATGATGATGAGGTTTGGGTTTCTACTAAACCCATCATCCAATTGGTGAGTGTGGTACCCAACAGGTAGTTTTAAACCCTTCCCCTCCTTACTTTTTTCTTCAGGAGTTCCCAGAGGCTGTTGTCCCCATCTTTATTGTTAACTTCATTTATGCAATTCTATGCTATAGAAAATGTATTTTATTTTTTATAATTTTTAATGTAGACTTTTACATGCCATGATGCAGATTTTTTAAAAAGTATTAAAAATATGATTGGCAGATAGCAAAGCATGCACCAGAAAAATAAAAGAGAGCTTTATTCAGACAACAACTGTCAGTCAAAAATGTAACCTCCTGATCTTGAATTAGTATTGAATTAAACAGTGACTATAGAGATACTGATTTCATCTTGTTAACAAAATTGATACTTCATCAATTTTGAAGATGAAAGATGAAAAGTCCCAGAAACTAGAGAAATAATATACTACTTTGTGAACTACATGTCTTAATGATACTGATAATGCCACTATATTTTTATAACTGCATGTGGCTTTCTCGAGTATTGCATGTTTGGGATATGGTTAGAGTTTGAATACCCTGAACCTAGCACTCTGTGGCCAAATATGATGTTTTGTGGTGAAGGATGAAATAATTTCTTAAATAATGATTGTAATATAAATACCTCACATACTGAGAGTTTAAATATGGCTCCAAATACTTGATGATTTGTTTTGATCCATTATGAAAATAAATTGATAATTTGTAATGCTTATTTTGACAAACATTTCAAAAAACTCCAAAAGATATAAAGAAACACATCACAGACCCCAATTTAAGAAAAGGGTACAATGATAATACCAAATGCCTCTCAATATAAAAAAAATTGAATATTTCAACTCATGAGAGTCATGTTTGTTACCTTAGCATCTAAATATAGTCATTTTGTTAATTTAGCATCAGGATATAGTGTTGAAAGTAGACTTCAGTGAGAAATTTCTTCATAATTTCTGAGTTTATATTTATTTGCTAACATGAAGAATGAACATTCTTATGGTCTATAATCATAAATTAGAACATTTTAATTTAATGAAAATAATTATTGAAAAAAGAAAAGTAACAGTTGTGAAACTTTATGCATGACTAAAATCATAAATCATATTTGCTTGCCTACTGCAAGCAACACTATTCTCTCACTAATATGAACTGGGTAGGTTTCATCATTTGAAGCTGATTGTAATCGTCATCAAATTAAAAAACATGTTCATGAATTCCAATTGAATATTCTGTAGATGCAAAAATCTAGAAAAATAATATATTACTTCTAAAGTACATTACCAAAAAATAACATGGTTCACATTTTATCTTTACAAAAAAGATTATTTTATATTTTGGAATATAATATTTTAAAATAAATCTGCTTGAAGTGAATCTAACTGAATTGACTAGAAATATAATAAGGTAGTGAAAGGGTGAGACATTTTCATGAAACAACAAATAAAATAGTATACTTTAGTGAAATAAAAAAAAATTGTCATAGGTGATGGATTAGAGTTTCTCATAATGCATGCAAAAGGAAAGAAAGTCTTCAGTTGTCTTTAGGCAAAGTTGCTAGATGTATTTAAGTGTCAAAGTAAAGCAGAAATAGAAAGGCTAGGAATAGAATTATTTGCTGGAAACACATAAGCTCATATAAGTTTGCGTGAATGATGTTTCCCAAAGGGTTATTTCTGTCTAGAGAAAATGTCATAGATTAATAGTAAACATTTTTATTTTAAAGAATGTATCCAAGAATTAAATCCCACTGTAAAGTCTCTTTTGCCAGAGAGTGAGACTCAGATCAATAGATGTCTGGCACATAAAGACTTTGGCATGCTTATGTCCATGTATGTCCAAGGCATTAACCCAGCACAGCTTTTTTTGCTGGTTGAATTGGTAATCCAAATCTTGGTTGCTTACCTAAGAATGTCAGACCACCAGAAGACATTGATAATTCTCTCCATTCCCAGAAGTGAAATTGAATGAAAAATATAAAACTTTTATTCAATTCTAAATTGGTCATAATAATTATTTTTCAATGATGCACTTCCATAAAGCAAAGGAATAATTTAGAAATTCTTTAGATTTAAAAATAATTTGAATAAATATATATATTTGGAAACAAAATTAAATAACAGAATATAGCAGTATAAATTACTTTTAACTGTAACATGAAAAACTAGAAGCTTTATAATTTCTTACATTTAATTTCATTTTCTGAAGTAGTTCATCACAAAATAAAGCAAAACTCAAAAGAAGATGAGGAAAATTTTTAATAATATTCACTGATTCTATATTCAGTCTCATTCTATTTACCTACTATCTCAAATCAATCACATGAATAAAAAATATGTACCTAAACAAACTATAATAAAACTGAGACCAGATAAAAGGAATTTGCCTAAAGTCATGTAGTTAACAGAGTTGGGATATTAATCCAGGCTGTCTGATTCAACATCCATGTTCATCATATAAAATTGTAACTCATATGTTTAGCTGAATGATATTTAACAGTTTGTTATATACTTTATATTTTAATAGATTTAAGAAATGTATACCTGCTCCAGAAATATCCATCTTTCCTCCTCTCTGCATCTTTAAATGTGGTCTCATCAAAATTTTAATCCTGAAGATTGATGACTCCTCCGAATTATACAAATTTAAGCACTTAAAATTTATAGAATTTTAGACAACTCAATAGAAAAACTGACAGAAAAGGTTATGAATGGATAATTTACACACACATACATATCTAAATGACTACAGCACATGGGAATAGATACCCTAATGAAAATTTAAACAACAGTGAGATGTGACTCATATTAACATTTTTCACAGAAGTGCTTTGTGAAGGGGATAGAGAAAGTTTCTATAGGAACAAGAATGGCAACTAATAATTTCTACTGATTTGTCTTTTAGATATTTCATCTAGAAGAAAAATATGTGGAATACATTATATTGTTTCATAGTTTGCAACTGAACATCATTCATTTCATGAGTCTTCCTTTAAAATTATAAATGACTCTGTAATGCCAGAGAACCTTCACTTGAAAGGTAAAGCACTGCATCATGATACAGTTGAAATTTGCCTAACATCAAGGATAACCAACTTTTCATTTAATTTACCTATGAATACAATGGCTTTTCCATCACTTTACCTGTAACTGAACTATTTGAATGAAGATAACTTTACTATAGTTGACCTGAGAAAATAATAAAGTATCTCTTAAACTTTCTCCAAAGGAATATTTCAGAAACTGTTTAATGATTACTTTAAAACTTAACTTGGATTTTAACTTCTCAAATGAAAATAAAACCTGAAAGGAGAACAACTTCATGCTTCTTTGAAGAGTGTTACCAAATGACAATTATATCTTTAGAAAAACTTTTAGATGCTTGAAATTCAATGGTTGTTTAGCCTTTCCCTTGATGACATTTATTTGTCATTTTAATACTTCATTTTTGGAATGTCCAGAAACCTATTTTTAACATGAGATTATCATTCATTAGAATAAAATTTTATTTGTGGTCCCATATTTGCATTAAATGTTTCAAGATACCATTTAAAAAAATCAGTTGTAAAGGATATCAAGTTAAATCCACCTTTATAGAAAACCAGAAGTTAGCTGGGCTCGGTGGCTCAGCCTGTAATCCCACGCCTTTGGGAGGCTGAGGTGAGTGGACTGCCTGAGCCCGTGGGTTTGAGACCTGCCTGGGCAGGCGGAACCTCATCTCTACAATAAATAAAAAAAAATTAGCCGGACGTGGTAGTGCGCGCCTGTAATTCCGGCTACTCGGAAGGCTAAGGCGGAAGGATCACCAGAGACCAGCAGGTCGAGGCTGCAGTGGCCAGGAGCGGCCACTGCACTCCAGTCTGGGTGACAGAGTGAGACTCCAACTCAAAAAAAAAAGAAAACCAGAAGTCAAAATCGAATAACTTTGATAACACATGAATAATAAAGGTCTAAGAGTTTTTATTTAATTAATTCTCATCATAACATCTGGCTGCAAATATGTCTACATGATATTGATCCCCTTCCTTTGAAAATATGCACTTTTACTAAGTTCCAAATGTGCAAATGACCAAGAATATTCTATTCATTTTGGATTATCTTTGGGGGAACATAAATTTGCACTGAAATTTATTGTTGTAATCTTACGTCTGCAAAGAGCAAGTGGACCCTTTAAACTGTGCAACATACATATAGGACTTGCCAGCCTACAAACTGTACTCCTATCTTATGAGTTATTTTACGGTTTCTCCTCTTTTCTCAGACCCCATCAGCTACTCCATCATTGCTACTACCCAATGGATTTGCTTCCTGTTTCATTAAGAAAATTGAGACCATATGAATTTTGTAGACTCTAATAACCAAAACTATCTAATTATTTTCTCCGTTTTTGACCTTGTATGAAATTTCCATTCTTTGATGGAAAAAATCTTCTTTTGTGAAGCCAATTCTTCCTTGCCTACTTAAATGCATTGCTTTATTATTATTACTTTTTAATTGGAGTCTCACTCTTGCGCCCAGTCTAGAGTGCAGTGGCACACTCACACTCACCGCAGCCTCGACCTGCTGGGCTCAGAGGATCCTTCTGCCTCAGTCTTCCAAGTAGCTGGAACTCCAGACGCACACCACAATGCCTGGCTATAAATGCATTGCTTTAAAAATTACCCTCTAACTTATCTACAACATCAAATTTAAGTCTTTACCCCATCATTTTATAAGCATACAGGTACATAAGCTTCTCTTGATAACTTTCTGTCAATTACTGCCCATTTGGGGGCACTTCATTAGATAGAAAACATTTAGGGTAAGTTGCTTATACACTCTGCTTTCAATTTCTCTCTTCTCATGCTCCAGAACCTGGGCAGAGATATTCTTTGACTCATCCAGTACTGAAAAGTCTGTATCCTGGGACTGAGGGGCAATCGCCACACACTTTTGAGATTTATTATCATTTTCCAGAGTAGACACTCCAGGTGCATGATACCTGGAGAGAGCAGCTGGCTTGGAAATCTAGATACCCCACCCTCCACACTGGCCATTTCACAGATGCATGCGGTCAGAGTGAGAAACCTAGGATCACATGAATAAGAATGAGTATTGATCCAATCCAAATATTGTTTTTCCATTCTGTGGGCTATCTCCCCACTCTCCTGATGGCTTCTTTCAGTTTGCAGAAGCTTTTCAGTTTAATAATGTCCCACTGGTCTATCTTATCTCTGATGGCATGGACAACTGGGACATTGATCAAGAGCTGGTTGCCTACTCTCATTTCCACAAGGGTGTCTCCTGTGTTTTCTAAGATTCTTATATTTGAGGTTTTATGTTTAGATCTTTGATCCATTTAGAGCTGATTTTTGTATATGGTAATAGGTAGGGGTCCTGTTTCAGTCTTCTGCACATGGTCAGTCAGTTTTCCCAGCACCTTTTTTTTTTCTTGGTCACGTCTCCATATAGATTTGTGTATATGTGTTCTTATTTAATTTACCCTTTTTTCTTCTTTGTCTTCGTCTTCTTCTTCTTCTTCTTCTTCTTCTTCTTCTTCTTCTTCTTCTTCTTCTTCTTCTTTTTGTATATGGGTATATTTAAGGATGAGTGTATCTTCTTTTTTTTGTTGGTGACATTGTTTTGTTTTGTTCTGTTTTGTTTGTTTGTTTATCCATTCATTTGCTTGCTGTTTGTCTTCCCTTTTTATTCTTCACTTTCTCCATCTTCCTTTCTTCTCCTTTCTTTCTCTGTTCTTTTCCTTTCTCTTATCCCATTTTGGTTTCAAGGGTATACATACACTCTCACCACATGGACATAATGTAAGGTGGTGAGAAGTGAGTTCCAGGGGGCTCATACCCCATTTGACAGATACTGCAAACTGCAGGTATCTTCTAAACCTTAGCTTCCCCCATTATACCTAAATCAACTCTCAAAAACTTCAAAAAGGCAGTACAGCCCCCCACCCCCTTGCTGACTTCAAAACTAAACAAATCCTGAGGCTTTATCTAAGGAAGAATAGGGAGTTGAGCAAACAGAAGTGAAAGCTATTACCCCTCTCACTGAGCAATTAAATTAAAGTGGAAAAAAGAAGGAGAGATTCTACCACAAATGAAGAAGAATCAACCGAAGAAGACAGGTACCCTCAGACCTCTGGAAAGGCAATGCCTGAGAATGCAGACATTAGAACTCAAACAATGAAGATCCCCCCAAAATATTGATCTTAGACCACAAATCCAGACATCAAAGTATTGATGGAGATGATGAATAAAAATCATGAAAAGTAAGAAGAAATAAAAAAATGAGTTGATAACTAAGATGATGGCAATAAAGAGCACAATGAACAAAATAAATAACAAACTGACAGGCATGGAAAGCAGAAAAAAAAGAAAGAAACTCAGAGCTTAAAGACTGAAATATGGAACTAATCCAAACAGTTAAAAACATAAAAAACAAGTTTAAAAAGATAGCACGAAGCCTCCATGAGATAGGTAAAATATATTAAGAGGCTGTACTTATGCCTGATCAGCATACCAAAGGCAGAAAGAGAGACAGCGAATGCCTTGGAACAGACATTCCATGAGGTTATCCAAGAAAACTTCCCTCATTTTATCAGAGACATGACCATTCAAATGCAAGAGATTCAGAGAACCCCTGCAAGGCATCAAATGAGAAGACCAACTACCAGATATGTAGTAATTTGCTTACACAAAGTAGGTATAAAATAAAAAATTCCAAAAGGCAGTGAAGGAGAAAGGCCAGATGACCTACCAGGGAAGACCAATTAGAATAGAAGCATACTTATCTAGAGAAACACTGCAAGCTAGAAGAGACTGGAAGACTGAACTCCAGTCTTCAAAATTCTCAAAGGTAAACAATTCCAGTCAATAATTTTCTCCCCAACTAAGCTATGTCTGATAAGCAATAGAGGATTAAAATCCTTCCCAAACATCCAATCTCTAAGAGATTATGCTGCTTCCGGACAAGCTCTAAAGGAGATGCTTAAGAAGTTTTAAACCCAGAAGAAGAAGAGGAAAAAGAAAAAGAATGATCATACACTTACCAGGAGAACAGAAAAACACAGAATCAACAGAAAATAAATCACTACTGCAAACTTGAAAACATACACATACATCAACCCAAAAGTTAAAAGAAAACAAACAAGTAAAAATATTTTATAAGGGCCTCATGACAGGGGCAACCCCTCACATTTCAATAGCCAGCTTGAACCTGGACTAAATGCACCACTGAAAAAACTTAGAATGGCAAGCTGATTAAAAAGAAAAATGGTCCAACAATATTCTGCCTACAGGAAACATGTCGTACTCACAGACTCAAAGTTAAAGGATGGAAAGCAAACTTTCAGGCAAACAGAAAACCAAAGAATCATGATTTTAATCTCAGACCAAACAATCTTTAAGCTATCAAAATTAAAAAGGAAAGGAAGGACACTACTAATGATAAAAGGTTCAAACTATCAACAAGAAATAATTCATATATTTATCTATATCTATATCTGTATTTGCATCAACACAGGAACACCTGAATTTATAAAGCAGTTACTAAGTAAACTAAAAAAGGATATTGATTAACACTATCATAACTGGTTACTTAAATACCCCACTAACAACCCTAGATAGATCATTGAGACAAAAAATTAATAAGGCGATTCAGAAACTTAACTTGTTGCTTGATCAAATAGACTAAGATACCTACAGAACACTCCACCCACCAATCACAGAATATACATTCTACTCATCACCACATGGAACATACTCCAAGATTGATCACACCCTTGACCATAAATCAAGCATAAACAAATTCCATAAGATTGAAATGCTATTGTGCACCTTCTCAGACCACAATGGAATAAAAATATATATCACCATCAACAAGATCACCCCCAAACAAACAAAGACGTGGACATGAAACAGCACAATGCAGAACAATTCCTGGATCAACACAGAAATCAAAACAGAAATTAAAAGACTCCTGGAAACAAGTGAAAACAAAAACACACCTTACCAAAACCACTGGAATGCCATGAAAACAGGTCTAAGAGGGAATTTATATTTTTATGGCCATTTATCAAGAAAATAGCACACAAGTCAATGTCCTAACAAATCACCTAAAGAAGATGAAAAGGCAAGATCACTAAAACCCTAATTTCAGCAGAATCACAAGATCATCACAGTAAAAGCGAAATAAGGTTCATGGAAGGCAGAGAGATCATAGAAAAAAAAATCAATGAAACAAAAAGCTGGTTCTTTGAAAGCATAAACAAGACTGTCAGACCACTAGCCAGACTGACCAAGAAAAAGAGAGAAAAGGTTCACATAAACACAATCAGAAATGCGAAAGATTAAATCACAACTGACCCCTCAAAATATACAAAATATTATCAGAGATTAATATGCACTCCTGTATAGAAACAAATTTGAAAACCTAAACAAAATAAAGACATTCTGACATCAGACAGCCTACAAAGGTGAAGCAAGAAGAAATAGAAACCCTAAATAGACCAATAACATCTTGGGAACTTAATGCCATCATAAGAAAAAAAAAAAAAACAAAAAAAAACTACCCACAAAAAAAGAGCCATGGCCCAGATGGTTTTCCAGTGGAATTCTAAAAAATATACAAGGAGGAGGTGATTCCAATCCTTTTGAAAGTATTCTAGACAATCAAGAAATCTTCATTTTTGAAGTTAACATCACATTGATACCCAATCTAGGCAAGATACAACAAAAAAGAGAACTAAAGGCCAGTATCCCTGATGAATTTAGATGCAAAAATTCTCAACAAGATACTAACATATTGGATACAATACCGCATCTCAAAAATCATCCATTATTACCAAATAGGCTTTATCCCCAGGATGCAGGACTAGTTTAACATCTGCAAGACCATAAATGTAATTAAATACATCAACAGATGTCAACACGATAACCACATAATTATATCATTAGTCACAGAAAACACTTTCAACAGAATCTGGCATCCAATCTAGATAAAACACCCTGAACACCCAGGTATAGAGGGAACATACTTCGAAATAGTAAAAGCCATTTATGATAAACCCTTAACCAACATACTACTAAATGAACAGAAATTGAAAGGATTTTTCTGAAAACTGGAATAAGATAAGGTTGACCACACTTACCCCTCCTGTTCAACATAGTATTGGAAGTCCAAGCTAGAGCAATCAGACAAGAGAAGGACGTCAGGGATACTCAAATAAGAAAAGATGACATTAAGCTATTCTTCTTTGTGCATGAAATGATTCTATACCTGGAAAAGACAAGGGAATCTTTTCAAAACTTCCTTGTGTTGATAAAGAACTTAGGGAAAGTCTCAGGGTATAAAAATCAATGTGCAAAAGACAGTTGCATCTTTATACAGCAACAACAAGCAGACAGAGAACCAAATAAAAAGTAAAATTTCATTCACAATAGATGCCAAAAAAAAAAAAAAAAGAAAAATAAGAAAGAAATAAAGAAAGAAATATCTTGACATTCATCCTGAACAGAAATGTGAAACACCTTTACAATGAAAATTACAAACCTTTGGTCAAAAAAAAATCAAAGACACAAATAAATGGAAAAATATGTCATGCTCAAGGACTGGAAGAATTAACATTGTTGCGATGTTCACCCTACCCAAGGCAATCTACAGATTCAATACAATACCTATTAAATAACCATCATTATTCTTCTCAGACTTAGAAACTACAATACAGAACTTCATATGGAAACAAAAATGACCACAAATAGCCAAAACAGTCCTCAGCAAAAGAAACAAAGCAGGAGGTATCACACATGCAGACTTTAAACTTTATTATAAGGATACAATAATCAAAATAGCCTGGTCTTGGTACAAGAAAAGGCATAGAGACGAATGGAAGCAAAACCATAATTTTTCAACCAACACATCTTCAACAAAGCCTCCACTGACAACCACTGGGAATAGGAGACTCTATTCAGTAAATGGTGCTGGGAAAACTGGCTGATCACATGCATAAAACAGGATCCCCACTTATCACCATGCACAAAAAGCAACTCTAAGTGGATCAAAGACCAAAACATAAAACCTCAAATCATAAAAATCTTAGAAAACGCAGAGGATATACTTATGGATATTGGAATAGGCAACCAATTTCTGATCAAAACCTTAAATGACCATACCATAAGAGATAAGATAGGCAAGTGGGTTACCAACTAACTCCAGTCAGGGTGACTATCATTCATAACTCAAAAAACAACAGATGCTGGAGAGGAAGCAGTAAAGGGAACCCTACTGTTCATCGGAGTGTAAACTAGTACAGCCTCTGTGGAAAACTGTGGCGATTCCTTAAAGTTCTAAAAATTAACCTTCATGTGATCCCATAATCCCCCTACTGGGAATATACCCAGAAGAACTCAAATCACTCTATAAAAAAAGATACCTGCACAAGTATGTTTATTACATCATTGTTCCCAATAGCAAGAACATGAAACCAACCGTGCTGCCCATCAAAAGATGACTGTACAAAAAAATGTGGTACATATACATGATGGGGTATTACTTAGCCATAAAGAAGAACAAAATCATGAATTTCATTGCAGAGATGAGGTCTCACAATGGACTTGATGGACTTAGAGTCTGTAATACTGAGTGATCTTTCACGGAAACAAAGAACTGAGTATCACATGTTCTCATTCAGAAGTGGACCTTGAACAATTGTCATAATACTATAAGAAAAGGATTGTCAGTAGCGGAAAACTGCCGTGAGGGGGGTGGGAAAGCAGGATTGGCAGTAGTGGGAATCTGTCTGGGGATGTGGGGGGCACACCTCATCAAAAAGATAACCTGCACAATGATCATTTGTATACCTAACCCTGAATGGTACCCCACATCTTTAAAATAAAATATTAATATAAAAAAAGAAAAAAAAATCTCCACTTGTGAATGATGGTCAATTCTTCCTTGCATAAATACATTTCTTTAAAAATTACCCCTTCTCTTGTCTACAATCAAATTTTAAGTCTTTGTCACATCATTTTTATAAGCATACAACCATATAAGCTTCTCTTGATAACCTTGGGTCAGTTGCTTCCCGTTTGGGGGGTTTTCATTAGATTGAAAAACTTTTTAGGTTAGTTGTTTACACACTCTGCCTTTGATTTCTCTCTTCTCATGCTCTCTTAAACTCAATTTACTTCAGTCTACTATATCATTCTACAAAACTGCTCTTGTCAAGGTCAACAGTAACCTATGTTTTGAAAAATTCAGCAGTTAATTTTCAGTTCACATATTGTTTGAGCTAAAAGTCGCTTCTAACATAATGCCTTCTTGATCCATTTGTCCACTTGACTTCACTTTGTCTAAATGTTCACTCTGTCTCACTCTCATTTACAAATACTCCCCTTCTCCCAGATCTTTAAACACATGTATCCTTTTTTCTTTCTCTCTCTTTTTTTTTTTTTTTTGAATTGGAGTCTCACTCTGTCGCCCAGACTGGAATGCAGTGGCCGGGAGCCTCGATCTGCTGGGCTCCGGCGATCCTTCTGCCTCAGCCTTCCAAGTAGCTGGAACTACAGATGCGTGCTACCATTCCCGGCTAATTGTTTTTTTGATTTATTGTAGAGATGGGGTCTCACCAAGTTGACCAGGTGGGTCTCAAACCGGCGGGCTCAGGCAATCCACTCACCTGGGCCTCCCAAGGTACAGGATTACAGGCTGAGCCACCGAACCCGGCCACCCTTTCTTCTAATCTGCTAGTACAGCAAGACATTTCCATAGAGTATACTGTGATTATTTATCTATAAAATTGATACACCAAAAGTGATATAGTCATTTATTAAATAAAAACATATCCATATTAATGAAGAATTAAAAACTTAACTTTTTCTTAAGTAATTGCTGTAACTTTCTGTTATTGCCATAAATAACAAACTGAATGAATGACACCAAAATCATAGCATGTTTCAAAGTTGCTCCATTAACACATCAAATCCTTTCAAGCAAATATATAACACGGTGGAAATGGAAAAATATTTTCAGTGTAGAGCAGACTGAATTGATAAATTAGGGCTTGAATATCATGCTTTTTCTTACCAAGATGGTACTTGTTTTTCCAATCCTTTCCAACAATAAAATAATGTTCTCAGAATATTCTAATTTTACCCTCTCATAATGTGCTTCCTCTATATGCTACTAAACATCATTTACTGGGTTTTTATATACTTTCATTCAAAAATTTTCATATTGATACCTGTATTTGAAAATAAAATATAAAACATTCGGTTTTTTAGTCTGCATAAAATTCTTCAGATATGTGCTCTACTTGTAAAAATTTAAGGTGAATATTTCTAAATGTTTCAACAAGTCATTACTAAAATGCTAAGACATTCTTTGTGCAATGCAATTCTCTATGTTTGTCAGATTTAATAACTCCCTTCTAGTTAAGTACACATCCCATGGTGAATAGTATCAGTTTGCAAAACTCTTCCAGGAAATGTAGAATATTTCAGTCATTATGGCAAAATCTTATTTCTCTAAGCTAAAATTATTCTGACAAAGGAATCCCATTATGACATTTGATTGGCTTTTCCTATTCATTATTTGTCAAATCTAGTCTATAACTTTTTTTTTTTTTTTCTTTTGAGTTGAAGTCTCACTCTGTCGCCCAGACTGGAGTGCAGTGGCCACTCTCGGCCACCACAGCCTCGAACTGCTGGGCTCTGGCAATTCTTCTGCCTTAGCCTTCCAAGTAACTGGAACTACAGGCACATGCTACCACACCCGGCTAATTTTTTATTTATTGTAGAGATAAGGTCTCACCAAGTTGCCCAGGCAGGTCTCGAACCCACAGGCTCAGGCAATTCACTCACCTCAACCTCCCAAAGCACTGGATTACAGGCTGAGCCACCGAGCCCGGCTTAGCCTATAACTCTTAAACTTGCAGTCTGCAGATACTTTTTCATATAATGCAGAAACCTAATACTTTCCAAGATTTTGCAGCTCTCCCATAAGGCGCTTGTGCAGGAATCCTCCAATGAGGAGCTTCCTGGTGCTGAGTTACTGCTAATGCATCAGTCTGTTCCCCACATACCTCAGAGGAAAACGTCCAGCAGGCCATGCTTCTGCAACAAGCCTGCCAACCCACTCTCTCTCAACTTTTTAAAGAGATCCCCTGACAGGAAATCTCTTGATATCTCTAGATTTTTTTTTTCATATTGAGGTGCTTTTTGTCTCATTTTTTCTTCATTCACTTAGTTGGTCTCATTCAGCTCCATAGATTCGATATGCGTGCTGACAAGATTCCCAAATTTATCTCTCTGCCATATTATCTTCCTAGGACTGCATACTCATATATCAAACTGACTACTTGACATTTCTTCTAGAATGTGAGATAATATCCAAATTTATCGTATCTAAATCTAAATTCATTTTTCTCCCCAAAACCTATTCCACATGCCACCTTACCAGTCTAGGTTAGGATCTACAATTTTTCAGGTGCCCAGGCAATGGGAGCCATCTTTGATTTCTCTCTCTCTCATACCATTTATTAAGCAGATCAGACATTTCTGGTGCCTTAACTTGAAAAGATATGCTTAGCCGGGCTCAGTGGCTCAGTCTGTAATCCCGTGCCTTTGGGAGGCTGAGGTGAGTGGATTGCCCTAGCCCGCGGGTTCGAGACCCGCCTGGGCAGTGAGACCTCATCTCTACAATAAATAAAAAAAATCAGCCGGGCATGGCAGCGCATGCCTGTAATTCTGGCTACTTGGAAGGCTGAGGCAGAAGGATAGCTGGAGCCCAGCAGGTCGAGGCTGCGGTGGCCGGGAGCGGCCACTGCACTCCAGTCTGAGCGACAGAGTGAGACTCCAACTCAGAAAAAAAAAAAAAAAAAAAAAAAAGAAAGAAAGAAAGAAAGAAAAGATATGCTTTATTTAATCACTGTGGACTACCTCTGCTATCACCCCAAATCTTGTCTGATTGGGTTTACTATAATAGTTTCTTAACAAAACTTCCTGATGCTACACCTGCCTTCTTACAGTTGTTCTCAAAAACATAGAGTAATTCTTTTAAAATACCATTTTTTAAAAGTAAGGATTATGTCACTTTGCTGAGAACACTGCAATGAGTTCACTTTGCAGTAAGGTAAAAGCTGGTCTTTCCAGTGGCCTACAGGTACTCTCCTCTCTTTCTCCTCCACAAACTCACTCAGATTCAGCACCTTGCCTCCTTGCTCCTCCTCGAACACCATAAGCACGTTCTCATCCTACGTCCTTGTTCTGGCTCTTTACTATTTTTTTCCCCATTGTACTTGTGACTTTCTAACAGAATATGTGATCTATGAGTTTATTATGTCTATTTTTATGACATTGGAATGTTAGGTCTAGGAAGGCAGGGATCTTCTTCTGTCCCTTCTCTTACGTGCTTGAGTAGGTGTAGAATAATTAAATTATATTACACAGTATTAACTTGTGTTTCCTAGTCTCTTACTCCATACAGTTGAGTTTGCAATTATAGCGATATTTCTAAAATGCAAATCCGAGAATATTATCTTCTTTCTTGAGAAGCAGTAATTACTTTTTATTGAGTTCCTTAGAAATAAAACCCAAACTTAAACTTAAAATAATGGCTCTTCGAGTCCTGTTTTTGGCCTATGTTAACAATATTATCTCTTATTATCCTCCACCATAAACTAAATAAATATGCAAAAGATTGTATTTTTTTTCTTCAAGCCCACCAAGGTTTCTGTTAACTAGAGGTCTTTATTTTCTGGATTTTATCTTCCTACTCCCTCTTCTGCTTCCTCTAGCTAGTTTCTTCTCATCCTTTAAGTTTGAATTTGGAAGTTTCTTCCTGGAAATACTTTCTATTCCACAGATTAGATATCTTTCCTCAGTGCCCTAGGAGCACTCTGTGATTACCCAATGTATAGATACATGTGGCACTGTGCTAATATATTTGCAATATTAAATTTAATATTTAATATTATATTTCCTTCTGTGGAAACTAAACTCTATGAGGGCAGAAATTCCAGACACCTTTATCTCTGCTGCATTCCCACTGTTTGACATAGATATCTCACACATGAAGGTAGTTAACTATTATTCTCAGAAAAAATGCAAATGAATCCGTTTCTAAACAATGGATGAGTGTATGAGTCCAACCAGGCTTTTCTTCATCTTAATTGTGCTCATCCAGCCAATAGTCATGTAGCTTACAGGAAAATGCTGGGATGATTGAATTTGTCCTGACTAGATTGTAAGCATGCTATGTAACCAAGTAGCTAATTTACTAGCTCGTATACATGAAATGTTTGAAATAATTTATTCCTAAAAATAACATATTGATTTTTACGTATCATTTAATTTTATTTGTATAAAATAAATGTCCTCTTTAGGGATATGTCATTCGTTTAACAGAAAAACAAAAGTTTTATTTTTTCAATTATTTTTTGATATGTTATTATATTGTGTATGAACCCTAATTGCAATTGGATTGAAAATTCAATTTTAACTTCCATGTAATTTTCTAATAAATTTATGAATATTCTTTAAAATTATTTTATTTTTAAATATGACTCTGTTGTAAGGCATATGTGCTATATACCAGCCTCTTAGCCTTGGACAATATGTGTACAATCCCTGTGCACTATTCTTCATCCAAGAAATGCGGTGATTACACTACCTGCTTCGTGGACTTGACATTAATATTTAGTATAGTTATATACTGCATACATAGCAAGCATAGTACAAATGTTGAACATTATTAATGTTACTCATATCCTAATTAAATTTATGAAATATATTACATTTGGGCATGGACAGAGAGACGAGGTAGTGAAATATTAATCCCATATGCATGCCCTGGGATGTCTTAAATAATTGATAGTTTTAAAAATTCTGTTTACAGTCTGATGAATACTTATCCTCATAAGTATTTTGGAACACTCTTAAAAAGAAAAGGGAAACAATGTCAGGAAAAGGAAATTTAGTAATTTGCAACTAGAGATTTGTGACTGAGGCCATTTCTGTATGTACTAGCCCCAAAGAGGAAATGAATAAAACTGAAATTCTTTTTCAATTCTGAGAGAAGCTTCTGAGATACAAAGCACACATTTTTATGCTCATACTATGCCTGCATGAAGACCAAGGACTCTGACCTCATCAGGTTGCCAAATTTTCATCTAGAAGAGTCTGCAGCACCATGACTGCTCTCTCTAGAAAAGGAATTTCCAGAAACTGAGTGGATCTTATCCCCTTCATACTGAGTTAGGTTTGACATTGCAGTCATCAATCACAACTTCCTTATACAGTAGTTATTTGGTAATGGAGCTTAAATGTGATTTAACATATTGGAAAATATTTCTGATGCATTGAATGTCTCAGTAAACAATACAGAGAAAATAACTGTGCCCATGTGGTTTAATTCTAATAATCTGAAATCTCCCTGCATACCACGCATTCATCAATGAATATAATTATTACATGCCAGGAATTGATCCTTGTGATGGGGACACAGAGTCTCTGCTCAAATGTCAGGTATCTTTGCCGACCAAAGTACCTAAAGTAAAATAATGACAATAATCCTTCACTAACTTTTCATTTTGCCATATTTTTATTGCAGATATTGTAAGTAACAGAAAATATAACTAACAGAAAAAGCATATAAATATTTATGTTACCTCCTAAATTAAATTCTACTAAGGCAGAGATTTGCACTGTTTTATTCAATTCTGTCTCCTCAAAGTTTCATTTGGATAATATAATTAAGTCATTTAGAAATGCTATTAAATTACACAACAAATGTTGATTAGAATAGTAAATTACTTCATTAGTAATTTTGTTACATAGTATTACAAAATAAAAATATCTTTTAGAAATGAAATAGTTGCAGATTTAATTAAATGTCAAATTATTATAGAAATACTTAGGTCATAATTATAAAATTTAATTAAATAAATTAGAGTATAACTGAATATATTTTTAATCTTAAGTTATAGTGCATATTTGATATTTTAAAAATATAATTTCATTTATAAACTGTATAAAGTACTTATTTTTTCATAAAAAATCACATCTGTCTATATGCAATCTATTATGTCTAAATCTCTATTTTGTTAATGTATCTTATTTAGTAGCATTTATGGTCTACTTAGATGTTCATGCCCAGGGTACTAAAATGTTTTACATATCAGGCATTTTTTATCACTGATCTAAAGAATACTTTCACAGAGTTTTATCAAATTTGTGATGATATAAGCAACTTTTTTACAGGTATTATATTTATTATATGTTAGAAGATGTAAAACAGTGTATTATTGAAATGAAGTTTTTTTGTAAAGTATACAATTAAAATCTAAGTTCTAGGAGTCTTGTGCTGCTAATAATGATATGCGCATAAGCATGGAAAAACAGTACAGGGGAAAGAATGTTTAATTGGGAAACTAAAAATTCCAATACTTCTGTGTTTTTGGAAAGAAATCAGTAATCCTTTTTCAGATACCATTTTAGTTTTCATAAGCCTAAAAGGCTAATTTTTTCTTAATCCATTTAGTGTTGCTATAACCAAATACCTGAGACAGGGTAATTAAAAAATTATGAAGAACATAAATTTATTTTTTTGATGGTTCTGGAGGCTGGTATTCCAAGATCAAAGCACTGGTAGGGTCAATTGTCTGGCGAGGCTACTCTCTGCTTCCAACATGGTGCCTTGTTGCTGTATTTTTGGGGGAGGGACACTGTGTCCTCATCTGGCTTCTCACAGCTTCAGTGATAAGAAGCTCTATGACTGTATGAAGTGGCCACTGCACTCCAATCTGGGTGACTGAGTGAGACTCCAACTCAAAAAAAATAAAAATAAAAATTAAAAAATAAAGGATTTGACACCATTCATGAGGGGATGGGTTCTCAAGGCCTCATCGCCTCTAAAAAAGGCCCCACTTTTTAATACTATCACATTAATCATTGAATTTCAACACCAAAATTTTGAAAGGGAAAGCAGCCAAACTATACCCTAAACATTACAGATTCTTCAGTTTTACTTGTTCTCAGTAGTACAAGAAATAAGATAAATTGTGAAATTGTCTCCACCAATGATAACACTGTGTGTTCTGGTATTCAGAAAAATAATTGTTGTTGTCATAATATTTTATTATTAATAGATTTAACTTATGCAATACAAGGTACTGTATTTAAGACCAGAAGAATATTCAATTAATAATTTCTTAGAAAAAATTAGGGGCAAATCTGAGAATGCAATGAATCTTAAAACTTTAAGATTCAAAATGAAATTACAAATTTGCCATAATAGAATTCATGATAAAAATAATATTAAAATTACTATAAGTTTAAAAATTATTGATATATCCATTAAAAATATTTAACTATTTTGAAAACTTTCAATTGCTATAAATACTGTGATGACTAGTCAGTCATCCTAAATGTTTTCTCCATACTGTGATGTATAATAGTTGAAGTGCTAGTCCCTTTCTTACAGCAATTTTTTTATATCTAAATATTTCTGAGTTTGAGATATTTTCTGAGAATAGCTGTTTGCTTCTATCTTAGATTATAGTGATTAATTTCAGTCTTCAATCATGTAGCTCAGAAAGAATGTTTGTTTTTAAACTCTAAAAATAACAAAAATGTATGAATCATAATCTTGTACAGTTCACAGTGTTGTACACCAAAGTTTATCTTCTATATATTTATATGTTTTCTATAAGGAATTATTGCAGATAAGTGCATTTGAAGATTTTAGTATCAAATCTTACTTTCAGACAATAGTTTTCCTTATGCTTAAATATATGGCATTTTAAAATGCTTAATATGTTCTTTCCAAGCAGCACACTTGTTTTGGTTAAAGAAATTCCGTTTCTAGTCTACTTTTGCCAATTATAGAAAGATCTTTAAATTGTAATGTGACAGTCAGTCTCACGCTTTTCAGAAATGTCATATTAAATAACATCTCTTAGTACATCATGGGACAGCAGCCCTTAAAATTGACTGCACAAAATCCAGAAATGTTGAATTCAGATTAACATTATATACAATGCTGAGAATATATTTCTATTAAACCTCTAAATAATTTATTCATATTCTTATCTTTTGTTTTTTCCAATTTATGCTTAACTAGTGGTCCTATGTCTTTTTAGACAATGCCTTAAATAATTCTTATAGAGAAAATGCAATGTAAGTTCACCTGCTGTTTGAAATGCATAATCATTATTATCTGATCCTACTTGCATCCAAAGTGTCATGTTCCAAGATCAGATGATTGTTACATTTTTTAATTTCTTCATAATAATAATGAGTATTTAAATCAGTTTATTTCTTTCATATCTGCCAGTATTTAAACTTGGAAGAAGAAACAAAACAAAAGGCACTGGAAATGTGAAATAAATTATAATAGTTAAATCATTTTGTAATTCTTGTTATTTAGCCATAATCTTAGCATTATGATTATTATAACTAAATTCTACAAATAAAATTCTCCCTATTTTTAAAGGTTTTGATACTAATTAAAAAACCACTTTCTTTTCTTCTCCTCCCTCAAATTCACTTTCTAAGATTAGATTATATAGCTACATATTTGAAACATATAACAACAACGTTAAAGTGATGAGAAGATAAAAACAAACATATGGGCATTGCATGTTTAAGACAATAATGCCAGTTAGTAAAACAGAAATAATATAAATATACTTTATATGACAAAGTTTGTGAAAATATAAAGGAAACTCTTCCACCTTTTATTATGATATAAATACTGAAATTTGGAGTAGGTTATGTAAGAAGAATAAAACTCCTTAAAACCTAAATAATAATTTTACATGTAGAAATCCATAGGTATATAAGTGATAGCCATTTAGCCCTACACATAAAAGTAGGTATCACCTGTCAAATGTTTCAAGCTCCCATTTATAAGTCACTTGCTGGTATCTGTAATTTTCTGAGGAAATCATTAGTTAGCTCAACTTCCAGCCCTTTTCTTCCCACCAAAAAAAATTGTATTAAATAATTGAGCAAAACTATTTCCTATTTGTAAAAGAAAAGTCAAATAATTTAATGTTTCCAATACATATTACCTAAAGTACATAGTTTATTAAGAAGTGTTTATAATTTCCCTTATCCAAAGCAAGGAGTCTCGTTGTTATTTTGTTTTTCCATTTTTGAAAGCTAGACAGACTGTAAAAAACTTCTTAGAACACTCAGAAGACTTCAAAAATACTGCATAAGCCCCTATGGATAACCAGCTTTAATATCCTGCTGGTGCACTCATTGGAGATTAAAATAAATGTTCAATACATGCATATTCTAATATTGAGTGGCAGTCATGTTTTTAAATTTTTAAAAATAATTAAATTTTAAAAAATGTTTTTGACAGGTTTGGAGATATACTAATATATCTAAGTGGACCATCTTAGAGTCAATTAAATCTCACAGAGTAACGCATCCCATGAGATGTTTAAGTCAAGGTAACTTATCATTCATTACTGGAACAAATCTCACATTAATATACAGTATTTCTATAACCCAGTCTCTGTTTCACTGTATCTTTTGTTCCCTGTACCTACAATACTCAACCCATATAAATCTTCCTTTTTAAATACCATTTGTGTCTCATGACTCTCCTGAAATCTCTCCTTCAGGAAGTTATATTTACCTCCACTGGGCCACTATGTCACTGTGTACATCTACTTTTTGTTCATGTATTATAGTTACTATATCATACTACTTTTTAATTTATTTAACTGCAACTACCATTCAAATTAGATATCTTGATAAAGACATCTTATTTATATTACCTTTCATTTGGTGGGTAGGGATAAGATCTGTGCTAATAAGCTATATTATATATATATTATTTACAAAGGCAAAAACTGTAAAAATATAAACCAATTAGCTCTCAAATTAAGGGATATGCATAATATTTGGAAACAATAAAACTGTTACATAATAATGTTTAATATGATTAGTATATTTATACCCTATTGTTGCTGTAACAAATTACCTCAAAGTAGATGTCTTAAACAGTACAGATTTATTATTTTACAGAGAGATAATAAATCTAATTTGAGTCTCACTGGGCTAAACTCAAGGTGTCCGCAGGGCTGTATTTAATTCGTGAAGCTCTGGATAAGAATCCATTGCATTGTCTGTCTCCGCTGCCCATATTATTAAACTTGTGTCTTCTTGCTTAATTTCTAATGCCATCGATGTCACATCTTCATGGTTATTTTTGTATAGTAAAATCTCTCTCAGACTACAGTCAGGGAAGATCTTATCTTTTAATGATTCATGTAATTAAATTGGACCCACCTGAATAACCCAGGATAGTTACCCCATCTCAAGGTTTTTTTCAAAGAACCTTGGTCTGAGTCACACTGTCCATGTAATGGCACGAGCCTATTCACCGGTTCCAGGATTGGAAAGCATATGTATTCGGGAAGCTATTCTTTTGTTTATCATAACTAGATTCACTCACAGTCTACCAATTGATGAAAAAATCAACTAATAAGGGCATACTAGCAAAGTTAAAATGGCAAACACAATAATTTTGTTTTTACAAACTGAAGGGATTCATTTATTTAAATATTTGAAAGACGGCGACAGGGCAGCATGGTCTGTGAGACCCTCTGTGAAAGAGAACATTCATAAAGACCCTAGCTCTCTCCCAAGGGCTGCAGTTCCCATCTTCCACAGCCTGCTCTTCACAGGAAGCTCAGCCGTCACCGCCACTTCCGTCGCTACCCAGACATCATGGCGGTCTGGGCTGTTCCTGCAGTCATGGATGCCTCCACTGCGTCATTGCCTGCCCATGCCTGAGGTGAACCCCAGTTTCAGACCGTGAAGACCCCACAAGCAGGATCCTCTGAGATCGCTGCTGCCCGGCTTCTGCTGCCACTGCCACAGCCACGCCAACACCCCTTGCCCAGGCCTGTGGAGCTCCGCCCCCCGCCCCCGTGTACCGCGAAGTTGCCGCCACTGGTTGCGGATCCATAACCGGCTCACTCCCCTCTGGACTGCAGTGGTGAGATATCACCACCTGCTGGGGATCCAAGGTAACAACATCAAAACGGGAATGACAGAGACTCTTCCCTCTTAATAAATAGACAAAGTCAGATCTCAGTAATAGATTGGGCAGGAAGCCCACATCTGAACGGTTCTTCACAGCAGGCCAGGGACTACTGACCCTAACTGTGAGCAATTCCACCAACCTGCAAAGACAGCTAGAAATCAGAGCTGAAAGGACACTGGACTTAAAGTAAAAGTCTCAGAGTGTGCTTGGTTGGTTCTGTTAGTCTACTTACTTAAATCTATCCCTTTTCCCTTTTTTTTCCTTTTTTCCTTTTTTCTTATTTCTCTGGAAACCCCATCTTTGTATAGAGGAGTAGACACCAATAAGGAGGTTGGTCAGCATGTACATTAGCATCATTGTGTGTTTTAGTTTTTTATATGGTTGTCGGTTGGTTTTCAGTCATGGTTATTGTTTTTCTTTATACTTGTTTCAGTCTTTGTGTCTCTTTTCACTTATCAGTTGGTACACGCATCTGTTTTCCCTCTCACTCCTCTCTCTCTCCACCCACCTCCATCACCCACTGCCTGCTCCATTCTCTTCCCTTTGGTAACCTCATTTTGCTTTCAGGGAGTAAACCTACAACCCCACTGCATGGATAGACACCACAGCAGTGGGAAGTGGGTTTCAGACTATCCATACACCTACTGGCAGATACCGGGATCTGCAGAGAGATTTTGAATCACAGCTCTCCCCTTAATTAAATCCTGAAACTACAAAAAGGACTGCCCTCAACATACAGTCCAACTCCAGAACTGAACAAAGCAAGAGGAAATACATGCAGAAGACCCAAACAAGACCTCTATCTATCCCCATACACAAAAATTAACTCTAAATGTATTAGAGACCTAAATGTAAAACCTCAAACCATTAGAACCTTAGCAAATGCAGGACATACCTTTATGGAAATTGGAACTGGCATCCAGTTCCTGAACAAAACCCGAAACTCACAGGTCATAAGAGATAAGATAGACAAGTGGGACCTCATTAAACTGACAAGCTTCTGCAATGCCAAAGAAACCATCAAGAGAGCAGGGACGGCCCACAGACTGGGAAAAAGTATTTGCTAACTCCAGGTCTTACAAAGGCTTAACATCTTGAATCTACAAGGAACTCAAACATACTGAAAAGAAAAAAAACAAACAACCCCATTATAAAGTGGGCAAAAGATATGAACAGACACTTCTCAAAGGAAGACATCCGAGCAGCCAACAGACACATGAAAAAATGTTCAACCTCACTAATCATCAAGGAGATGCAAATCAAAACCACACTGAGATACCACCTAACTCCAGTCAGAATTGCAATTAACAATAACTCAAAAAATAACAGTGGCTGGAGAGGGTGTGGTGAAAAGGGGACACTTCTACACTGTTTGTGGGAGTACAAACTAGTGCAACTCTGTGGAAAGCAGTGTGGCGATTCCTAAAAGCGCTAAATATTGACCTCCCATATGACCCTGCAATCCTCCTACTGGGAATATACCCTGAAGAACTCAAATCACTCTATCAAAAAGATACCTGCACACGAATATTTATCGCAGCATTGTTCACAATAGCAAGAACCTGGAATCAACCATATTGCCCATCAAAAGAGGATTAGATTTTAAAAAATGTGGTACATATACATGATGGAATACCATGAAGCCATAAAAAAGCACAAAATCATGAATTTTGCAGCAACCTGGATGGAACTAGAGTCTATAATACTGAGTGATCTCTCACAGAAACAAAGATCTGAGAATCACATGTTCTCACTCATATAGTGGACCTTGAACATCTACCATAATGCTTAAAAAAAAAAAAAAAGGACTGACAGTGGTGGGAAACTATGTGGGGGCAGAGAGGGGAAGGGAGGTGGGACTAATGGTAGCCAATATCTGGTGATGGGGTGACACTCCTTATTAACAAGGGTCCCTGAATGATGCACATTTGTATACCTGACCCTTAACTGTACCCCACAATTTTATAATAAAAAATGTTTTATAAAAAAAAAATTGAAGGAGACCTACTACATTTCAGGTTCTGTTAAAGTACAAAGATGATAACAATAGGTAAATAGACATTACCCTCACAAAGTGTTTAGTTTAGGTGAGCTGAGTATGAATGATAAATCAAATAAATGTATACTATAATTACAAATAAAGGTGCAGTAAAGAAATACACAGCTGCTTAATAATGCAGATCAATGCTGTGTCTGAGTGGGCCCTAATTGAAATAGGGCATTTAAATAAGATTGCTAGTAAAAATTGAGAAGCAAAACCCAATAAATTCATCAGATAGGCCTCGAGAATTCTGAGTAAAAAATATTTTTCAACGGGTATTATGATGCTGTTAAAGTTTTAGAAGAAAGGAAAAACCTAGTATGGCAGTACGAAGAAGAAGAAGGAGGAGGAGGAGAAGAAGGAGGAGGAGAAGAAGGAGGAGGAGAAGAAGGAGGAGGAGGAAGAGGAGGAGGAGGAGAAGGAGAAGAAGAAGAAGAGTCATCTACTTGGAGCAAAGTGACTGAGAGACAGAGATCAATTTTAAACATGTCAACTTTTAGTTGTGTATTATAAATCCAAACAAAGATGTCAGATCCAAATTTGGCATAACTAGTCTAGGCTTCAAGGGAGAGTCAAGGATAGAGTTGGAGACGGTCCTCAGCATATGGTGGAGAGTTCAAGTACTGGGGATTGGAGTGGAAGATCCAAAACTGGATGCTGAGATGGAGGTGTCATAAGACAAAAGGAGAAGCAAGAGAGTATCAAGTCTGGTAGGTCACCTCAAGAAGTGCTTCAGGAAGGAGTAATCAGCTATATTAACATAGGCAAATAACCAAGAAATGTAATTGAAGCAGGAGTTTCTTAAAATAGATGTGAATGCTCTTTAATCATTTTAATTTAACTTAAATATTCTTTTATTAGACCATTGTTTGATGTGGTGGGCTAGGCTTTTTTATTTCAGTGTGAGTTCATTAATAGAAGGAATATGTTAGTAGATGATGATTCATGATCAGTTAAAAGATCTGTCGTAGCCGGGCTCGGTGGCTCAGCCTGTAATCCCGCGCCTTTGGGAGGCTGAGGTGAGTGAATTGCCTGAGCCCGCGGGTTCGAGACCCGCCTGGGCAGCGAGACCTCATCTCTACAATAAATCAAAAAATCAGCCGGGCGTGGTAGCGCATGCCTATAATTCCGGCTACTTGGAAGGCTGAGGAGGAAGGATCGCCGGAGCCCAGCAGGCGAGGCTGCGGTGGCCAGAAGCGGCCACTGCACTCCAGTCTGGGGGACAGAGTCAGACTCCAACTCAAAAAAAAAAAAAAAAAAAAAGATCTGTCGTGTCATTTACAGTTCACGCCTATTAGTGTAATATATATGTTCAAGTAACTTTTACAAAATATTTCACTTAGTACAAAAATTATTTTTCCTCTTAAATATTATACTTTAACAGTTTAGATAATATTTTATTTAATTATGAACTAAAATCATAACTGGTGCAAACAGGCGTGAAAATAAACTTGATACTTAGTGATATTAGAATATTAACATGAACCTAATACAAATTAATATTCAGTGATTTATGGTTGTTTGTTTTACAAAAAAAATTAAAAACACCAGTTTGGAAAATGAGTTGGGTAAGTGGAACAAGATAGCTGATATATGAACACATAGTTGTAGAGGCCCTAATGCCAACTTTTTTCTTTATGAAATGACTCTTCATAAACTATAAGTTTTGTCTTTAATTGAAACAGTCAAAGAAAATTATTTATAATTTTTAAAACTTGAATTGAATATTAATTCAGCTTAAAAAATGTTAAAGTATTAACTAAGACAATATTTTAGTTTATGTTATTAGAGACAGGGTCTCGCTCTTTCACCCCAGCAGTGGTGAAATCATAGCTCACTGCAGTTTCAACTTCCTGAGCTCAAGCAAACCTCCTGCCTGAACCTGCCAAGTAGCTAGCCCTACAGGCATGTGTTGTCATGCCCAGCTAAATTTTTCTTTATTTTTTGTTGACACGGTGTCTCACTATGTTGCTCAGGCTGGTCCTGAACTCTTGGCCTTAAGCAATTCTCCTGCCTTACCTCACAGTGTTAGGATTACAGGCATGAGTCATAGCATTTGTTGTAAAATTTAATATTCTTAAATGGACCAGACCTAAGATAATGCAATGTTCTATAGGCAATAAAGCAAGTATTTAGTATATATAATGGCATTTTTGAATATACTTGTGTTTTACTATTTTCCCAGAGAAGTAAATTCATAACTTACATTTATAACAATATAATCCAATGATTTGTTCCTCCTTTTAAATAGACTATTTTTAAAGAAGTTTTATGATAATAGCAAAACTGAGCAGAAAGTACAGAATTCCCAAATAACCCAAACATATATACAGTTTCCTCTTCTATCAACATCCCACACTCGAGTGAAAAACTTGTTACAATTAATCAACCTATATTTACACATCATTATTACTCCAAGTTTATCATTTACTTTAAGGTTGACTCTGATGTTATATATTCTATGGGTTTTGACAAATGTGCAATGACATGTATTCTGCAATTACAGTCTCATACAGAATAGTTTCAAGGCCCCAAAATTCTTTGTGCTAAACTTATTTATCCTTCCCTTCCCCTAACCCTTGGAAACCCCTCATCTTTTCAGTATTTCCAGAGTTTTGCCTGTTCTAGTTTGTCATATAATTGAAATTATGTACTGTGTAGACTATCAAGATTGGCTTATTTCACTTGATAATATGTATGTAAGTTTCCTCCATGTTTGATGTTTTAGTAGGTCATTTATTTTTAGCATTGAATAATGTGTCAACGTCTGGATATACTATAGTCTATTCATTTGTTCACCTACTGAAGGACAGGCTGACTGCTTCAAGTTTTTGAAATTTATAAATGAAGCTGCTATAAACACCTGTGCAGTTTGTGTGTGTGTGTGTGTGTGTGTGTGTGTGTGTGTGTTGTGTATGTGTATGTGTGTATGTGTGTGTGTGTAATGGTTATTAACTGCTTTGGGTAAATATCAAGAAGCATGTTTGCTGGATCCTAGGATAAGTGTATGTTTAGTTTTGTAAGAGACTGCCAAGCTGTCTTCCAAAGTGACTACCATTTTGCATTTGACCAGCAAAGAGTGAGAGTTCCTGTTGTTTCACATCCTCTCCAGCATTTGGTGGGATCAGTGTTCTAAGTTTGAGTCATTCCAATAGATATAAATGGTATCTTATTATTATTTTAATTTGAATTTCCAAATGAAAAAATAATATGGAACATAGTAAAGTTAGAGGGAAATTGAAAAACAGCTCAGCTTCAAAAAGAATGCTTGTGTGGTAATGAATACATTTTCAAAATATAACAAAATAAAATAAATCTTAGAAATTATTAAGGTGCAATAAAAATGTATAAACATAAATGTATTTCTGTATTATTATTATTTATTAATTAATTAATTTAGAATTGGAGTCTCACTCTTTCACTCAGACTGGAGTGCAGTGGCATGATCCCGGCCAGCCTCGACCTGCTGGACTCCGACGATCCTTCCACCTCAGCCTTCCAAGTAGCTGGAACTACAGGCGTGAGCTACCACGCCCAACTAATTTTTGATTTATTGTAGAGATGAGATCTCACCAAGTTGCCCAGGCGGGTCTTGAACCCATGGACTCAGGCAATTCACTCACCTTGGCCTCCCAAAGTGCTGGGATTACAGGCTGAGCCACCGAGCCCGGCTTTCTTATTTTTTTTTAAAGAAGGACTTCTATGTCACAATATTAAGCAATCTAAGATATGTTTATGTATATTTATTTTCCTCCATTTTTTATAGCACTATATCAATTTCCTAAAGCTACAATAACAAAGTTCCACAGACTGTGCTGTTCAAAACAACAGAAATGTATTCTCTCAGTTATTATGAAGGTTATAAATCTAAATTCAATAAGGTGTCAGCTGGGCTCTGTTCTCATCAAAGGTTTGAGGCTTCTTTCCTCTTTGTAGCTTCTGGTGGTTGCCAGCAATGTTTATTGTTTCTTAGCTTGCAGCTGCATCCGTCTAATTTCTGCCTCTACCTTTACGTAGCTGTTTTTCCTGTGTATCTTTGTCCTTACATTAATATTACTATCTTATAAGGACCTCCATAAAGGGACTTAGAGGTCACCCTAATCCTGTATGACCTCATCTCAACCTGATCACATTAGTACAAACCCTATTGCCAAATAAGATTACTCTCTAGATAAAGGACAGTTATATCTGCAACATATCCTTCAGAAAGACACTATTCAACTCACACAAGCACTATTCTCCATTAACACAAGCAAGAAAAACAAAAATCAGCATAAGCCTGGAACATATTTCTGTTTCCAAAAAGCAAGCATTCCCAGATAAATATTGGAATAATATCACAAAGAATAGAAATGCCAACCTAAAAAGAAGTATATCACTGACTAGGTAGTAATCATTTAAAGGAAAAAAGGGAAAGAATAGAATATTACTATCAAAACACTGAAAATTTATTTTAAAAGTTATGAGTTTTAAAAAATGGCAAAAAAGTAAGAACAATATAAGACATTCTGATATGCAATGTAAATTTCTAATAAAATTATTATTACATAGCTCATATTACACGAGCAGTATACTTCAGTCAATTTCCAGGATATAGAATATGGAGATGGAAAACTAAATATTTTAAGATAAGAAAGCCTATCAAACAAAAAAAGATAAAAATATGCAATGAGAAAAATATTCACTGAAATTGAATAAACTAGAATACAACAGAGTAGGAATAAGATTGATGACACAAAGTTGACTGAAAAAAAGGAATTACCAGAGGATCCATAAAATGTCATACCCTCTTTGTAAATTTCAAAGTAAATAAAACACAATTCAATAATATATTATGTAAGGCTACAGATATGCATAATAAAATTTTAAAATAATAAATACATTATTAACACAAACTTTATGATAATCTTTAATCTGAGGTTGAGATTTGGGTGTTAGATTGTGGAGGAGAATATAACCAAATATATAGTAACGGCAATATTCTGGATTTGGGGGCTGAGGGGTGGTTGTCATGATAGCAAATAACTATTTAGATATAATACTTGTAGCATGAAGAAACACATTTACATAAGAATAATAGAACTATGCATCAATCAGTTAGGATAGAATGAGTAAAATGAGCATTTTCTTTATTCTAATACTTTATTTCAATACTGAGGTCTATAAAATATATTAAAGATAAGTGACAAAACAGTTTGGTGCTGATAATAAAACAAATAGACTATTATAACACACATACTAGAGCATGATGTTTATGAAAACAAAATATTTGAAATGTGAAATATGATATCACAACTCAACATGAAATAATGAATGATTTCATAGAAAATAGTATCTGAAAAACTGGTTAGTTTTGTTTGAATGTTTTAGCTCAAGCAGGGACATTATAAGCAAGTTAACAACAACAAAAAAAAGTCATTCAGTAGAATATATATATATCCCAAAAAAGTGATATCCTAAAGGAACTGTCACATAGACATACAACTAACATCAAAAACTCCCAAAATATTAACAAATATGTGAGTAGATGGTCAATGCAGTTGTAATTTTAAAAAAGAAAGAAAGAAAATTAATTGATGACTCTTCATTTCAGACTTTAAAAAGTTAGGAAAATGATTAGTGCAAGTGCTGAAAAGGATGTAGAGTGCAGGAAAACTTATGCTGGTGGTGGTGTAGACCCATATCTTGGAAGATAGATCTAATTGAATACATTGTTACTTTATTATTTTGTCAAAACTGATGCTAAATCAATTAAGAATAAGAAAATATGTTTTTATTTAACTTCATCTATTTTTTTCTCTAGCAATCTTTCCTTTTTAATGTAGATCCTATCCTCTGAACTTCATCAATTTCCTTCTCCCTGATGACCTTCTTTAATATTACTTGCAAAGCATGTCTACTGGCAACAGATTTTTGAACCTGGAATTATATAGCCCCAAATTCTATCATTTTTATCTTCTGAAATGTTTTAGTTTTCCTTACTTATAGTCTTAAGTAACATTTTCTTATTATTTTAAATCTTATGAAAATTCAGATGCAAAATACAGTTTGAAAATATTAAAGTTTGTATTAGTATGTGTTAGCTGGAACTTGATATTATGTAATGCATCATATCCAAAATAGTGCAATGTTCCCTATGTAATAAAGTCACATATTTAGGTTCTATAATGACTTTCTTTTAAATCTCTACTTCCATTAAATTATTTTTAGACAGAAGTAATTTCATGCTTCACATTAATAAAAATGTATTCCAGTGATTTTCTTTTTAGTTCATACTATTTTATTAAACTGCTGTGCCATCATCATTTGAAAAGTTTTTAACTGCAGACTAAAACTGAATTGATAGCAGTTAGCCAGGCCAATAATCAATGAAGTGGAAAAGGATATAAGAAATTTTAATCACGGGCAAACACATTTTCATTAAATAAAATCATTATACTATAATGAATCATCTTAATTTTCCTGCATAATGTTTTCAAAGAATATTGAAGATCATCTAAAATCTAGGCTATATTCTTACATTTTTAAACATAAACTCATTTCAAACTCATGTCAAAAAACATTTATTTTTTTTAATACTGCTCACATTTATCCTATCTTTCACTCTTCTCCCTTTTCTGTTTGACTGATACTCTTGTATTCTTTTTATGAACTAATGTTATAATGCTGATAAAATTCAGAACAATCTTTGCTGATATCACCCTTAACCATTTGTTTTGAATCTGCTATCCTAGAATTTTAATCCTTATTTTCATTGATTTAACAGACATGCAGTAAACTGCATATATTTAAAGTATACCTCTTGATAAGTTTTGAAATAGTTAAATATTCTGAAGCCAGGACCACAGTCAAGATAATAAACACGTATTTCACTTCCAAACATTTTCTTGTTCCATTTTATTCCCTTTCTCCTATCCTCCTTTAATTCCTACCTCCACAGACAACCACTTAACTACTACTTGCTACAATATATTAGTTGTCATTTTCTACAAATGGAATCATACAATGTATGCTCTTTCTTGTCCTGCTTATTTCCATCAGCGTAATGATCTTGAGAATCCTTCATGTCTCAGCATGTATCAAGCTTATTCCTTTTCATTGTGAGTAATACATCATTGGATGAATATATCACAATTTATTCATTTGCTTGTTAAAAATTTAATATATTTCCCCTTTTGTAATCCAAAAATCGATTGGAAGATTGAGGCAGAAAGATCGCCTAGGCCCAGCAGGTCGAGGCTGCGGTGGCCGTGGCATGCCACTGCACCCTAGCCTGGGCGACAAGAGTGAGACTCCAACTTGAAAAAAAAAATCTGTTTAGAAACTTTTTCTGTAAGTCAAAATTATTTTTTCTATAAGTCAAAAGCTATTAGGCAACCCATCTCAATAGGTGATAGAAATACACGGCAGAAATCAACAAGGTTGATGATGTGAACAAGTCAAGATTTGAATAATATAAGATATAAACAAGGCAAACAACTGAGGAAATATACTTACCATACATAGAAAATTACATGGAACAAGTGCAGAAAAAATTTTCTATTTATTAATTTATTTGTTTTAGCACATTTAGACCATTCATCAAGATCAACCATGTCTTGGACCATAAAAACCATAAAACAAACATCAAATTAAAAAATCAAAATTGTACTGTTTTGTCTCTGACAATAACAAAATCAAACTAAAAATAAGTATCAGAAAGACAACATAAACATTGTCTCAACCATAGACTTAATGAATAAATTTCAAAATAGGTCTGTGTCAAAAAAGTTTTAAATGATTTTTTTGTTTTTGTTTATATTATTATTATTTATTTTAAAGATGTGGGGTACAATTCAGGCTTAGGTATACAAATGTTCATTATGCAAGTAACCTTGTTAATGAGGTGTGACCCTCCTTTCCCAGGCAGATTCCCACTACTGCCATTCCCGCTACACCTCCTCCCCCATTTAAGGTCCATTTGTGGGTGAGAACATGTAATACTCAGTTCTTTGTTTCTGTGAAAGATCACTCAGTGTTATAGACTCTAGGTCCATCGAGGCTGCAATGAAATTCATGATTTTGTTCTTCTTTATGGCTAAGTAATATCCCATCATGTATATGTACCACATTTTTTATACAGTCATCTTTTGATGAGCAGCGTGGCTGGTTTCATGTTCTTGCTATTGGGAACAATGATGCAATAAACATACGTGTGCAGGTATCTTTTTAATAGAGTGATTTGAGTTCTTCTGGGCATATTCCCAGTAGGGGGATTATGGGGTCATATGGAAGGTCAATTTTTAGATCTTTTAGGAATCCCCACACTGTTTTCCACAGAGTCTATACTAGTTTACACTCCCACCAACAGTATAGAAGTATTCCCCTTTTCCTACGTCCCCTCCAGCATCTGTTGTTTTTTGAGTTATTGGTGATAGCCATCCTGACTGGAGTTAGGTGGTATCCCAGTGTAGTTTTAATTTACATTTCTTTGATGACTAATGAGACTGACCATTTTTTCACTTATCTGTTGGCTGTTATGTCTTCTTTTGAGAAGTGTCTATTCATATCTTTTGCCCACTTTGTAATGGTGTTGTTTATTTTTTTTCTTTTTGAGCATGTTTGAGCTCTTCGTGGATCCTAGATGTTAACCCTTTGTCAGACATACAGTTGGCAAATATTTTTTTTCCTAGTCTGTGGGTTGTCTCCACACTCTCTTGATGATTTCTTTGGCTTTGCAGAAGCTTGTCAATTTGATGAGGTCCCACTTGTCTATCTTCGTTCTTATGGCACAGGCACTCGTGGTTTTGATGAGGAATTGATTGCCAATTCCAAGTTCCATAAAGGTGTCTCCTGCATTTTCTAAGGTTCTTACAGTTTGAGGTTTTACATTTAGGTCTTTGATCCATTTAGAGTTGATTTTTGTTTATGGTGACAGGTAGGGATCGTGTTTTAATCTTCTGCATGTGGTCAGCTAGTTTTCTCAGCACCATTTACTCAACAGATTCTCTTCTCCCCAGTCATTGGTGGTGGAGACTTTGTCGAAGATGAGTTGGTTGAGAAATGGAAGTTTTGTTTCTGGAATCTCTATCCTGTTCCATTGGTCTATATAACAGTTTTGATTACTGTAGCTTTATAATAGTGTTTAATGTCTGGGACTATGATACTTCCTGTTCCCCCCCCAGGATTATTTTGGCAATTCGTGAATGTTTACATTTCCATATGAATTCCTGTATTGTTTTCAGGTCTGAGAAGAATGCTGCTGGTAATTTAATGGGCATTGTGTTAAATCTATAGATTACCTTGGGTAGGGTGGACATCTTAGCAATGTTGATTCTTACAATCCATGAACATAGAATATTTTTTCAATTTGTTTGTGTCATCTTTGCTTTATTTGAGCAGCGTTTTGTAGTTTTCATTGTAAAGGTCTTTCATGTCTGTGTGTGAATGATTAAAGACAGAGCTGAATAAAAATAAAAGCACAACTTATGAAACTCATGAGATAGGCTAAAGAAGTGCTTTGAGGGAAATGTCTGCATTACATTGTAAAAAAGGAAAACTCTCAGTCAGGTTCGGTGGTTCCGCCTGTAATCCCACGCTTTGGGAGGCTGAGGTGAGTGGATTGCCTGAACCCGCAGGTTCGAGACTCGCCTGGGCAGCTTGGCAAGACCTCAACTCTACAATAAATCAAAAATTAGCTGGGCGTGGTAGCATGCGCCAGTAATTCCAGCTATTGGAAGATTGAGGTGGAAGGATCGCCGAAGCCCAGCAGGTTGAGGCTGCGGTGGCCGGGAGTGTGCCACTGCACTCCAATCTGGGTGACAGAATGAGACTCCAACTCAAAAAAATAAAAGAGGAAAACTCTCAAATAAAAATCTAAGTTTCTGGCCAAGAAACCAGAAAAAAAGGAATAGAAGCAAAATGAACAAATAAAGCATAATGGGATACATAATAATTTAAGTCAATAAAATAGAAAAACAATATAAAAAACATAATTGAAATACAATATTTTTAAAAAACTATCAAAGTTGGCAAGCCTAAACAATTCGCCCTCCCCACAAAAATGGATATGACTCAAATATTTGATGCCAGGATTAAAATAGTGATTATCACTATGGTTCCTGCTGCCATTAAACACAGTCTATACTTGTATGTGGGAATGCTAGGCAGAACTTTATACTCAGATTTAGCCAGTGTTAAAAATGAACCCGTTTCTTAAAAAAATACAAAGTATCCAACACAATCAAGATGAAATAGAGATCTTAAATAGGTCTACAACCATCAAAGAAATCAACCTGTAGTTTACAAATCTGCTTCCTCAAAAAAGAAAAAGGAAAAAAGAAAAGAAAAGAAATCTCCTGGCCCCAAGTATTTAAAGACAGTTTAAAAATTAATAGCAGTTTACACAATTTCTTCCAAAATATACAAAAGGAAAGAATACAAACCAACTCATGTATGAGGACAATATTATTCTTACAGCAAAATGACAATACAAAAGAAAAAAAAATACTAAACAATAGACTCCATAAGCCTAAACATGTAAAGGAGAAACATCGTTTGACAGAATTCAACATCAATTCGTTTTTTTTATATGAAAAATAAAAAGACAACGGATTTTCCTGCACTTGATGCAAGACATTTACAAAAACCCATAGTCAACACTATGCTCAACAGTGACAGAATTAATAATTTCCCCTCTAATCAGAAAATGATCAAGACATGTGCTCTGATCTCTAATCCTCAACATAGTCCTGGAAGATTGAGCCAGTGAAATAGGGTCAATAAAGAAAAAAAGAAAAGAAAAGGAAAAGATTGTTCCTATTTTTGGAAGTAATTTTCCCCCAAGGAAAATCCTAAAGAGACTATCAAAATTAAATCTAAAAATTGACTTCAGGAAATTTAGAGGATAAAGATCAACACACAAAAATCTGTCACATTTTTATATTCTACCATATACTAACAATGAACATGCAGAAACCAAAATTACTAACCTAATGCAATTTACAACCTAAAGTAAATAAATATGAGGAAGGACGTCCCTAAAAAATAATCTGAATAATTTTTCAGAGGGCAGGCCTTTTGTAGTACAGGCTTCTCCCTCTAGGTAAGTGATTCAACAACCCCTCAGCATCAGTGTATCAGCTAGCACAGCTGTGCGAGATTGTATTTGGTCTAAGTGACTTTTTGGGGGGAAGATTCTCATTTCCCATTTCATTATGGGTGATTTACAAGCACACCTGCCCACACCACACTGAGTGTTCAACAGTTTTGACCGAATACAGCATAATCCCTATGCGCCACCCTCCCTATTCACCGGATCTCACCCCAAGAAACTTTTTTTTTTGTTTCCCTGATGAAAAGAAATCCTTAAATGGAAACGTTTTGCTGATATGGAAGAGGTGAAACAAAAACAGGTAGTAACACTAAAAGGTATAGAAATTGATGAGTTCAAACACTGTTAGGAGAAGTGGAAAAAGCATTTCAATAGGTGTATTCCATCAAACACAGAGTACCTTAAAGGTGATTAAAGTTTAAATACACATTTTTAATAAATAAGTTGCTGGATTTGGGGGTTCAGTTCCTGTACTTAGGCATACATTTTTAAAAAATGCATAAATATGATTCTGTTTGTTTCATAACAGTTTATTTGTCTTATCAGCACCAAAAAGTTTTGTCATTTATTTTTATTATAAACCTAAGAACAGAATTAAAGCATACTCATTTTGCCATCCTATCATAGCTAATTGATGCATATATTTTTCATGTACTTATGTGTCTTTATTATTGTAAATACTCTAAATTTTGTGTAGAATGACACAGAACCTAGAACAGTTAAATCTATCATGACCATTAAAGAATACAGTGAGAAAAATCATTCTACCAAATAGTGTGGCTTACTATATAATTGTATTAATCAAGGCTGCATGATATTGGAAGAGAAATGGGCAATAGGTCAAAGAGAAAGAATAAAAAACCACAAAATGATTCCCTGAAACAATGCTCTACTGCTTTTTGAAAGAGATGAACAAGCAATTTAATGAAGGATAGTATTTTCAGCAGTAGCAATTGGACATTTATAGGCAAAAAATGAACTTTACCTGAATCTTATAATTTAGGAAAAATTAACTAAAAGTGAATAATAGACTTGAACATAAATGTAAAACTGTAGCTCATATAAATAGAAAATCTGGGTGTCCCAAAGTTATACAAAGTATTCCTAGACTATTATAAGTGAAAGTCATTACTCCAATGACTATTTTTCTAGACTCTAATCTAAAAATTGTATTATATATAAAATGCATGATACATTCCTGCCTTGCGACCAAAACTTATAAAATAGACATATGTCAAACATGCTTCCAGATTTTTATAATAGACACAGTTTATTGGCTTATTTACCATATGTTCACCATGGCAGATAAATCTGACACGTAATTAGCCATTCAGAAATTAAAAATCTAATTTCTACTTCAAAACTCTATCTTCCTTGGTGAACTCTTTAAAAATTTTCTTAATCGTATATATGTGTAATGCTAATATATATATATGTATATATATATATATATATATATCTTGCTTTTCTCTATACTCATTTATTCATTCAATCATTCAACAAATGTGGTATATAATCATAATGGTAGCCACTAATTACTAACTATTTAACATGTGTCCAGAAGAGTACTAAACAATTTCTATGTGTTAAATTTTGTAACCCCAGCAATAATCTTAGAAAATAGGCACTGTTGTTATTCCCCTCACTTAACCAAGGAAATCGAGGCCCATTACTTATAGTTCTCATTCTAAGTTTTATGTTTTCTTCTTCTAAGAAAATGTGTTACATTTTTAACTTCTTTGTCTGTTTAAGCAAACATATGAATATAATTTCCTCATTACTTATAAATGTTTGGCATTAATTAGTTTAAATCAGTATAGCTACATCACAGTCAATGAGAATGAAAATTACTAAATAAGATAAAACTTAAGACAGAGAAAAAGGACAAAGAAATAATGTGTGGTCTAATGACTAATAGGTCAAAAACTTACAACTAAAAATAAATTTTAAAAATTTAGCAACATTTAACTTTAAACTTGATTTCTCCATAAAAACCAGGAACAATAAAATGAATTTTCATAATTCTTACTTTTTAGAGTACTAGTTTCCTACATATTTATATTTAATTAGTATTGTAAAGTAAAAGTTTTAAATGGCAGTGTATAATAGTTTCTTTTAGATTATTTTATCTCAGAAATATTGAAAAAAATTGTCTAAAATTTTAATTACCATAAACTTGCTCTGAGATTGTATTCATATATAGCAATTAAATTGGTTTCAATTTGGACTTCTGAATCATCTGAAAACAATGTCAAAGTTTTTTCTTTCTATTTTTAACAGTTTATATTTATTTTTTCTTTCTTATTGCACTGGGGGTCAATGTTGAAAAAAAGTTATGTTAGTTCAAGTTATGTTATGCTATGTTATGCTATGTTCAAGTTCTTAAACTTGAAGAAAACGTATTCAATACTTCACCTTTTATCTATTTTTATATGAAATCACGTTGATTATTTTTTTCTATTAATAAACCAACCTTTGTTCTTTACACAAACTCAACCACACCATCATTTATTGTTTTTTTAAATTCTCTCTCTTCTGGAGTCAGATTAGGTAACTGATACTTTCTCTAAGAAGCTTTTCATTCTAACTAAACTTTCAAATATATTAGTATAATGTTATCCTCAAGACCATGTATCGCCTGTTTGAACTCACTAGCCCCTATTTATATTCCTTTTCTTATTCTTAATTTTGTCTATTTCTAATATTTCATTAATTTATATTGCCTAATGCTT
Organism: Cephalopachus bancanus; assembly: GCA_027257055.1. NCBI lineage: Eukaryota > Metazoa > Chordata > Mammalia > Primates > Tarsiidae > Cephalopachus > Cephalopachus bancanus. The sequence continues at coordinate 2,883,401 of JAPVLO010000127.1, read as the reverse complement.
TCTATTGTATTAGCTAAAAAGAGATAACTTGTTAAAATTTTATCCAGTCAGTTTGTTTTCTCATTTATTATTTTCACCCTTTCTTTTTTTCTTTGTTTCTTGAAATTTCCATTAACTTTTAAAAATTATATGTTTATTTTTAGTTATTTTTAATTTTTATTTTAAAGATGGATGCAATTCAGGGTTAGGTATACATATGGTCATTGTACAGATAAAGTTTGGACCCCACTTTGGTCCCCACTTCACCTGGTTTGAGATCAGGTATCCTTATTGATGAAGTGTGCCCCCTCTCCCTTGGCAGTTTAAAACTACTGCCAATCCCTTTATTATGGTCTTTTGTTAATTGTTCAGGGTTTGCTTATGAGTGAGAATATGTGGTACTTGGGTCTTTGTTTCTGTGATAGACCATTGAGTATTATAGACTCTAAATCCATCCAAGTTGTTGTGAAATTCATAATTTTCTACTTCTCTATGGCTGCATAATATTCCATCATGTATATGTACAAAATTTTTTGAATCCAGTTCACTTTTGATGGGCAGCATGGCTGTCTCCATGTTTCTGCTATTGTGAATAATGTTGCAAAATAAACATGCGTGTGACGGTATAATTTTCAAAGAATGATTTGAGTTCCTCTGGGTATATTTCCAGAAGGGGGATTGCTAGGTTGTATGGAAGGTCTATTTTTAGATCTTTTAGGAATCGCTACACTGTTGTCTTCAAAAGCTGTACTAGTTTACACTCCCACCAAAGTGTAGAAGTGCTTCCTTTACCCTGCAACCTCTCCAGCATCTGTTGTTTAAATATACCAATAACAGTCCAGGGAATCAACTTTGTTAAAAGAAAACGCACCCCCCCAAAAAAAGTCCTGGACCAGATGGCTTTCCAGTGGAGTTCTACAAAACATACAAGGAAGAGCTGATACTAATTCTATTGAAAGTATTCCAGGCAATCAAGAAAGATGGAACTCTCCCCAAATCATTTTAAGAAGCTAACATCACACTGATACTCAAACCCAGGCAAAGATCTAACAAAGAAAGACAACTATAGGCCAATATCCCTGATGTATATAGATGCAAAAATACTCAACAAGGTTCTAGCAAACTGAATCCAACAACACATCTCAAAAATCATCCACCATGAACAATAGGCTTCATCCTTGGTTGCAGAGCTAGTTCAACATCTGCAAAACCATAAATGTAAATTAAATAATCAACATATGTAAAAATAAGAACTACATGAATATATCATTAGATGCAGAAAAAACTTTCAATAAAATCCAGCATCCCTTCTTGATAAAAATCCTTGACCACCTAGGCATAGAGGGAACATATCTCCAAATAATAAGAGCCATTATGATAACCCCAAAGCCTAAATATTGTTAAATGAACAAATTTGAAAGCATTCCCCAAACTGAAACAAGATAAAGCTGCCCACTTTCACCCCTCCTGTTCAACATCGTGTGGGAAGTCCTAGTTAGAGAAATCAAACAAGAGAAGGAAATCAGGGGTATTCAAATAGAAAAATAGGAAATCAAGTTATCCCTCTTTGCTGATGATATAATTATAACCCTTGAAAATTCAGGAAAATCTGTCAAAAACCTTCTTGCACTGATAAAGGATTTTGGCAAAGTCTCAGGGTACATAATCAGTGTGCAAAAGACAGCTGCATTTTTATACACCAATGATAAACAGGCAGAGAACCAAATAAAAACACAATCCCATTCACAACAGCAACAAAAAAGATGAAATATCTCAGCATCTTCCTAACCAGAGAAGTGAAAGATCTTTACAACAAAAACTACAAAACATTGCTCAAAGAAATCAAAGATGACATAAATGGAAAAATATTCCATGTTCATGGATTAGAAAAGTCAACATTGTTGAGATGTCCATTCTACCCAAGGCAATCTACAGATTTAACGCAGTACATATTAAATTAATAGCATCATTCTTCTCAGACCTGGAAACAATACAGAAATTCACATGGACACAAAAAATGACCATGAATAGACAAAACTATTCTCAGTGAAAGAATCAAAGTGGAAGATATCACTCTTCCAGACTTTAAACTTTATTATAAAGCTATAATAATAATAGCCTGGTATTGGTACAAGAGCAGGCATATAAACCAATGGAGTGGAATAGTGATTCCAGAAGCCAAACTTCTATTTCTCAACAAACTCATCTTCGACAAAACCTCCACCAACAACCACTGGGGAGAGGAGAATTACTTCAGTAAAGTACTAGGAAAATTGTCTGACCACATTCAGAGGATTAAAACAAGACCATACACAATAATCAATTTTAAATGAATCGAAGACCTAAATGTAAAACCTTAAAAACTTATGAACCTTAGAAAATGCAGGACACCCTGATGGATATTGGAACTGGCAAACAATTTCTGATCAAAGCCCAAATGTCCATGCCATAAGAGATATGATAGGCAAGTGGGACCTCATCAAACTGAAAAGACTCTTCAAAGCAAAAGAAACCATCATGAGAGTGGGGAGACAGCCCAGAGAATGGGAAAAAAATATTTGCCAAATGTATATCTGGCAAAGGCCTAAAATTTAGAATCTATAAGGAACACAAACAGGACAAAAAGAAAAAAACAAATAATGCTATTAAAAAGTGGGCAAAAGATATGAATAGACACTTCTCAAAAGAAGACATATGAGCAGCCAACAGATACATGAAAGAATGCTCAGTCTCACTAATCATCAAATAAATGCAAATGAAAACTACCCTGAGATACCACATAATTCCAGTCAGGATGACCATCATCAATATTTCTAATTAGATGTTTAAATTATTGCCTATAGACCATTCTTCAAATACATGTAAATTATTTTCTAGTTTTCACTTTAGATGCAAATTATCCTTGTCAGGTCTTCTAAAGTTCTAAATATTTAAAAACTTTTATCATGCTTTCCTTTTTGCTTTTTGGTTATAGAATTTCTTTTTTATATTTTCACATACATATTTAATATGTTTATTATTCTTTCATATAATTTTATTTAGAAAATGTGTCAAGGATCCCAATTGTTTTTCACTTTGATTAGAACTTGGTGCTTTACTTGACAGATGGCCAAATTTCATAAATTTGACATTGTTCTGGAAAATAATGGGATACTATTTTAAATTTTGAGTGAAATATTCTGCACATACTAAAATTCAAAACGAATTGAAAAGTGGCCACTGTGTGTGTCCTACTGATCACCAGTTCTGGGGAAGGTAGTTAACTGATGGCCTCTGATGCTCTCCTTTGTCCACCACTGCATTTGTGCCAAAATTACATTTCCCCAGGAGTCTTCTAGGCACTTATCCATTTCTTTCTAATGTCGACCTCTTCTGCTGCACAACTTTGGTTTGAAAATTGTTAGTTTTCTAGGGATGTTGTAACAATTGTTAGAATTTTGGTGGTTTAAAACAGTTGAAATTTTTTCTCATCAATTCTAAATGCCAAGAATCCAAAATTAGTAAAACTGGACTGAAATCAAGACATCAGCAGAGCTTCTTGGTGCCCCACCAGAGGCTCTAGGAAAGAATCTGTTCCTAGATTATCCTAGCTTCTGGTGACTACAGCATTTCTACACACTTGTGGCAGCATCGTTTGAATATCAGTCTCTGTAGTCACATTGTCTTCTTCTCTTCTGTATGTCTATTCTCTTTTATCATCTGTGTGAAATCTCCCTCTTCATCTGCATTATCTAAAATAAAACCCTCATCTTAAGATCCCAAGTTTAATCAGATATTATACCATACTCAGCAATATTCTCAGGTTCTGGGAACTAGATCCTGATATCTTAGGGCATTTTTCAGCCTGCCGCAAAGACTTCCATTTAGCTTGGTCACAATCTTCATGAAGCTATGTGTTAGTACAAGATACCACCTATCCAGTATTTCTTTTTTTTCTCGCTTCTTTCACAGTTGGCAGATGTACATTGCCATAGAAACATCTCTTCTGCTTACTACTTCTACCTTTACAAGTCATCTTCCACTATTATTATTTCACTGGTACGGTATAGATTTTCGTGGCTTTCACCATTGGCCAACCACAGAACTGGCACAAAGATATTAATGAGTAGCCACAGTAGCAGAAATGGAGATTAGGCACAAACTGACAGCATGGACTTTCACTTGTGAAGTTTAATCTAGCTATTGCTGAATAACTGATATGGCTTTATTTTCTGAGTAGACAAAAAAAATGTCCACTTGTTAACAAATTGAATACATTGGGAGTTTTCCATCCTGGAAGATCCAGCATTTCATTCTCACAAGGATAGATATCTTTTCTGGATCTGGGTCTGCATTTTCAGCTCATGAATGTTCACCCAACACCATTTTCCATGGAATTATCAAATGTCTAATTCACGAGCAGGAAACCTCACACAACACAGCATCCAACTAGGGATACACTTAACTATAAATAAAGTGCAGAATGGTAATGATTTGCAGTGTCTAGAATAATAAACATTCAATAAATATTTGTTAACTTAATGAATTGTGTGTTTTTCATTCATATGATGTAATGCTACTAAGAGTGTTTATTGACATAAAAATTAAATATAGCTCACATTTATTGAGTCCAGGCTTTATATAATTTAATTTTTTCCCCCATCTAAAATGATTTTCCATTCTAAAAATGAGGAAAAATAGGCACAAAAAGCTTACACTAATTCCCTAATTTGCACAATTATTAAGTGGAACAGCAGATTTATAATAAAAATTGGTTTTTTGTACAACACTTCTTATAGAAAACTCTGTGAGCTTTTATCAGGCAGAAATTCAGATCACATGTTAATATATAACATTTGTGGCGAATGATACCATTTAAAGATATTCTTTGAAAATTCAGGCTACATCACTATATTACGACAAATTTTAAATAATGGAACTAAAAGTAATGATGTTACTAACATCATAAGAGATAGAATCTTTAAGTAGAAATTAAAAAATTATAAATAATTTAAAAAGAGATGTGATTATGACTTTTTTTTAGCTCTGGTCCAGGTACTTGCTTAGCATAACATTTTGTAAATGCAAACTTTTGCTGAAGAAGTTATAATTAAATATAATTTTCAAACAACCAGAATTAATACATGCAATAAGTAAAACATTTTCATGTAAATTTACCAGTTTAACAATGCACTTTTGATGAAGTTTAAGGAAAACCAAATATTCAAGTGACCACATTATTTTGCCTAGTAGTCTATCAAGTAGCATATACTTGCCATTTATTTAGGTATTTTCTAAACTTACCATAACAGAGATAATCTTTCATAAATAAGTCAGATTGCAGCTTGTAGCACTTTCCTCTCTAACAATGTTTCTCAAGCTATGTTGATAATTATAAAAAGGATAATGAGTTCAAAATGTTTCTATACCACAGGACATTTCATAGCCTATAAAATAAGAGTATGTGTATGTGTGTATATATATACATGGACAAATAAGCATATAACTATAAACCTATATAAATTAGTATGTAACTATATAACTATATATTACATAATAAATACAGTAATAATGGATACTAAAAGGTTTAAACAAATTTAATAAAGTATGGACTATTCAGAAATCAAATGGTCAAAATGCATTACAATTTAAAATACTAATATATTTTATTTTTTATAGTTTTATAATTATAAAATATTCAGTTAAGCAAAATTCTTTACTTTTATATGAAAAAAACTTCCTTAAATGCATTTTATGTAAAATAACCATGTGTGCTTCTCAAGTCTTTCCTATCAGCAATGCTCTACCAGAACATTTTTCTTAGTATATGCACATCTAGGTCATATTTTTTTCTGGTTGCAGTTGCTTTTAGAGCTATTTTAGGCACAGTCCTCTTCTTTCTTCCCCTCAGATGTTTTTATACTGTAATTTTTCATAACAAACACATTTGGTAGCCACCCAGCAAGCAGTTTCTCAGCAAGTTATGTGGGCATGACTGTGGCCAGGTAATTTGTCAAGAGCAGGAGGTGACTCAATGCTGCTTACACTGCAGATCTGCAGGAAAAAAAAAACAAACAAACTTGTCATCCAGTTACTGAAATCTGTTCTCCAATGAGATCTGAATCCTAGACTTGGTGGAACCTCCTCCAAATTTATTTCACTCCATTTTACTTTTTGACAAACCTAGAAGGAGTGGCTGCCTCCTACATTTATAATCCTTTCATTTCTTAGTGTTTTATAACCAATCCTTCTCTACTCATTAATACAACCTTACATTAATTTTTTGATAAGTCGGTTAATAATATAATTGATGTTTTAGCTACATTTTTTAGAAGTCAAAATTCTCAACTCTTAGAACAAGATATCTATAATCTAAAAAACATATTGACATAAATTATCTTCCCAAATGAAATTGCAATATGAAAAATCATGCGTACATTATTTCTAAAATAAAATATTTGAGATATTAGTACCTATGTTAAGTTTATTTTGGTTACTTTCAAAATAACAGGGAGGAGGGATCCAAGATGGCCACTGTGGAGCAGCAGACTGACAACCTTCTTGCAAAGTGAAGCAAAGAGTAGGGATCCAGTCATCAATAGACAGAGACACCCTAAACAGTTTTAGACAGGTAAAACACCCTACACTCAGCAAAAGTCTCTTTTAAAATACAGAGACCAGAAAGTAATGACAGATTATGTCATCTGGGAAGCTAATCACTTACCATGTGCCATACTCTCTCACAGGAACTGAAGTTCTGCCCTGTGAAGGAGAGGGGTAAGTAATCTTGACATACTTTGGTCAGCACCCCCCTCCCAGCTGCTCATGCATCATTGGTCTCACACAGGAGGAGTCCTGGTCAGGGTACAGCTTCAGTTGACTGGAGCCCAGGTGAAATGGGGAAAGAACAAACCAATGCTCAAACAGCTGCCAAAAACTCACCTTCCACCAGTGGAGCCCAGCGGCCAGCTCCTAGACTGGGAAACTTTACCTGCAGATTGAACTTGGTTGGCACCTGTTGCCAACAATTGCAACCAACTCCCTATGAGCCAGATCAGGAAGGATCACCTTCTTGCCTCACATTCCCACAGGGCAGAGGCCTTCATGGTAGCAAACTCACTTTCTTTAAAGGGCTGAGTGTGAACTTGAACAGAGAGAGTGTGACACAAAAGAAACCAGAAAGCCTTGCCATTGGGAAGGCTTCAGGTCCGCAAATTGCAGATAGCAGATGGGAAGTCCATCTCCCTATCAATTCTATGCAGAGTGCTTTCAACAGGATCTAAAGCCGACCCCATGGAGTTAACAACAGGAGAAAAAATATGCAGCAGAGAGGTCTGTCACAGGGTGCAGTGCTACCAGAAGTGAGTGGACTGAGCAACCTATATTGAAAAACAGAAAGGACCCAAGAACAGAGGGTCATTGACGAGCTTCAGAGTAACAAAACCAAAAAAGAAAGATTGAGAAGGAAGAGAGGCTTGTCACAAATGAGGACAAATCAATGAAAAACTATAGGTAATCCTCAGAGTCTTAAAGAGACAACACCAGAAAAAAGGCACAAACAATGGAAACCCACCAGAATGACCTGTCCCAGATGAAAGTCACAGAGATCAGAAATTGGTTGGTTAAAATGAACAGAGAGAACCAGTATAAAATAGAAGCAAAACTCACCAAAGTTGTACAGGAAGAAAGGAAAGCAGAGTTGACCAGTTTCAGAAAGATTCATTCTGAAATAATGGAAATGAAGCACTTCATTCAGGAAATTAAAAACACAGTAATAAGCATAAGAAGCATGAGCAATCAGGCAGGGAAAACACTTTCAGTGTACGAAGATTGAAATATGAAACAAAACCAGTCTGTCAAAACAAAGGTTCAAAAAGAATGAGTAAAGTCTCAGAGAGAAGTGGGACTAGGTCAAGAAGCCAAATCTATTTCTGATTGGTATCCTTGAAGCAGAAAGGAAAGCTGAGAGCTCCATGGAACAAGCATTCTAAGAAATAATCAACAAAAACCTCCAATATCTCACTAGAGAGGTGACAACTCAAACACACGAGATTCTGTGAATCTCTGCAAAATATTACATGAGAAGACCATTCCCAAGACACATAGTAATCCAGCTTCCCAAAGTAAGCATGAAAGAAAAAATTTTAAAGGCAACAACAGATAAAGGTCAGACCACCTACTGAGGAAGACCCATCAGAATTTACCCAGACTTATTTACTGAAATACTAAAAGCCAGAAGGGACTGGAGTCCCAGTTTTGACATTCCTAGAAATAAGCAATTCCTGCCAAAAATTTCCTACTCTATCAAGCTATGCTTCATCAGTGATGGAGAATTAAAATCCTTCCCAGATATCCAATCCCTAAGAGAATAGGCTGCCTCCAGACCAGTACTTCAGGAGATGCTTTAGAAGATGTTAGACGCAGGAAAAAAAAAATCATACCCATCACAAAAGTACAGGCAAGCACAGAGTTAACAGAGCATATAGTTCACTCACAAAAATGAGAATACACATATATAAACCCAAAAGTAAAAAGGAAGCAATGCAACCCTCTAAGAACCTTATAACAAGAATAAACTCTTACATTTCAATAATTAATTTGACAGTTAATTAACTGATTGAGACACTAAAGAGGGATAGAGTGGCAAACTGGATAAAGAAGCATGATCAAATAGTTTGCTGCCTCCAGGAAACCCATCTTTCTGCAAAATACACCCACAAGTTCAGAGTTAAAGGTTAGAAAATGATATTTCAGACAAATGCAAAACAGAAGAGAGCAAGAGTACCTATTATTACAATATCAGACAAATCAAATTTCAAATTATTAAAAGTTAAAAAGAATACAGACAGACACTCTGTAATGATAAATGGTACAATCCACCCTCAAGAAATATTCGTCTTAAACATATCTACACCCAACATGAGACACTGGTTTTATAAAACAGGTAAACTAAGTAAACTAAGAGAAAACAACAACACTAATGCAATCCTAGTTAGAATCCTAAATATCTCACTAACAGCCCTAGACAGAACATTGTAGCAAAAAACAAAACAAAACAAAACAAAACAGCAAGGGAATCCTGAACCTTAAATATATGCTTAATCAAATGAATTTAATAGGCATATACAGGACATTTCATCCAATGTCTACAAAGTATACATTCTATTCATCAGCACATGGAACATACTTTCAGATTAATCAAAATCTCAGATGTAAATCAAACGTGAAAAAATTCAAAAGATCAAAATAATACCATGCATCTTCTCAGATCACAGTGGAATAAAAATAACTTATCACCATCAAGATTCCCCCCAAACACACAAATACTTAGGTACTAAACATACTATGCTGAACAGATTCTGAGTCAAGACATAAATAAAAGATTTTGGAAAAAAAGGAAATCAAAAACACATCTTTTCAGAATCTCTGGGATGCCATAAAAGCCATACTAAGAAAAAATGCATAGCATTGCACACACACATCAAGATAATGGAAAGATAACAAATAAACAGCCTAATATCACACCTAAGGGAGGTTGAAAAGCAAGATCATCTAAATTCTAAATTCAGTAGAAAAATTCAGATCACTAAGATAAAGTAACAATTGTAGAAAATAAAAGACAAAAGTATCATAAAAATGTCAACAAGGCAAAAATTTGTTTTTATAAAAGGATCAGTAAGATTGATGGACCCTTGGTCAGACGGACTAAAAAAAGAGAAAGTAAAAATAAATACAATTACAAATGAAAAAGGTGATGTCACCACTAACCCTGATGAAATTTAAAAGGTTATCAGAGATTACTATGAAGACCTGTATGCAAATAAAAACGATAATGTAAAGAAAATGGAGGATTTTCTGACATCACACAACCTTCCAACACTGAAACAAGAAGAAATTAAACAATCCAGGAAATCGACTCGTGACCAAAAAAATCTCCTGGGCTGGGCTCGGTGGCTCAGCCTGTAATCCCACGCTTTGGGAGGCCTAGGTGAGTGAATTGCCTGAGCCCGTGGGTTCGAGACCCACCTGGCCAATTTGGCAAGACCTCATCTCTACAATAAAACAAAAATATTGGCAGGGCGTGTTAGTGTACACCTGTAGTTCCGGCTACTTGGAATGCTGAGGCAGAAGGATCGCTGGAGCCCAGCAGGTCGAGGCTGCTGTAGCCGGGAGCGGCCACTGCACTCCAGTCTGGGTGACAGAGTGAGACTCCAACTAAAAAAAAAAAAAAACAACTCCTGACCTAAAAAACCCTGGACCAGATGGTTTTCTAGCTGAATTCTCCAAAACATATAAGAAGACACTGATATCAATTTATTCAAAGTAATCCAGGAAATTGAGAACACTGGAATTCTCCCCAACTTTTTTTATGAAGCTAATATTGTCCTGACACACATACCCGGCAAAGACCCAACAAGGAAAGAGAATTATAGGCAATCTTGATGAATATAGACTCAAAAATGCTCAAGAAGATTCCAGCAAATAGGATCCAACAACACAGCTCAAGAATCATCAAACAGGACCAAATGAGCTTTATTCCTGGGATGCAGGGCTGGTTCAATTTTCAAAAGACCATAAACATAATTCGGCACATTAATAGACGTAAAACCAAGAACCATATGATTATCTCATTAGATGCAGAAAGCACATTAAACACAATCCAGCATCCCTTCTTGATTAAAAACACATGAGCACCTAGGAACAGAAAGAACATTCTCAAAACAATAAGATCCATCTGTGATAAACCCACTACCAACATGTTGCTTAATGGGCAGAATCTGGAACCATTTCACCTAAGAATTGGAACAAGACAAGGATGCCCACTCTCATCCCTCCTATTCAACATAGTGCTTGAAATCCAAGTCAGAACAATCTGACAAGAGAAGGAAATTAGTATCAAATAGAAACAGAGGACATTAAGAAAATATGATCCCAAACCTAGAAAATCCTAGGGAGTTTTCCAAAGACTCCTCACACTGATAAATTACTTGAGTAAAGTCTTGAGTCTCAAAATTAATGTGCAAAAGACAGTTGCATTTCTATGCACCAGCAATACACAGGCAAAGAACCAAATTAAAAACACTTTGCCGCCGGGCTCGATGGCTCAGCCAGTAATCCCGCGCCTTTGGGAGGATGAGGTGAGTGGATTGCCTGAGCCCACGGGTTCGAGACCCGCCTGGGTAGCGAGACCTCATCTCTACAATAAATCAAAAAATCAGCCAGCCGTGGTAGCACATGCCTGTAATTCCGGCTACTTGGAAGGCTGAGGCGGAAGGATCACCGGAGCCCAGCAGGTGGAGGCTGCGGTGGCCGGGAGCGGCCACTGCACTCCAGTCTGGGTGACAGAGTGAGACTCCAACTCAAAAAAAGAAACAAACAAAAAAACACTATGCCATTCACAATAGACACACACACACACACACACACACACACACACACACACACACACACACACACACGAAATACCTTGGAATCTACCTAGCAAACAAATGGAAAAATATTCCTTGCTCATGGATTGGAAGACTGAATATTGTTAAGATGTGCATCCTATCCAAGGCAATCTACAGATTCAATGTAATAGTCATAAAATTACCAGCAACTTTTTATGCAGACCTAGAAATGACTATACAGAAATTCATATGGAAAGAAAAAAGAGCACCAATAGCCAAAAATGTCCTCTGCAAAAGGAATGAAGTGGGAAGAATCACATTTCCAGACTTTAATCATAATTACAAGATTACAGTAATCAGCATGTCGTGGACACATAGACCAAAGGAACAAGACAGAGTTTCCAGAAGTAAAAACACAGTTCTCGACCTACTCATTTTCAACAAAACCACAAATAATAATCATTGGGAAAGCAGACCATATTTAACAAATGGTACTGGGAAAACTGGCTAATCACATGTAGATATAAGTCAATTCAAAATGAATCAAAGACCTAAATGAAAACCTGAAACTATAAGAATCCTAGAATAAAAGTGAGAAACACACTTATAAGAGTAGGCAACAGATTCCTACAGATTCCTGACCAAGTTCCCAAGAGTGAATGCAATAAAAGCTAAAATAAACAGTTGGGACCTCATCAAGCCAAAAAGCTTTTTGCACAGAAAAAGAAACCACCAAAAGAGTAAAGAGACAACCCACAGAATGGGAAAAAAATTATTTGCAAATTATGCATCTGACAAAGGCCTGACATCCAGGATCTACACGGTACTCAAACAAAGTGAAAGGAAACAAAAAACAAAACAAAAACAACCCCATTAAAGAGTGGGCAAAACACATAAATAGACGTGCCTCAAAAAATGAACAAACAAGCAGCCAACAGACACATGAAAAAATGCTCAGCCTCACTAATCATCAGAGAAATGCAAATCAGAACTACAATGAGATACCTCCTAACTCTGGTAAGGATAACTATTATTAAGTCAAAAAACAACCTGACTTATTGCTGGTATGGGTGCAGAGGAGAGGAACGCTTCTACACTGTTGGTGGGAGAGCATGCTGGTTTAACCTCTATGAAAACAGTATGACAATTCCTTAAAGAATTAAAAATGGGTCTTCCATATGATTCAGCATTCCTTCTCCTGGTCACATACCCAGATAAACATAAATCACTCTACCAAAACAACACCTGCACATGCATGTTTATTGCTGCACTATTCACAACAGTAAAATCATGGAACCAACCCTACTGCCCATTGAAAATGAACAGGATAAAGAAAATGTGGCACATATAAACAATGGAGTATTGCACAGTCATAACGAAAAAACAAAATCATGAACTTCACAGCGACTTGGATGGAGTTGGAAACCATGATACTAAGTGAAATACCACAGAATGAAATACCTTAATACTGCATGTTCTCACTCATAAGTGGTCCCTGAACACTAGTTACAATAGCACAAGGGTGGAATTGGTGATCACTGGGCATGCTAGGGAAGGGAGGGAGCTGGAGGAAGGTGTGGGGCATATGACAACACAAAGGGCACCTGGTCCACTATCAGAGGAATGAAGCCTAATAGAAGCTTAAACTTTACTTGTGTGCAGTCTTCTTATGTAGTTAATCCTCATTTGTACCCCCCAAACTCTATAACAAATAAATTAAATTTTAAAAAATAAAATAAGGTATGATACAATTAATAAAACAAACAAAATGGACAATAAAGTCTCTTAGGAATTGCTTTGAGAGATGTTTTTTGACAATCTGTAGAGTACATCAGAATGAACTAATTAAGTCTGGGACTAAAGAATCTCACATTCATTATATAAAGCAAATCCTTTTAAAAATATCAAGAAAAATAGGAGCTAAAATTGCTATTTACTAAATATTGCCATCAGACCCTAAAATACCTGTGATTGTGGAGTTGCAACATATCTGGATAACTTATTAATAAAACATTTTAATCATTAAAAATTAATTTTAAATAATTTTAGGTGCAACATCAGCTATATAATAGCTTGTTTGAACATTCTTTTGAGCAGTATTTGTGTTTATGAAACATATAAATTGCATTCTAAAAATTTGTCATTGTTGTGTATGTTGTCTCTTCAAAAGAGAAACAAAATACTTCTTTAACAATGATAACCACTCCAGTAATAGCCTGAAAATATATTTCCTATAAGATTGTAAGATCAAATCAGTATCCTAAACAAGACAAAATTGTGGTCCTTGGACTATTTTTTATAATCACTCAACATTACACCTAAAATAAGCATAAATTCAAGGTATATTAGAAAAAAACTTAGGCCTGGTGAGAAAAATTGAAAAAATTATAAGTAAACATATATTACATACTGAGTGTAAACTCTCTGAGCACCCTTTATTTTCCAACTCATTTCTGTTTTTTGTTATATGCTTTATCTATCTTTTATTCTGTTTCAATTCATCTAATCATTAAAATTAAAAAAAATACTATACTACATAACAGATGAGTAACTCAACTAAAAGTCTTCACAATATTCACACCAAAATACTATTATTTTCCTTTTCTTTTTCTTGTTTTGAGTGGGAGTCTCACTCTGTCACCCAAGCTGGAGTGTGGAGTAGTGGCACACTCACAGCCACTGCATCCTCCACCTGCTGGTCTTAGGTGATCCTTCTGCCTCAGCCTTCCAAGTAGCTAGAACTGCAGGCGCATACCACCACATCTGGCTAGTTTTCTTTTGTGATTTTTTTTAGAGATGAGGTCTCACCAAGTTGCCCAGGCTGGTCTCAAACCTGAGTGCTCAGGCAATCGTCTCGACTCGGTCTTCAAAAGTGCTGAGATTACAGACTGACTCACCGTGCCCAGCCTATTATTTTCTAAATATCTAGTGGAGGCAGTTATTGATTAATACTATAAATAACTGAAAAATAAATTTTTTAATCAAATTTTTTATTTGGTTAATGTTTACCCATTGGTATAACCATTAATAAAATACATGATATAATAAAGTGCAACTTCTTTTATAAAAATATTTAATTGACAAAGAAAGATTGTATAAACTGTATACATGTTGCTTCGAAATACATATATATTGTGAAATAGCAAAACAGGGCTAATTTGACATACATTATCTCATAAATTTTTTTTTGCATGAGAACATTTGAATTTTATTCTCTTAGCAACTTTCAAGAATACAATACATTGTTATTAACTATAGCCACTATGTTGTACAATAATCTTTCAAATTTATGCCTTCTATTTTACTGAAATGTTACATTATTTGACCAACATCTCAACACATTCCCTCTCCTCCGTCAGTTTCTGATAACCACCATTCTACCCTCTGCTTCTATTCATTCAACCTTTTTATACTATACATATGTGAAATCATGTGGTATTTGTCTTTCTGCACTTGTCTTATTTCACTTAACATCATGTCCTCCAGATTCATTCATGCTATCACAAATGACATTGTGAATATATAACATACTTTCTTAATCCATTCATCTGTTGATGGATACAGATTGAATCCATATCTTGGTTATTATAAAAAAAACACTGCAATGACCTTGGAAGCGCAGATATTTCCTTGAGTACTGATTTCAGTTTATTTAGATATATAGCCTGTAGTGGGGTTTATGGATCAAATGCTAGTTCTATTTGTAGTGTTTTGCTGAAATTATATTCCATTTGTTGTAACAACAATACTGATTTACATTTCCACAAACTGTGTAAGGTTTCCCTGTTGCTTATATTCTCAGGGACTTTTATCCTTTGTCATTTTGATAGCAGTCATTCTGATAGATGTACAGTAACATATCATTTTAGTTTTAATTTGTATTTTCTCTGATAATTAGTGATTTTTTTTTTAATATAATCCTGTTGGTCGCTTGTATGTTTTCTTTTGAGAAATGTCTCTTCAGGTCTTTAGCTCATTTAAACAATCTGTTTTTCTTGTATTAAGTTTGTTATAAACTTTGAATATTAGTGCCCTTTCAGATTTATAATTTGTAAATATCTTCTCCCACTCCTAATGTTGTGTCTTCACTTTGTCAATTGATTATGTTTCTGTTCAGAAGCTTCTTAATTTGATTTGATGCAATCTCATTTGTTTGTTTTTATTTTGGTTGCTTGTGCCTTTGAGGTCTTTTCCAAAATATACTTACTTGCCCACTCAAATTTCATGAAGCCTTTCTTCTAATAGTTTTATAGTTCTTGGTCTAACATTCTACTCTTTAACTATTTGATTTTATTTTTATCGATGGTGAGATATAGGGTTCTAGTTGTCGTCTTCTCCATGTAGATATCCAGTTTTCCCAGCACAGTTTATGGAAAAAAACTCTCTTTTTCCCAACGTGTACTTTTGACATCTTTGTCAAAAATTAGTCAATTCTAATACATAGATTTATTTATTGGTCCTCCATTCTATGAAATAGTCTATGTGTCTGTTTTTATACCAGTAATATGCTGTTTGGTAACTATAGCTTTGTAGATATATCAGGTAGTGTAATTCCTCTAGTTTTTTTTTTCTTTTTGGTAAAGACTACTTTTTCTAAGTTTTTTTTGTGTGTGCTTCTATGTGAATTTTAAGATTGTTTTTCTATGTATGTAAATAATGTCATTGGTATTTTGACAGAAATTGCATTGAAACTGTACATTGAGGTAATATGGACATTTTAACACAATTAATTTTTTCAGTCCATAAACATGGAATTTTTGTGTGTGTGTAATCTTCAATTTCTTTTATGTGCAATAGTATTTATTGTAGCAATCTTTTGTGGCTATTTTATAGCTATTGTAATTGAAATTGTTTTCTTGATTTCTTTTTAAGAGTTCACTATTAGCATATAGAAACACTACTGATTTTTGTATGTTGACATTGTATTCTTCAAGTTTACTAAATTCATGTATTATTTCTAAAGATTTTTGTGAATTTTTCAGGATTTATATATGCATATATAGTCGTATCATCTGCAACGTAGGGCAATTTGACTTTCTCTTTCTAATTTAGATGTACTTTGTCATTCTTTTGTCTAATTGCTCTGGTTAGACCTTCCAGTACTATTGAATAAAAGTAGTGAAAGTGAACATCCTTGTCTTGTTCCTGATCTTAGAAAAATGCTTTTAAAAATTCTTGTTTGATATAATGTTGTCTGTGAGTTTATCATATACAACCTTTTGTGTTGAGGTATGTTTCTTTTATATCTGATTTGCTAAGAGTTTTTGTCATGAAGAATGTTGCATTTTATCAAATGCTTTTTCTGTGTCCATTGAAATGTTTACATGTCTTTTTTTCTGCCAATATGATGTTACACATTTATTGATTTCCATATACTAAACTATCTTTTATTGTTAAAATGAATCCCTCTTGATACTGATAGATAACGTTTTTAATGTATTGTTAAATATAGTTTCCTAGTATTTTGTTGAGGATTTTGCATCCCTATTTATCAGGAATACTGACCTATAGTTTTTTGTCTATGATACTGTGTCTTTTCTGGTTTTTGTATCATAGTAATGCTGACTGTATAAGTGACTTTAGAAGTATTTCCTTCTCTTCAATTTTTTGAATTAGTTTGAGTGGAATTGGTACTAGTTACCTTTAAAATGTTTGGTAGAATTCAGCAGTGAAGCTATAAGGTCCTGTGCTTTTCTCTGATGAGATACTTGTTATTACTGTTTGTGTCTCATTATTTATTCTTGTTCTGTTCAGGTTTTCTATTTCTTTATGGTTCATTCTTGGCAGTGTGTATGTGTCTAGATTTTAGTCATTTCTTCTAGGTTTTGCAATTTGTTGGTGTATAGTTGCTTAGAATTGTCTCTAATGATTCTCTGTATGTCTTGATATCGGTTGTTATATCTCCTTTTTTGTTTCTGATTTTACTTATTTAGGTATTTTTCTTAGTTAATGTTTTGCTGATTGTGTTTAGCTTTTCAGGAAAAAATGTGCTAATTTTGTATTGTTTTTATTTTTATTTTTTAAGATATGGGGTACAAGCTGGGCTCAGTGACTCAGCCTGTAATCCCAGGGCTTTGGGAGGCCAAGGTGAGTGGATCGCCTGAATCCGTGGGTTCGAGATCCAGCTGGGCAACTTGGCGAGCCCTCATCTCTACAGTAAATCAAATAATTAGCAGGGCATGGTAGCGTACACCTATAGTTCCAACTACTTGGAAGGCTGAGGTGGAAGGATCGCCAGAGCCCAGAAGGTCGAGGCTGTGGTGGCCGGGAGTGTGCCACTGCACTTCAGTCTGGGTGACAGAGCGAGACTCCAACTCAAAAAAAAAAAAAAAAAAGATATGGGGTACAATTCAGAGTTAGGCATTCAAATGTTCATTATGCAGGTACTCTTGTTGAGAAGGTGTGTTCCCCTCCCACCCCTGACAGTTTCTCTCAACTGCCAATCTCACCCCCCCAGCAGTTTCTCACTACTGCCAATTCCTTTCTTATAGTATTATGATAATTGTTCAAGGTTCGCTTATGAGTGAGAACATATGAAAGCTGTTCTTTGTTTCTGTGATAGATCACTGAATATGATAGACCCTAAATCCATCCAAGTTGCTGCAAAGTCCATATGTTTGTCCTTCTTTATGACTGCATAATATTCCATTGTGTATATGCACCACATTTTTTTTTAACCAGTCCAGCTTCCATGGGCAGCATGGTTGGTTCCTTGTTTTTGCTATTGTGAATAAAGCTGCAACAAACATACATGTGCAGGTATCTTTTTTGTAGAATGATTTGAGTTCCTCTGGGTATATTTCCAATAGGGGGATTTCTGAGTCATATGGAAGGTAAATTTCTAGTTCTTTCAGAAATTGCCATACTGTCTTCCAAAGAGGTTGCACTAGTTTGCATTTCCACCAGCAGTGTAGAAACATTCCTTTATCTATATATTCTCATCAGCATCTGTTGTTGTTTGTTTTATTAATGATAATTCTTATTTTCTTTCTATTAATTTTTTTTGCTTTTCTGGTTTTTTGAAATGCATTGTTAGACTGCTTATTTTAAATCTTTCTAATTTTCTATAGGCATTTATTGCTATAAACTACCTTGTTTATCCTGCTTTTGTTGTATCCCAATTATTTTTGGTATATTGCATTTGCACTTATATTTGTTTCAAGGATTTTTTTAAATTTCATTCTTATTTCTTTTTTTTTTTTCATTCTTAATTTCTTCATCAACTCATCATATGTTCAGGAGCATGTAATTTAATTTTCATGTATTTGCATAATTTCCAAGGTTCGTTCATGTATTTGCATAATTTCCAAGGTTCCTCTTGTTATTCAATTTAGTTTCATTTCATTGTGACTAAAAAAGTACTTGATTGTCTACTCTTCAGAATTTGGTGAGACTTGGTTTTGACATAAAATATAGTCTATTATGGGGAATATTTCATGTGCTGATGAAAAGAATGTATATTCTGCAGTAGTTGAGTGAAATGTTCCATAAACTTCAGTTAGGTTTATTTGATCTAGTGTGTACCTTAATTCCAATGTTTCTATGTTGATTGCTGTCTGAATGCCCTATCCATTAAAAAAAGTGATGTGTGAGATCCTTTACTATAATTGTATGGCAGTTAATTTTTTTCTTTTGAATCTATCAATGTTTGCCTTACATATTTGGGTTTATGGTGCATAGGTGTTTATAATTTTTATGTTCTCTTTCTGTATTGATGCCTTAATTGAAATTAATCAAACAGAAGAAAGAATCAGTGAACTCAAGATCAGTTATCTGAAAATACATACAGAAAAGCAAAGAATGAAAAGAAATAATGTTTATGAAATCTATGGACAGTATTAAAAGAGAATATGTGGATTTTTTTGTCATTTAAATTTTTAAATTACAGAACTCCCTTTAGCTTTCCTTATAAGACAGGTCTGATAGTGATTAATTCCATCAGTTTTTATTTATTTTATTTATTTTTATTTATTTTTTCAACTAGGAAAGCCTTTATCTCTTCTTCATGTATGAAAAGTAGTTTTGCTGGATACACTGTTTTGAATTGGCAGGTTTTTTATTTGTCTTGTTTTCAGCACTTTGAATTTATCATCTCACTTGCTCCTGACCTGTAATGCCTGTTCAGAAGTCTGATGCCTGATCTTTCAGAGATCCTTTATATGTTATTTACTTACATTCTTTTGATGCTTTTCGATCCTCTTTTTTTTTTTTTTTGACACTTAAGAGTTGATTAGTATATCCTTCTATCATATAGCAGTCTTATTTTGGTTAAATCTGCTTAATGACGTTTGGCTTTGCTGTAGTTACATATGCTTATCTTTTTCTAGGTGTGAAGAATTTTGTTATTATTTCTTTGAATACACTTTCTAAACCTTTCTCTTTATCTACTCTCTCCTAAAGGTCAATAACTCCCATATTTGCTCTTTTTATACTGTTCACAGATCTCATAAATGTTCTTTGTTTCTTTTCATTCTTTGATTGTCTCTGTGTATTTTCAGATACCTAATTTTTGAGTTTACTAATTCTTTCTTCTGCTTGATTCATTCTGTTGCTAAAAACTTCTAATATATTTTCCCATTTCGTCCATAATATTTTTCAACTTCAGCCTTTTTGTCTGATTTTTTTAAAGTATTATTTCAATTTTGTGTTAAAAGTCTGTGATAAATTCCTGATTGCGTCTCTGTTTTTTTTTTCTTGAAGTTTATTGATCTTCCTTAAAGCAACTATTTTAAATATTCTGTCTGAAACATCAGATATTTCTATCTTTCCAGAGTTTTTCATTGGTACCTTATTTAGTTGATTTGATGAGGTCATATTTCTCTCAATATTCTTAATGCTTGTTGACATACATCAATGTCTGGGTGTCATTACAATCTGACCTCATTTGTATCCTCCCTTCATCAGATGGTCTTTTAATAATTCAAAAGAAACTGAACAGTGAGTTCCTGAACCATTTAAGCATTAGAGTGCTCCCTCATTTCAGCTTCTCTGTGACATTTTTGCAGACATCCCCATCCCTAATGGACCAGTAGGAGACCAAGGAGATCTCCATGGGGTCCTAGTTCTTAACTCATTTACCTTTCTTTTTTTCAGCATAAGGAGTCTCTTTCTATGTTGCACTACTGGAGTTAAGGTGTGAGTGACACAGATAATCCTATGGCCACTATAGCTGATACCATGCTGGATCATATCTGAAAACCAAAGGCCCCAAGAGCATCTCCAAAGCTTATTCAAGGCTTACAACCACTATGGCCTGCCTGAAATTTGTTTGGGGCCCAAGAATGCTTTAGTCAGGCAGTGGTGAAGCAGTCTGGGACTCAAATGCATGCTGAGTCTGAAGATTCTCTTCTGTTTTAGGGTTAATCTAAAATCTGTGTTCCTGAGCACTGACCTGAAATCATGAGTCATGAGGTTCTGTCCAGTTGTGTTTTATTGTGGTGGTGCCAGTTCTAGGCTTCAAATAAGTTTTACACTCACTTCTGTCTCTCTTCCTCGCATCACCAAATTCTTTCTCATTGCACTGCATGGTGCTGGAGGAGTAATGGAGACAATGTAAGACTATCCTACTTATTCTTTTTATTGTGTCTTTTCTTTTTTATTATGCTTAAACTATGTACCGTGATATCTCACTTGGTTTATCTAGCTTCTGTGAAAGCATTTGATTGAAAAATTAGTTGTTCAAATTTATATTCCTGTGAGATGATCACTGAAGGTTTTATGCCACCATCTCATTCTGCTTTCTCCCTGTCATTTTTTATCAAACTTATACCCAATTTAGCTTTTCTTCTTTCTTCTTATAGATTCCACCATTCTTTCCTTGCTCCTCTCTTCATAAAACATTCTTGATAGAGCTACCTTAACATGATGTCTTTAATGCACTTAATTCCTTGCTCTCTAATCCTTTGTCTAAACCAGGTTTAACTGCATGGTTTCACCAAAATTGCTACAGACAATCTCATCAAAGACACTATATAACACATGAAACATTTCACTTATTTACATTGTTTCCCACTCTACTTCCAAATTCTATTCTCAATTTGTCTTAGGTTTTTACTCTCTCCCAATATAATGGAGATACATATAGTACATATATACATATATTACTATATGTATTGCATATATATATATATATATATATAGTAATCACGTGCGTGTCTGTAAAATTCAGAGATTCCATCTTCTTTTTTTATTTATCTTTCTTTGTTTTCTCCCTTGAAGTTTTTTTTATCTGTCTCTTGGCTTTGAATATATATGTGTTGATTTCCCTAACTTTAAATCTCTAAGCCATACCCTATCTTTTACATCTGAAATTATATATGACAATGAAGGCTTAACATAGGTATATGGAGGTACAGTTAAAATAAAAAATTAGTAAGTCTACAATGGAACCTTTTTGTTACACCATCCTAGCATAAATAAATCCATCTACAGTTTACCTCTGTATAACTGATGTTTACATTTTTCCAGTTGCTCAACTTTAAAATTTGGAATCATTTGCTTGCCTTTTTTTCTCCTGACACATGTATCAGAATAATTCTCATGATTTACAATTAAATCACTTCTATCGTGAATATCTTAATCTAAACCATATTAATTGACTGCAGTAACCAATTCCCCAATAGTGTTCCATTTCACTCTAAACACAATACAAATCTATATAACTGAATGCTATCTTCCTCTGACTTCATCTCCTTCCTCATTCCCTCTGTTATAGAAATACTGAGCTCCTCACTGATTCTGAAAAATACCAGATATTTCTTGCTTTAGAATACGTTTTGTCTCTTGCCTCTATCTGGAATATTCTTACACCACATATTTATTTTTCCAAACTCTACTCTTCCTTGACATTGTTACTCAAATATTACTTTCTCAGTAATGCTTACCCTAGAATATTGAATACAGAAATTGATTTAGGTTTGTTTTTCTAATAGACTCCAAGTGAACAGAAGTGTCTGTATATTTATAAATATAGATTAAATGAATAAATAACTGAATTCATACGGTATGCAAATGTATTCATCTGCTATATTATAAAGCATATACAAGCATGTACATAAAAATAATGAAATAAAAAATAAGTGACTATATTAATTAGATATTTCAACTTATTTCTACAACACAATTAGCTACTTTGAATACCTCTTGACTTTTTTTGTTGAGAAAATATTTTAATATAATTTAAGAACAAATTAAAATTTCTAGTTTTAAATGTTAAATAATTTAATATTTCAATTAAATTTTAATATTTCCACTCAATTGAATTTAGTGCACTTGAAATTTAGTCGTGTATTGGTATTTGAATGATTAGATCAAAGTACCATTAAGAAACATAGAGTTTGCAAATATATTGAGATAAGTAAACTGAACTATTAGATATTATATGATGATGTTTTAGATATTTAATATAGTGTAAGAAACTATATTGTTAATTATATTCCAATTTTATTATATTTTAAAAATTTTATTATTAAAGTTTAAAGTATTTCATGATTAAAGAATAAACATAGTTTCTTTATTCAATCATTCAGTCATCCAATGACAGGCATTTATAATGATTCCATGTCTTTGTTATTGTGAATAGTGCTGTGATAAACATACAAAAGCTGTTATCTTTTTTGATATTAAGATTTCTTTTTCTAGGGGTAGATTACCAGTAGTCGAATTGCCGAATCCATTATTGTTCTAGATTTAGTTCTTTCAGAAATCTCCTTACTGTTTTCCAAAGGGGTTGAACTCATTTACATACCCACAAACAGCATAAACATATTTCCTTTACTCTGTATCCATGCCATCTGTTATTTTATTTTATTTTTTGTCTTTTTAATAATAACTAACTGGTAAAAGATAATATCTCATTGTGGTTTTAATTTGCAATTTCTTTGATGATTAGGAATATTGAGCATTGTTTCATATGCTGGCCATGTGTATGTCTTTTTTTCTTTTGAATGTCTATTCATAATTTTGCCCACTTTTTAGTGGAAGTGTTTGTGAGGAGTTTGAGTTTTTTGTAAATGTTGGATATTAGACCTTTGTTAGATGCAACGTTTGCAAATATTATCTCTCATTCTAAAGTTGTCTGCTCACTCTGTTGATTAATAAATCTGTGCAGAAGGTTTTTAGTCTCATTAAGTTCCATTTGTTTATTTTTGTTTTTGTGACTTGTGAGGTCCTAGTTGTAAAATCTTTGCATAGACCCATGTTCAGAACTATTTCCCTTAGGCTCTCTTCCAACATCTTAGTAGTTCCAGGTATTACATTTAAGCCTTTAATATATCTTGAGTTGATTTTTTGTAAATGGTGAAAGAAAACCATCCAGCTTCTTTTTTCTGCATATGACAATCTAATTTTTCCAGTAGTATTTATTGAAGAGTGTGTCCTTTCTGCAATGTATGCTTTTGCAAACTTTGTCAAATATCAGTTGACTGTAGTCAGGTGGCATTATTTCTAGATTTTCTATTATGTTCCTTTGATCTATATGTCTATTTTCATGCCATTATCCTGCTGTTTGGTTACTGTAACCTTGTAGAATAATTTGAGGTCGGGTAAAGTGATGCCTTAAGCTTTATTCTTTTTGTTTGGGATTGCTTTGGTTATTTAGACTCTTTTGATTCCATATGAATTTTAGGATTTGTTTTTCTAATTCTATGAAAAATTACAATTGTATTTTGATGAAGATTACATTGAATCTGTGGATTACTTTGGGTAATATGGTCATATTAACAATATTATTCCTTTTTATCCATAAACATGCGATTTTTTTCATTTGTTTTTGTTATTTACAATTTCTCTCATCATTGTTTTGTAGTTTTTCTTGTAAAGCTCTGTCATCTCCTTGGTTAAATATATTCCTAGAAATTTTATTTTTAATGTTTGTTGTTATTGTAAGTGGTATTGCACTTCATTTAATTTTCAGCTTGATTGTTATTGATGTATAGATATGTTACTAATTTTTGTGTGCTGATTTTGTATTTTCAAACCTTATTGAATGTATTTATCAAATAAAAAGATTTTTTGGGAAAGGCTTTAGGGTTTTTAGATATAAAACTATACTAGCACTTATTTTTTAAAACACTGGTCAATTTTAACACTTTTGGATAGCACATTAGAAGGAAGTAAATGCATACATGTAATCATGAATATACATGAATACATTTCTTAAAACTTTTCCAAGAAACATATAATATAAAATTTAAAATTGAAGAAAAACAATATGTGAAATATCTATAAGAGAAAAATGTTCCAGATGTGTAATATTATTAATTAGATAAATATTTTAAAACTACTGATAGTGTGTAGTAAAAGTGGTCTGAACTTACTAAAAGTACTCTCACATCTCAGACAAAGTAAGTTCAGAGGAGTCAGGGAGATCTGTGATCCAATGCCACACAAAAATGCAAAGAATTGCACAGAAGTTAGATTGGAAAATACAGTTTATTTAGAAAGTAAATTAGAGAGAGAGAGAGAGAGGATATTGACCTCCCCTGGATAGGTGAGAGAGTCAAAGCTCAGGAAAACATGGTGTCCATAATTCAAAGAGCCATATGGACAGACCAGGGCTTAGCAAATCAATGGCAAATGGCTGCTTGAGGTTGAATGCTTTCAAACCATTCTGTTAATGGAGGCAGATTGTTAAGGTGATTGGAAGGTGGACTGTTTTACATCATTATGACAAGGACAGGTAATCACTGGTACTGAGATCATGTGATGGACTGAAGCAGATGGGTGGTTAATTATGATGATGGAGTCTGTCTGTGTCATAAAAGTCATGAAGGGCTGATTAGGTTAACATGGTTTCTTATGCCTGGATGCAAATACTTTGAATAAAAAGTAAATTAATACAACACAAGTTGGGAAGAGGGTTTGTAAAACAGTTATCAATAGGTACCTCAAAGAAACTGGTTCTGTCCTTGATTAGAGGGCAAGCTAGGTAATGTTAAGAGAATACAATAGAACTAAGCAGTGTCAAAATGGCTGCACTTTAACTTAAGATTATTCCATTAACTAATTCCATTTTGGTATTACATTCTTTCAGGCAAAATGATAAAAAGAGACAGTAATTACATTCTTTTTGTCCAAAACTTACTTAATCTTCTTGTTTGTTTTTGTTGTTTTTCTCAATCTATAGAATCATGCCATTATTTTAGAGAAATTCATTCTGTTAAGAAATGTATTTTTTTGTGTCAACAAGCAATATACAACATATTTAATATTTACTTTACATTACTTTTAATTTAGTTGTAAAATCTTATTCTCCAAATGAAACATCTTGTTTTGTATATTCCTTTTTGTTTTTGTAATTTACTGAAATATTAACATGGAAATGATGATGTTAAACAATATACTTTTAATAGCTGTAAAAGTATGGTGAAAATAATTTCCTAAAAAATGGTTATGTTGGTAAGATTATTGTATAATGCCCCACAATATCTCTATATCAGAATTTGTTTTATTATCACTTAGAACAAGTTGCCTACATTCATTTTAAATTTAAAATAATACCAAATACAGCAACATCATAAGGCAGTTCACAGAATGAGCAAAGACATCTGTTAATGGTACAATGAATAGTTATGAACTACATTACTTGCATGACTTTGCTAGCAAAATATTGCTTTCTAATTTATTTTTGCAGCAAATGGAAACCTAATTTTTCCTGGCCTTGTAGTTGCATTCAAATATTCCAATAATTTCATATGCAATTACTTCTATACAGCAATTCTTATTGTGGAACATAAAATGGAATTGCTAATGTTCTTTTAATGAATAGACAGCTTCTCCATCAGTGCTTTGTCTCAGTCTTTTCTTGCAGTTCTAAGTTAATTTTAACACAATGTTTTTGTATATTTAGTGAAATTTGGAAAGTCTGATTTTATATAACTTAATATGATTAGCAAATAAATAAAACCAAAAATTAAAAATTTGATTTATTAGAGCTCTGAAACTGTCACTTATTTTTTCATATTTTAGTAGTTGAAATAATTGTTGTACAAGAAAATTGAAACTTTATTAAAATATTAAAAGTGATCAAAAATATTTATACTACTGTGTGTTCAAATTTAACTTTTTAAAATGAGTTACTTTAATACTTCCAATCACTTCTCCTTGTAAGCATTTGTATTTATCCCTGAATCAGAAAATGTAAAATAAAATAACTTTGACCCTAACTATACAACGAATGACTTCCTAGTCATTAATTTTGAGAATTCTATTTCTAAAGAATTCCATTTTGAGGTTTGGTAAAGTTTTGTAGAACAAATTGTTTTTCTTTTCCCTAGGAAACTGTAACAATAACAATATCATTTGACAACTCATTCAATCCTGTGTGTAAATGAGCTCATTATATTTCAAAGTACTTCCAAGTATAAACAGCTAAGGTTTCATTAAATTAAATAGACTAGAGGGCAGCAACATTATAAGAATGTTTGATGATAAAGTGATGGTAGAAACAAAGACACATTTGGAATGTAGGAAATAAAATGGTATGTTGGGGAAAAGAGAATGTAGGTTAAATTTGAAAATCCTGAGCCCGCAGGTTCGAGACCTGCCTGGGCAGCAAGACCTCATCTCTACAATAAATCAAAAAATCAGCCGGGCATGGTAGCGCATGCCTGTAATTCCGGCTACTGGGAAGGCTGAGGCAGAAAGATCGCCGGAGCCTAGCAGGTCGAGGCTGCGGTGGCCAGGAGTGGCCACTGCACTCCAGTCTGGGCGACAGAGTGAGACTCCAACTCAAAAAAAAACAAAGAAAAAAGAAAAAAGAAAATCAAACAGGCAAACATCATTTATTATCAACATAAATGTAATATTGTAATTTACACATTAATCACATTATGTGCCAAAGTATTTTTAGAGCTTTATATATAACAATATATTTAATTGCAAGATAACTGTTAGGAAAATCCCATTGTTATTCATTGTTTACACATGAAGTTTCAAAAGAAAAATATTATATATGATGAGAATAAAATTGAATCCAACTTGACAGTCATCAGAGACTATCATTTTAATTATCAAATATAAAGAATCATATATAGTAGTTTTTAAAAGTTGATTCTTTTATAAACAGACTGAGAGGAAAGAAAAGGCTTACATGGAAACCAATAAACCACCTCCTAGCTAACTAGCCAATACCATTATGTATCCTCAGGAAGTCATCTCAAGCTTCATACCTCTCTTGACAGATACTGTAGTTTCTTATCCACAAGAAAATGGAGTGGTGGGTCAGCCTGCCACACTACCTGACACCTACTCAGTGGCTAATAGAACAGTCATGATCATACACTGGGGACAAGTAACATATCCTGTCTCAATGCTCGGATACAATTGTCTTCACAAATGAATACTATGGCAACATTCAAGAGCATGGGGG
The DNA here is from genome assembly GCA_027257055.1 of Cephalopachus bancanus. Lineage (NCBI taxonomy): Eukaryota > Metazoa > Chordata > Mammalia > Primates > Tarsiidae > Cephalopachus > Cephalopachus bancanus. The sequence goes on along the minus strand of JAPVLO010000127.1, from coordinate 2,855,684 downwards.
CTTTCAGGTAAAAGGATGCTTCTTTGTATTTGACCATGGAAAATGCAGCTGAGACAGACAATGACTCACTGCTGTATTGATCACAAGCATGATGTACTGATATGAAATTCGCCCAATTACTGGATAGTAAACCACTTGGGACACCAGTGTTTTAACATCACCTAAGGGGTCTGCTTCTGGTCAATCTCAAGTACAGACTCAGAACACAAACCAGTGATTCTTTCATCTTCTTTACTGCAGACAGCAAAAACCGCTTAAAACACTGCAGAAAACAAAAACGACACAACTCACCAGCTCCCATTGCACTCTTGCCCAACAGATGGGACTTGGCACTATGACAGTCTTCAGATGGTCTTTGGCATAATAATCAAAAGCTAGTATCTCTGGAACACATTTCATAGATAAAATGCTATGAAATTCTACGTTAAAGTAAATAAGTCTGTTATTGTGCTGCTCATGTTTTAGTTGATATAATTACCAATCAGTATTTCTATATCAGAGATAAACTGCAGTAACTAAGTGTAGTTTTCATTGGATTGTCTTCAAATTGAGGCTTTACAAAGTGCAGCTGAAGTGCACAACTGAGCAAAAGACAATGTATGTATTATAAAGGAAAAACTATACTTCATCTATTAAGAACCAGTGGCCTTCTAAAGTATTAAGCCCATCACTGCAGAAGACAGTGACCACATATTACTATGTCACATTTCTCTTGAGCTCCAGAATAACTGTCTGTGTCACTTTCATTTGATATTCCAATAAATCAGTGTCATTAGGTAGAGTGACTCTCTAGCTTAAATTTGTGTTCAGATAATCTTATTGGTAATATAATCTTAATATTTTACTGTAAAACTGACTCTTTCTGAACATTGCCGAGCTTTCTCCCAACAATGGACATTTTAGAACTGGATGTTGTCTTTAGAACCTGTGAATCTTGTATCCATTGGAGAGAATACTCACTGGGGAGACAGAAAATAAATTTATATCCTTGTCTCCAAAAGCTGTGAAGGAGAGAGGAATAACTTTTAAAACCAGCAAATCTGATTTGGGGCTTAAAAACTTCACTTGAAAACATTTCATTTTCATTTTTACACTCTTTTTTCTATCTTATGTATTAGGTTGTGTGTTTGTGTGTGCGTGTGTGTGTGTGTGTGTGTGTGTGTGTGTGTGAGAGAGAGAGAGAGAGAGAGAGAGAGAGAGAATAGGTTCACAAATTTATGGAAAGTTATGGAAGCTGAGAAGTCCCACAATCTGCCATCTGCAAACAGGAAACTTAGAAAAGCTAGTGACTTAGTTCAGTCTATGTTTGAAGACCTGAAAACCAGAGTTATTGATGATGTAAATCTCAGTCCTAGAGCCAAAGAATGTGAGAAGAAATGTCCCAGATCAAGCAGTGAGGTAGAAAGAAATGAGTTATTCTTTCTCTGCCTTTTGTTCTGCTCAGGTCCTCAATGAATTGGATGATGCCTACCACTATTGAGGAGAGCTACCTGCTTTATTCAATTCATCAATTCAAATGACACTCTTATTTGGGAGCACCTTCAAATACACACCCAGAGGAAGTGTTTAATTTGGGTAACCTCTTGGACCAGTCAAGTTGACACATAAACCATCATATCCTGTAATTTCATGTTACAATATTTTAGAATTTCCCTTTCATGGGGGACGCACATGTTTTTTATATTCCCCAGAGGAAAACAAATGTGAGTCTAATTTATCATTTTAGGTGGCTCTGGTTTCTCATGGCTCTAGAAATATGAGGGCATTAAGTACTTTTCTTGGAACAAGGACAACAATTTTAGCACTTGAAGAAACTAGAAAATCGCATATGGCATATGTAACTTCTAGTAGCATATCCAGTTTGTAGGGTTATGATAATGACCAAGTAGACACCAGAGGATGAAAATTAATTGCCATATGATTCAGCACATTAATGCTACTCCTGTTGTCTCTGTGCTAGGTTATTATGGAGTCAATTGTCAGGCTCTGTGAACTAATGTTTAGAATGAGGTAGAGTCAAAATGAAAATAAAATAAAAGCAGGGAGTAGGAAAAAGACTTTTTACCATAAAGATGTTATTTTTGCAAATATAGCCATATTTGAGTGTCACTTAATTTGACCAAAATTATACATTTAAGTGTTCCCAAACTACTTTGATATTTTAAACTGTCTCAAAAAAGAATGGTATTTTATGTTTCAATGTTATTTCTTCCCTCACAGTAAATTATTTATCTATTTATTTATTTATTTGTCTAGGGGGTTAAACAAAAGATTATTGTAGGCATATCTTTAGTTACTGATTCGATTGTTCAATAGCACGGTCAGCTCATTTTCACATAGATTTAAACGAACCTGAATTATCCGAAGAGAAATATTTCTAAACAGCTAACAAGCCTGGGTATTAAGTTCAATTTGAATGTGAGTGCACCCTAAAATATTTCTTGCTTGGTGTTCAGAGTTACTCACACCACAGTGGTTAAGGAGGTCAGGATGCTTGCTTTCTAAGGCTACCTGTTCTGCAGAGTTTTAGAAAATTGCTAAGTCTTCTGAATAAAGATTCTGTGGGAAAATAAGTTTGCAGGACATTTATATAAGGTTTCTCAACTGTCATCAACTAGATCTGGTCTAAAAATATTTTTTATGTGCATTACAGTGATTTTTTTTTTCTTTTCCTTTCATTTTAATTCAAGTCAACATTAATAAATCTGGAGATTTGAAACAAAGCCCCAGATTTGTAATGCAACTTTGTATGCCATTCCTAAGGGTTGTGACCCCATTAAATCAGGTAACACTTTCCAGCCTCTCGGTTCTCCTCTTTCCTTCCTGTTCATTTTTGTTACCTTCCTAGTTGCTGTAGGGTTTAGATAGAGTTAATGGTACCTCATCTACTCCCCATACCCACCCTGGAGAGTGTTGAGATATGTTCAAAGTTCAGGGAATTTGGTAAACTTTGTTTAATCTAACATTTCTAGAACATGTTTGAATACAGGAGTCCAAGGATTGTTGGCTTACCTAGTAGCATTCTGCAAAACAGAATGTAAAGAGTGTGGTGAAAAACAGGCAACACACAAAATTAGCAATATGACCTTGGACTCTAACACTAATTCTCAATGTAACATGGTAACACAGGATAACATTAGAGCAAGTTTTTCTTTATTATTTTAAAAAAATCTGTTAGAGATAATCATTTTCATGTCTAGTTCAGTGTCTCAATAGTAACTTCAATGAGATGGTACTTGTAAGAAGTCTTTAAAGAGTTAAAAGAAAAAAAGTTATGAAATGCAAGTTTTTGTTTGTCTACAGCTCTCTCCCCCACTCACACGTCAGTGGAATTTTTAATAGTATTAGTTCTATCATTAGATTTCAGTAACTAATTTCAGTGCTGTTGCGTCCATAAGTCTCTAGCTATATGGTACTTCTTAATAACTATTTTATGTTGAATAATTTGGATATCTAATATACCAAAAATTGTTAATAGCTGAGAGTTAGAATGGAGACGTGAAAGTAGGAAATTTATCTAGTGAATGTGAAATCCTTTCCTGCAATATATTAATGTATTAAAGTGTTAAAAGTCCACAAGTCTAGGAATGTATTAAAATTTGTTTTGATTTTAATATTTTGATAAACAATTGAGATTCTGTTACTTATAATCGCTGTGCATTAAGATACTGGTGAAATTAAGACTGTATGTAAACATAAAATAAATTTGCACATCTTTAAGGAGCAGCAGAATCAATCTTTCACTGAAGGCTAAAAAGTATTGGAATAATTTTGTGAATACAAGAAATTGTGAAAGAATCTTGGTGACTGCCTAGCTTCATCTGTATGTACATGCATTAATCATTTTTTTTGTAACAAATTTTACTCTTTTTTGCAATTATATGCTCACAATTCTAAACTTTTATTTTGGTCTAATTTCTTCAATGTTTCCGACTCTTCAGTGAAGTCTTTTGTGCTAATTATGCATGAAAAGTAACCGGCGTTTTGAATGTCTTTTAAAAAAGACGTTAAGCATTGTAAAAAATAATGCTTATCCAATGAGATGAGTGGATTGCACTTTGGCAGTTGCTGAGGATGATACAAATAATTTTCCCCTTAGCTGCATGACATGTCGATGTGTATATATTAGTGAAACTTTGAAAATATTTTCTATGATTATAATTTTTTTACAACAAAACTTTAGCTAACTTAAGTTCAAGCAATTTTGAATATTTCTTTTATATCAGGCGAGAATATTAATCACTCAAATGACTGATTCTACTTGACTGTACTGATAGGAAGCTGTAACAACATGTTCGCATACACACATTAGCCTGAGTAATCTATATACATTAGCCTGGAAGCTGAATTATCAGATATATCCATGGCAACAAACGCTATTTTAGTAATTTTTTCTTAAAAATATATGATATTTTCAAATCAAAACATGCATTTTCTTTTCTATTATATATAAAATAATGGTTGCATGTATCTAGGGAAAGCTTTTAAACTTATGTATAAAAGTGTTAAAAGTCCACGAGCAAAAATTGACAACAAAAGCTCTGGAAATACAGCAAAAGCTAGATTCTGAGATCCGTTGCACTGAAATGGCTCTTCTAAGCATCCTCTGTGAGGTACCTGTTACCTGAGTTACTTTTGATTTTTTATTCATCATGATAATCTAAGTCCTGCATTTGAAAAATTCCCTTACTTGGGCAACATAGAACAATCATTTGCTGGTGTAAAAACAAGGTTCTCTCACTAAAATATTAAAATATTCTTCTGGAAACATGAAAAGCCTCAGAAATCATTCATAATTTCAATTTGCTTAAACATGCTAATAACACTAAATAACATTTTTAGCTTTCAGTACACTTTCTTTCCCCCCCTACAATTCTACTAATAGTTTCTAAAAGGAGATTCTTTTAAAATAAAATATACCTAAACTAAATTAAGGTAGAATGTCAAAATTGTCCTATTATCACCATTGAACTTGTTTCAGTGTTTCATTTGTGGAGTACTAGTTGCTTGAAATGTTCATTTATTCAATTATGAATATATTTTAAGAATATTTTTAAAAATTCATCTCAACTTTGTTAAAAATTTTTAAGTGCACACTTAAATATATATTAAATATATTCCTACTACATCAACCAAAACAAAATATAAAGTTAATGGACCTTTTCTTATAATGTATCTTTCATTTTGTCCAGCCCGAGAGAAATCTTTTTTTTTTTTTGAGTTGGAGTCTCACTTCTGTCGCCCAGACTGGAGTGCAGGGGCGGCTCCCGGCCACCGCAGCCTCGACCTGCTGGGCTCCTGCGATCCTTCCGCCTCAGCCTTCCAAGTAGCCAGAATTACAGGCATGCGCTACCACGCCCGGCTGATTTTTTGATTTATTGTAGAGATGAGGTCTCACTGCCCAGGCGGGTCTCGAACCCGCAGGCTCAGGCAATCCACTCACCTCAGTCTCCCAAAGGCGTGGGATTACAGGCTGAGCCACCGAGCCCAGCTCCGAGAGAAATCTTAAGCAGAGGTATTTAAGAAATTTAAATGACATTTTCTTGTTTTGAGTTGGAGTCTCACCCTGTGGCCCAGGCTGGAGTGCAGTGGCATGCTCACGGCCACCTCAGCATCGACCTGCTAGGCTCCGGCGATCCTTCAGCCTCAGTCTTCAAAGTAGCCGAAACAACAGGCGCGCTACCAAGCCCAGGTAATTTTTAAAAAAATTTTTATAGAGACGAGGTCTCGTCAAGTTGCCCAGGCTGGTCTTGAAGCCATAGATTCAGGCAATCTGCTCGCCTCAGCCTCCTAAAGTACTGGGATTATAGGCTGAGCCACCAAGCCCAAGCTCCTAAATGATATTTCTTAAATGGCATTCTTAGGGAAGAAATAGTGTCACTACATCTGTCTTATGAAAAATACTGAACCTGAACACATAACTTCTTTTTAAAAGATATGACGACTAAAAAATAGCCAATTCTGATAAATCTGTGTCTCTGCTTACTCTCTGTTGAGATGTGCTCAGTTCATCAATAATTAGTAACCAGGTATAGAACATATTGATCCTTCAATGCTTTGCCTTTCTGAAGATTTATTATATATAAATGTGTGGAATGTCTGATATAGTTGAAGACACAATTAGGTTAATATTTTGATTGGCTGGACAATACTACTGGCCATAATTTCTATTTTTCTATTATCTTTGTATTCTTAGCACATAGTATAGAATTTCCAATATAGAAAGTATCGATAGCACAAGGAATGTAACAAATTTTGCTCTTTTTGTAAACATTGCAATTTAAATTAAATAGCTTTACAATATGCACTAATGGAATAGCTTATCTAGTAAGAAATATTATAATTTCTTAATTAGCATATTAAAACTTTTTGTATAAAATGTATAGGTTTAAAATGTTAAAATTTAGTGGAATGTGAAATATGAAATAAGTGTATAGAAGTAATTCTTCAAACTGAAAGTAATTGATAACACTTTCTATTTGTATTTTATTTTATTTTTAGCAGGGCACTTGTAAGTCACACTTCACTAGACTTGAGGATGCCTACTGGGAAGTTGTTATGTTGGGAATTTTAAAAATATATATTATTAAACATCGGTGCTTATATTATATGCTGAAGCAGTGGTCATATTTTTTCTTTATTCAATTAATAATTAGAAAGGAAAGAGAAAGACAGATATTTCAAAATTGTGATTTGACACTTTCTACTTGAACATTGTTGTTTCTTCATCAAGGCAGAGGAGGAAGGATCACCTGAGCCTAGCAGGTTGATGCTGGGGTGGCATGAGCATGTCATTGCACTCCTGCCTGGGTGATGGAGTGAGACTCCAACTCAATTAAAAAAAAAATTGAATCATAATCATACTTCCCAAAGAACAATACATATAATATTTAATATGACTGCAAAAGGTAAAGTCTAGGCTTTTTTTTTTTTTTTTTTGAGTTGGAGTCTCACTCTGTCGCCCAGACTGGAGTGCAGTGGCCGCTCCCGGCCACCGCAGCCTCGACCTGCTGGGCTCCGGCATCCTTCCGCCTCAGCCTTCCGAGTAGCCGGAATTACAGGCAGGTGCTACCACGCCCGGCTGATTTTTTGATTTACTGTAGAGATGAGGTCTCGCTGCCCAGGCGGGTCTCGAACCCGCGGGCTCAGGCAATCCACTCACCTCAGCCTCCCAAAGGCGCGGGATTACAGGCTGAGCCACCGAACCCAGCAAGTCTAGGCATTTTAAGGAAGCTATGGTATGGGATCCTGGTTTATTCACAGTGTTTGTTGCAGATTTTCCTAAGGAGCAGTCATTATTCTGTAATCAAAATTTACTTCTATTGTAATCACAGGCTTGTTAGTAACATTACTAAAGACATTTACTCTAATGTTGTACACATTACTATATCATCTTAATCCTGAAGAAATAGTTTAGGCTCCTCTAGCCTCTTTTTAAATCTCTATACTGTTTCTCAATAGGCCTAACTTACTAAAATATTTTTTTCCTTTTGAAAGCAAATACTATGCCAGCAGGGAACATGAGGAAAGAAGGGAATTTGTTTTTGCTATTTAATGACCTGGGGAAAAAATTAAACGAGGAAAAGCAAACATTAGAGTAACTAAACACCTAGTATATTATTGTATATTTTCTTGTCTCCTGAAGTCAAACATATGGTAAATACTGGATAAAGCTAAGGAAATTTTGTCCTCAACAAATAATTAGTGGGAACAGTGTGACAATAAAACTTAATGGAAGCAAAAGCTTTTTCCTAATGTTCATATATCACCAATTATGGACAACTGAAACAAATTTACTGGTGTTCTGACAAATTGAAAGCAAGAATCCTTCATTTACTTTGTTTTTCTTTATTTAGCATTTTTTTACAAGATATCATGAAGGATAGATTTTACATAGATGACAATTGCAGTACAGATCAAGGTTAGTATAGATTTTAAATTCTGAGACTACTGATTTTTTTCTGTTTCCCAAGTGTAATTTACATACCATAAAAGTCATTCTTTTGACGGTGTTAGTAAACTCATATACTTGTATAATCATAACTATTTCCTGCTATATAATTTTTTATCACCTTGAAAAAAAGTCCTATACTCATAAGTAGTCACTCTACTATCCCTCTACCTTGCAGTTCCTGTAAACTATTAATGTCTCTGTTTACTCATGTTTCTTGGGAATTTTTTGGACATATGTTAATTAAGTTTTTTTGCTTAGATTATAGGCTGATGAGTGATCAGATCTGCTTTTGTCTGTCAATTTGAAATTTACTCAACAGTGTTCTTATATGCATTTGACTCACTGGAACATTAAAAAATTGAAATCCAGGAAACTTTTAGGATTTGATTCACCCAGGCTTATAGGAACTAAATGAATATAGTGATGGAGCTAAAAACACTTCACTGAAAAATGAAGAAAGATTGTCAGAATTAACTTTTCACTCTAGTTTCACGGAGAAAGAATATATGTACTCTGACTTGACACCCCAGGTATGTACAGCAGTAATTTTATGGGTTTGTCCTAACTGAGCATAATTTTATTTGAACAACACAGGTCAACCATATGCTGATGGAACATCAGAGCAAGTAAAACGGAGGACTTGAAGCTGGTTAAGAAGTTGAGAGTTATGACACATATTTGTACAGGTGTGTTTTACATAAAAAGTTTTGCAGCAAAAAAAAGATTTTTCTTTAAGTTTAGAGATATGCAGTGTTTAATTTTTATTTTTTGTTTTTATTTTTTTTAGTTGGAGTCTCACTGTCACCCAGGCTGGAATGCAGTGGCACACTCAAGGCCACTGCATCCTTGGCCTGCTGGACTCAGGCAATCCTTCTGTCTCAGTCTTACAGGTAGTTTGAACTACAGGTGTGCACCACCATGCATGGCTAATTTTTTGATTTATTGTAAAGAGAGGTCTCGCCATGTTGCCCAGTCTGCTCTCAAATCCATAGGCTCGGGCAATCCTCTTGCCTCAGTCTCCCAAATTGCTGGGATTACTGGCATGAGCTATTGAGCACAGCAGAAATGTTTAATACTTGAAGGACTTGAAGGTGCAGACAAAGAGTATCGCAGTGTCGTTAAACCATGGATCTTGGTAGCGTGGGAGAAAGTACAGTCAAGGGATTGCTGATAACCGGTTGTAAATCATATGATCAAAGGTCTGACTGTCTTTAAAGTATATGTTTTCCAACAGATGCTGGAGAGGATATGGCAAAAATGGAACACTCCTACACTGTTGGTAGGTTTGTAAATTAGTACAGCTTCTGCGAAAAACTGTGGTGAATCCTAAAAGATCTAAAAATTGACCTTCCATATGATCCCTCAATCCCCATACTGGGAATATACCCGGAGGAACTCAAATTACTCTATGAAAAAGATACCTGCACAGGTAGGTTTATTGCAGAATTGTTCACAATAGCAAGAATGTGGAACCAACCGTTCTGCCCATCAAAAGAGGACTGGATAAAAAATGTGGTACATATGCACGATGGAATATTATGCAGCCATAGAGAAGAACAAAATCGTGAACTTCACAGCAACCTAGATGGAACTGGAGTCTATAATACTGAGTGATCTTTCACAGAACGGAAGAACTGAGTACCACAAGTTCTCATTCATAAGTGGACCTTGAGCAATTATCGTAATACTATAAGAAAAGGATTGGCAGTAGGGGAAAACTGCCGGGGGCAAGGAGGCAGGATTGGCAGTAGTGGGAGTCTGCCTGGGGATGAGGGGGGAACAAATTATACAAATTTTTAAAATAAGCAAAAGAGATTACTGAGTATTCATTATCTCAGTGATTAAGCTAAGAAATGCAGAGTTTTTTTTTTTTTTTTTTTTTTTTTTTGGTCCTGGCAATTGTAGAAATAGAAGTTTATGGATTTTTTTTCACCTGCACACAGAAAAGATAGTATCAAAATAAATCAGTAAGCATAATTCTGGTTTAGCATTGTGAGCAGTTTTTATAAAGATAATTAGTTATCAAGTTGTAAGCTTTTAAAACAGCTATGTCATTTTATAGAGCTGCTATTAAATGTAGTATCTGAAAGTATTTTACATAATATTAACACATTGTATATGAAAAACTCAATTACCATCTTAGGTTATGTATTGGCTAAAATGTCTAAAATATTTAAGTGAGGACACTTCAGGGCTATATATAAGTACAGATACTTAATTTTTAATTATAGGCCATAATTAAAATTTAAAATGTAACACAATGTTTATTTTAAAAACGTACATCGTAAAGTCACAATGGTTTCAATTTAGAAAGGCAGTTATAATTATGATTATAATAGCATGAAATTTATCTTCTGCTTTACTTCCTTTAGGAACCTCAACTGCTAAAATTTTGATAAACTCCGTATGCTTCTAGAAGGATCATTTTTCATAATCTTTGGAATTATAAATAATGTATTAGAAATGTACAATGTGTTCCTAACAGCTAGTACTGCCGTATTTAATACTGTCAGTATAATGATACTGAAAGAGGACTCAGTGTGAAAAAATGGGAGAATGGTCTGCTGTGCAATGTAAATGTAAATGAATCGGTATCAATTATATAATTGCTTCATTTTAATATAATTATGTGTATCACAAAATGATAGCAAAGAATAAGACATTGGTGTGATGCTTTTTTGAAACCCTTATTGATGTATGCTGTAAGGTTGGTGTAGATAACATCAAAGACAATTTGCCATCTTTTAAAAAATCAAAGATACTGGAAGATTTTCAGGCCACCATAACTGTGCTAGAATTTTTGTGTCTGCTTAAATGTATTCTTAAGTGTTTGAATTATCTAATTGTCAGTGGTTCTAAAAGCATTCTCAGCTTGGAAATCTTGGTAGCATCTAATATTAAACTGGAACTAATAAATTAGGTAAAATATATTTGATATAATTACTAACATTCTTAAATCATATTCAAACAAAACTTTTGGATAAATGTGAAATGTCTACTGGCTAATTAAGAAATTATAGTTCAGTAGCCTTAAAAGCAGACTGGGCTCTCAGAACTAATTCTGATCATAGATTACAATTCCAATCATAGATTGTGTCTTCTGATTATTAGAGAAGAGGAAAGAGAAGCACATTTGTAAGCCCAATCTTAAAAAGTCATTCAGAGTTATATTAAAATTATCCATATATTATAATGTTACTTATTTATTTATTTACATCAGCATCTATATTGCCAAGAGCATGTAAACTTTAATTCATTAAACAACCAAATGTCACAATAATGGTGCAAGTGATCTTCTTGTTTTGTTTTGTTTTTCCCTTTTCTTCTTCATAGAAATAGGCTTCTTTGTTTAAGTCAATTCAATATATTTTTTTACTTTTTAATCAGAATTTATTTATTAAAAAATTTTAGTACATATTTAATTGTTATTTTATTGTCTATATTTAAGATGTAAAGTGGCATATTACACACACAGTGAAGTATTACAGCCAAGTATATTAATATATCCATTACTGAAATTTTGCTAAGGAAGTAAATTTTCTGTACTGTTACCACAAATTCTTTATTGATCCTCAAAGATATTTTCTTTTTTTTTATAATCAATATTTTTTATTTTGATATTGTAGGGTACAGTTAAGGGTTAGGTATACAAATGTGCTTCGTTCAGGCACCCTTGTTGAGGAGAGATTTCTCCCTGTCCCCAGATGTTGACTACCATTAATCCCATCTCCCCTCCTCTCCCCGCTCCATAGTTTCCCACCACTGTCAGTCCTTTTTTTATAGTATTACATTGGATGTCCAAGGTCCACTATATGCGTGAGAACATGTGATACTCAAATCTTTGTTTCTGTGAGAGGTCACTCAGTATAAAATATGACACATTTTGTAAAGATGTCCCACTATTATTACAGCTTGAAATTTACTATGTGAAATGTATATATATGTGTATATACATATATACATATACATATTTAGATGCAAACCCATTTTAAGATTATTTTTAAGGCTGGGATACCTTAGTGTCTAAATATGTGCAGTAGTGTGTCTAAATATTTTGAATTTACTTTTCCTTATTTGAATTGAGAATATTCACAGCAATGTGTGTATCAGAGTTTTAAGCAAGGCTTCTTCAGATATTCAAGAACCAAGTCTTCTAAATATTTATGGTTAATTGTCATGCAATTAAAAAAATATATTTAATATTGAAGGATCCATTAGGGTCATTATTTTGTTGCACATAGGAATAATAACAATTTCAATTATAATCCTAATAACTCTAAAAGCTATCGGCATTTTTTTATGTTACAAGTTATTATACAAACTATTTTACTTGAACCAGATCATTATGTAATCACATTTCTAGACATATACTATAGGAAGTTCTCCAATTTGTATAAATAAGAAACAGTAATATATATGGAAATAATGTATTTTACGAGGATTACCAGAAAAGAATTAACTCAACAGGACTTGGTTACTCAAACCCTGCACATTCCAAGAAAAGACATATCTAGGCCAGCTTCTGATAGATAACATCTGAACTTCTGGAATATTCTTTCTGATAAGAGTATTTTTGTAAGTCTGAGACATTGGCTCTCATTGTACCAGTCTGACCAGATAAGTTTATTCTAAGAATGAAATTTACCTCTAGTGTAGCAGAGGTCAGTAACATGGACATAAGCCATGGGTAAGGTTTCTAGATTGAGAATACTTCCCAAGTGTTGTCGCTCATTGTTGGGAGTATTAAGACCATCTCCGTGCAACTCCACTGAGAAGATATGCCAGTAGCTTGAGCTTGGATTTTTCTCAATTTTGCCTAATGCACCTCTTCTTTTTGTATATTTTCACCTTAATAAACCACATTCACGATATAACATGTTTTATGACTACTGTGAGACTTGTTTGAATACTCAAACCTAAGGGTGGTCTTGGGATGCCCAGCACAAGACATATTTTAAGTTAGACTCCAGAGTCTCTACTATCATCAAATTTTACAGCAGTCTATCCATAGACTATACTATAGGTAAAATTATAACATTGAGAAACAACTAATATAGTGAATATTTACATCTTCACGACAATTAATTTTATAAGCCAGTGAAATTATGATAAAGTTCAAATGCCTGTGACTCTTAACTGCAGTGTTAGCTTTTAAATCCAAACTCATTATATACTAATTTCAACATCTGGGTCATTGCAGACTTGCTTATATTAGCTATTTTACCTTGATTAGGTTTCTCCGGCATGGCTTTGTGATACAAAGTCCACGAAACTGTAAAAATGAGATTCTAGTTCTGGGCTTGCCATGTCACTGTCTACTTAGTAATATTTCCAGAAGAGGGTACTAAGGGCAGAATAGATTAACTTTGCACTTGGAAATTTTCTAAATTCCATTTTGCAGTATCAGATTAGGTATTGTTATAGGCAGAACAAATCCTCCTGCCCTGCAAAGATGTCTACATCCTAGTTCCTATAATGTGAGATTATGTTGTATCATGACAAAGGAGAATAAAGGTAATAGATGGAATTAAGGTTGCAGTCAACTGACCTTAACATAAAGAGATTATTCTGGATTAGTGGGCCCAATGTCATAAAAGGATTTTTATTTATTTATCACTATATCTTTAGGGGGTATAAATGATATATGATTACATGGCTGCATTATATAGTGGCAAAAAAATCTGGGTTTTAAGTGTACCCTCTATTCCTAGCTGTGTATATTTGTATCCAACAAGTGATTTTTCATCTTGGCCCGCCTTCCACCCTTCCACTTCTGAATTTTCAATGTCCATTATGCCATTCTCTATGCATTTTGAAGATCGTTAGTTTAACTTTCACTAATAAGTTAGAACATGAGGCACTTGGTTTAAAGAATTTCAATAAGTTGGAGAGGGTGGCAGAAAAGAAGATCAGAGTGATATCATATGAGAACACAACACTTTATTTCTAGCTTTGAAAATGGAAAGGGCAAGGAGATGGAATCACCACTAGAGAGTCTACAAAGTAATACAGACCTGTTGACATCTTGATCTTAGTACCATGAGACCCATTTCAGACCTATGAACTAGAAAAATGTAAGACAATAAATTCATGTTGTTTTAAATCACAGTGATATTTGTGATATTTTTATTTTTATATAGAAAACATAGAAACTAACGGCAGGATACCCATTGGAAATTCATCTGTTTATTAACTCAGAAAATGTTAACTGATAATAGCAAGTTAAAGTAAGTTGCTTTCTTTCTTTTTTTTTTTTTTTGAGTTGGAGTCTCACTCTATCGTCCAGACTGGAGTGCAGTGGCCGCTCCCGGCCACTGCAGCCTTGACCTGTTGGGCTCGGCAATCCTTCTACCTCAGCCTTCCAAGTAGCCAGAACTACAGATGCACGCTACCACACCCGGCTGATTTTTTGATTTACTGTAGAGATGAGGTCCCACTGCCCAGGCAGGTCTTGAACCTGCGGGCTCAGGCAATCCACTCACCTCAGCCTCCCAAAGGCGCGGGATTACAAGCTGAGCCACCGAGCCCGGCAAGTAAGTTACTTTCTCTTGCACTTAGATTCATCAAATGTACTGAGAAATAAAAGTGGTCACTGATTTCCTCTTGTAGAACGACTTGTCCCTATGGAATTCAACTAATTAGGATCTTGGTGTTTGTTGTTCTTTGATGAATGTTTAGAATAAGAACAATATTATTACATACATATGCATGTATGTATTTACATATACACGAATATGCTTATTAGTATGTGTATTTATTTATGTATATATTATGCATATACCAATGCACATATTAAGGTGTATTAGTCTATCTAATGTTTTCTCACTACTATAGTGTGAAGAGACCTTTTGAAAACTTTTGCATCATAAGTAGAAGCGGTATCTAATACAAGGTTTCACAAAGTAGATGTAATAGGCCTGGAAATTTTCAATACAAATCAAGATCTATCATTTAGTTTGAAAGTTTGTATACATTTTGTTACATCACAATTCCAGTAATGTGCAAAATGAATGCTTTTACTACTTCTTCTGAATCAACGTCCAACAAAAATATACAAAGATATTAGGTAAAATGCTATAGGATTATATAATCTTGACAATATTACTACCACTCGTCATGTTCTGATTTCCATATATTTCCATATACAACATTATTGAGGCTAAATATGATTACAACTTGTTCTTGGTAAAGGAAACATTTTATGCTTTATAATACTAACATCATGTAGCATATTGTGCTGTGTTAAATAAGGAAAAATTTAACAAACTATGTTATGCAAAATTGTATTTAGTATTATACAAAAATTTTTGGCATTTAAAAATTTCAATCTTTTTTCTCTAATTTATTTTAAAATATATGTATTTATTTTACAGAGCATGTTTTATTGGTATTCTGATTAAAATAAGTTTATTTTATCTTGGTAAGAAAAAATTGAAATCCAAATTTTATCACTAATAGCAGTAAGTTGTAGCTAAGGAGTGGTCACAGTATGTTTTTTATTAAATAAATTGATTTTATTTTTAGAATGGTATATTTGTTACAATGAATCAATCAATACAGACACACTATTTTCAAGTAAAACCCATAAGGGTAGATTAAGACATTAAGGTTTATCCTGCATTGTATGGGCCTAGAGGTTTTGACAATGCATTAAATCATCCTTTTACTATTGCAATATCATATGAAATAGTTATTTGGCAGCAATTACTAAAAATATGAGACAAATTGAGAACAAAAACCTGACATTAAATAGAGAGATTTTGTATGTCTTCCTGTGCTAAAAAATGTAAATTTATTCTCAATGACCAATCTCATAAACTCACAATTAGTCTATTTGAAAAAAATGTATAAGTAATTAATGAATTACAAGAAAAATTGTAGTCTTAGAAGTAATTTAACCTACCAATAAAATCATTTAGACTTTAATATCAGCAGTTAATTATGAATTTGTTATTTATCCCAAATAGTTTTTAGTATTATACTCATAAAATTCAATTAATAATTGTGTTTGGGGAAATAGATCACATATGTGAGAGCTTTAAACTTCTTTAAAATTGGTACATATGGCAGAAAACAATAGCTTAAAGTATTGCTAGTTCAATCAGTTTCTTAAGTAATCTTTTTTATTATGCTCTTTTGTTTGATTATTTTGTCCTTCATGAAAATGTTTTTATCCTGCCTTTGTATTATTCAAAATTATCTAGGGAAACAGAACCAGAGAAGTTTATACATAGGTGTATGGGGGATGCCTTGTTATAGAAACTGGCTCATGTTATAACAAAATCAAGAAATGCTACAATAGGTCATATGCTATATTATGTCATTTTCCCTCTGAAAATGATTTCACTGATGACTTTGGTATAATTATGATTTGAAAGAAATTGGTAAAAACCACTTAATAAGCAAGTTCACTTGTTGAAATTGATCCAGATTTATGAAACTTGAACACATTTCTAATATAGTATCCAATCTCTCAATAAGCAATAATTGTTTAATATTTTCCCTAAATCTACATTCTTTATTCCTTAGAGTGTGACGTGAATTCTGAACATCCAGTAAGTAGGTAATTGACCTGTACTATCAACTCTTTTCATATTTCTAATTTTTAGATGCTCTCTGTTGACATGTGTGGATGTTCACTAGTACATGTCTGCCTAACAGGGTACCAGTTATTTTTCTGAAAACATGTGAAGGCTGGAATTCTGCTTTTTTTTTTTTTTCATTAACTTAGTAAATATCTCTAAATTATATGTTTATGAAAATTCTTATATTGTAACCTATAGGGAAGGATACATACCCTGAGTAATTCAGCCAAATCTAGAAAAGGTAAAAGCAATATTCAAAACAGAAAAAAGGGCTAGTGGTCACATACAGTGTTCAGGAAAAATACATGATTCAACAGTATGCATCAACATTACAAGCTTCCCAATAATTCTGAAAGAATAGCTAACTTCTTTTGAACCCACATCTTCTTTAGGGGTGAAATTACTGTATTAGTGAGTCAAAGTGTAATAAAAGAGAAACCACTGTAATACCTCCAATGACTAAATATGAAAGCAGAGAGAAGAAAAAGGAAAAGAATTGAATCAGAAAAGGGAAAAAGAGGAAGCAGAATTTTCAGTATTCGCAATAAGCAAATTTTCCTTAATTAATTCTTGGTGTTTAAGCTGTTGTGACCACTATCATCTGTTTGAAACCCTGAAAAAGAAAAGGAGGGTAGGTGTGAAATTTAACAGAATGAGACAATTTTCTCCAAATATTACAGAGAAATAATTAAATATACTACCATTGTCCTGTTTGACACAACCAACAATAACTAAGTATTATTAAGTGTAATCATCTCTTCTTAAGAAGTAGCTCACTGTTGTGTAGCATAGTAACAGCTATTGCCTTTTAAAATATTTGATATTTATCAGGCACAATGCTAAGGGATTTACATGAGATATTTCTTTTGTTCACTACGATAAATTATAAGACAGAAGCTAATAACTGTCATCATTTGACATATATGCACACTAGATCGTGCATAAAATAGACACATTTTTCTAGTTTATACAATTAGTGACATAATTGGTAGAGACTTTTTCTTACTATTTATTTTATAAAAATATTTCTTTATTCCTCATTTATATATCTCTTTTTTGCCTATACAATGTTATTTTAGATTTTAATTAAAATGCTTTGTTTCATCTGAATATTAATAGACAAATAAATGAATAAGTAAATATTTTAAACACTACCTAAAGCCTGTCAAAATTTTGAATATATTCTTTTGAAGATAGGCACATTTGAAAGCAAAAACAAAACAAAACAAATAACAAAAAAATAATTTAGGAGCATTTCAATGATAGTAATCCAGATTTTGAAGTTTTTGACCTTGGATTTACTTTTGTTTCTTGAAAGTCATTATTCTGCTTTGATTAGACTGGAATTTTGTAAACTGACAAGTAAGTGACAAAACACTATTATAATAAGTCAACTTATTCTTCTACCATGTAATTGATTGTTTTATGTGAAATAAACATTGTAAAAGCACAAACAATATATATTCATGTCCTAATATAATACAAAATAATAAAGGTATTTAATATGATGGCAGGAACAATGAATATACCTATATGCTAGCTATTAGATGAGTAGGTAGTTATCCACTAGTTCAAGATTTACATTTATTGCCATAATGAGAATAATTCTGATCTTCCCTTCTTACTACAAGAGTCAGGCAGTCTCTCTCTAGCTCAATTGATATCTCTCTCTCTCTCTCTCTCTCTCTCTTTCTCTCTCTGCTTGAACATTATGTATCTATTTCTGTTTATCTGTTGTTAGGCATAATTTCCAAACATATAATCTGTGTTCCGTTCTCAAATCAGAGTATGTACATCCTGACTTTATAACCTTACATTATTACATTTGTGTGCCAGTTTGGATAACATGTCCATTGTAGCCAATAGCATAAGTCAGGACAAGTTATATTTCTGCTCAACTTTAAGCACCCCTGTCTTTTCTAGTTTGACCAACTGCCCAGCATCTCACGATTACTAAACAAACTCTAATTAACATGAATGTTATAGTCAGAATCAGTCAGACCTATTTGAATCCAGACTTAAATTGCTGCAAGATGAAGATATAATTTAATGCACTTGATCAGTAACAAGCTTTATTAGGGAACTGAAATCCTTAACAAAACCAAGATCTTACAATACATTCCGAGAGTTCCTTTTGAGTTGAAATATTTTAAATCAAATGAAGCAATACATTAACACCTGGATAATCAGGAGATTTAACAATGACAATCTCAGTTTGTAATAAATACATTATTATTCAGCAATAATTAAATTCCTTTCTGTATGTCCAAAATGTACTTCAATATAATTGACAAAATAATAGCAATTCAGCCTTACATTATTTTTTTCCTTGCCTCTTCTGTTCTTCTGTTTTACATTATTATTGCTTGGTTTGTAATTACACGACCTTATTTTTATTCTAAAAATTAATCAATTTATGTGTTTTACTCCACACCAATCACTGGGAATTAAATAAGTGTGATTAAGTAGGTGAGAATGCTGTGACCTATATTACAGTACTAAACTTAAAACGCAGGGCTGAATGTCTCTGGAAGTAAAAAGAACCATTTCCACATGCAAGCCCAAAATAAAGACACCAGAATGGTTCTCTATTTATATTGAAAAATCAGATTTAAATTGAGCATGCAAGAAATCCAATGCAACCTAATCAATAAAACACATCCGGAAGCATGACAAAGAGTTATCTTTAAGCAATGTAAAGACTATATTAATAGCTAAGACAGGATGTAAGAATCACATTATCATTTCCAAAAGAAAATGAACTATTTTGCAATAATTAATAAAAATTAATTAAATATATATCAGAATGACTAATTTATTTTATTTTTTTGTATCAATATTTTTTATTTTGATATTTTGGGGTACAGTTTAGGGTTAGGTTTACAAATATGCTTCATTCAGACACCCTTGTTGATAAGGGGTGTCTATCTGTCCCCAGGCAGATATTGACTACCATTAATCCCACCTCCCTTCCCCTCCCCCTCCATAGTTTCCCACCACTGTCAGTCTTTTTTTTAATAGTATTACGGTGGTTGTTAAAGGTCCACTATATGAGTGAGAACATGTGATACTCAGATCTTTGTTTCTGTGAGAGGTCACTCAGTATTATTGACTCTAGTTCCATCCAGGTTGCTGCAAAATTCATGATTTTGTTCTTTTTTATGGCTGAGTAGTATTCCATCGTGTATATGTACCACATTTTTTAAAATCCAGTCCTCTTTTGATGGACAATATGATTGATGCCAGGTTCTTGCTATTGTGAACAATGCTGCGATAAACTTTCGTGTGCAGGTATCTTTTTGGTAGAGTGATTTGAGTTCTTCAGGGTATATTCCCAGTAGGGGGATTCCAGGGTCATATGGGAGGTCGATATTCAGAGCTTTTAGGAATTGCCACACTGTTTTCCACAGAGGTTGCACCAGTTTGCAATCCCACCAACAGTATAGGAGTGTTCCCTTTTCACCACACCCTCTCCAGCAACTGTTATTTTTTGAGTTATTGATAATTGCCATTCTGACTGGAGTTAGGTGGTATCTCAGTGTGGTTTTCATTTGCATCTCCTTGATGATTAGTGAGGTTGACCATTTCTTCATGTGTCTGGTGGCTGCTCGAATGTCTTTCTTTGAGAAGTGTCTGTTCATAGCTTTTGCCCACTTTAAAATGGGGTTGTTTGTTTTTTTCTTTTCAGCACATTTGAGTTCCTTGAAGATCCAAGGTGTTAAGCCTTTGTCAGACCTGGAGTTGGCAAATACTTTTTCCCAGTCTATAGGCTGTCTCCCTGCTCTCTTGATGGTTTCTTTGGCTTTGCAGAAGCGTGTCCATTTAATGAGGTCCCACTTGTCTATCTTATCTCTTATGGCTTGTAGGTTTTGGGTTTTGTTCAGGAATTGGAAGCCAGTTCCAATTTCCATAAGGGTGCGTCCTGCATTTTCTAAGGTTCTTATGATTTGAGGTTTTACGTTTAGGTCTCTGATCCATTTAGAGTTAATTTTTGTGTATGGGGACAGATAGGGGTCTTGTTTGAGTCTTCTGCATGTGGTCAGTCAGTTTTCCCAGCACCGTTTACTGAATAGGTTCTCCTCTACCCAGTGGTAAGTGGTGGAGGCTTTGTTGAAAATCAGTTGGCTCAGAAATTGTAGTTTTGCTTCTGGAATCTCAATTATATTCCATTGGTCTATATGTCTGTTTTTGTACCAATACCAAGCTGTTTTGATTATCATGGCTTTATAGTAAAGTTTGAAGTCTGGTAATGTGATACCATCTGCTTTTTTTTTGTTGTTGAGGATTGTTCTGGCTATTTTTGGTTGTTTGTGTTTCCATATGAATTCCTGTAGTGTTTTTTCTAGGGCTGAGAAGAATGTTGCTAGTAATTTGATGGATATTGCATTAAATCTGTAGATTGCCTAAGGTAGGATGGACATCTTCACAATGTTGATTCTTCCAATCCATGAGCAGGGGATATTTTTCCACTTGTTTGTGTCATCTTTGATATCTTTGAGCAGTGTTTTGCAGTTTTCATTGTAAAGGTTTTTCACGTGTCTGGTTAGGAAGATGCCAAGGTATTTCTTTTTTTGTGTGTGGCTATAATGAATGGAATTATGCTTTTTATTTGAGTTGCTGCTTGTTTATTATTGGTGTAAAGAAATGCAATTGTCTTTTATACATTTATTTTATATCCTGAGACCTTGCCAAAGTCCTTTATCAGTATAAGGAGGTTTTTGACAGATTCTCTTGGGTTTTAAAGGTACACAATCATGTCATCTGCAAAGAGCGATAACTTGACTTCCTCTTTTCCTATTTGGATACCCCTGATTAACTTCTCTTGTCTGATTGCTCTAGCCAGGACTTCCAAACTATATTGAACAGGAGGGGTGAAAGTGGGCATCCTTGTCTGGTTACAGTTTTCAGGGGAAATGGTTCCAACTTTTGTCCATTTAGAAGTATGCTGGCTGTTGGTTTCTCATAGATGGCTTTTACTATTTTGAGGTATGTTCCCGTATGCCTAGATGTTCGAGGGTTTTTATCAAGAAGGGGTGCTGGATTTTATCAAAAGCTTTTTCTGCATCTCATGATATAATCATGTGATTTTTGTTTTGACATCTGTTGATGTATTGAATTACATTTATGGTTTTACAAATGTTGAACCAGCCTTGCATCCCAGGGATGAAGCCTACTTGGTCATGATGGATAATTTTTGAGATGTGTTGTTGAATCCGGTTTGCTAGGATCTTGTTGAGAATTTTGGCATCTATGTTCATCAAAGATATTGACCTGTAGTTCTCTCTCTTTCTTGGTTCTTTACCTGGCTTGGGTATAAATGTGATGTTAGCTTCGTAAAATGATTTGGGGAGAATTCCATCTTTCTTAATCACCTGGAATACCTTCAGTAGAATTGGATTCAGCTCCTCCTTAAATGTCATATAGAATTCTGCTGGAAAGCCATCTGGACCTGGGCTTTTTTTTGTAGGTAGTTTTCTTATTATATAGTTAATTTCCTGGATTGTTATTTGTCTACTTAGGGTCTCAATTTCTTCTTGTTTCAACCTACGCAGGTTGTGTGATGACAGAGAGTCATTCATTTCCTTAAGATTTTCAAGTTTGTTTCCATAAAAGTGTACATAGTAGTCTCTAATGATCTTTTGTATTTTTTCAGAGTCAGATGTGACTTCATCTTTTGTGTTTCTGATTGTGTTTATTTGGACTTTTTTTCTCTTTTTCTTGGTCAGTCTAGCTAGGGGACCATTGATCTTGTTTATCCTTTCAAAGAGCCAGCTTTTTGTTTCATTTATTTTTTGTATTATCTTTTTGTCTTCTGTGTCCTGGATTTGGGCTTTTATTTTGGTGATCTGGATTCTTCTGCTGAAATTAGGGTTTTTTGTGGTCTTGCTTTTCTAGCTTTCTTAGGTGGCTTGTTAGGCTATTAATTTGTATTCCTTCCATTTTCTTCATGTATGTTTGTAGGGATGTAAATTCCCCTCTTACTACAGCTTTCATGGCATCCCAGTGATTTTGGTAAGATGTTTCTTCATTTTCATTTGTTTCCAGGTAACTTTTAATCTCTATTTTGATTTCATCATTGACCCAGGAGTTGTTTAGCATCATGTTGTTTAGTGTCCATGTCTTTGTGGGTTTTAGGGGGACCTTGTTGGTATTAATGTTTATTTTTATTCCACTGTGGTCCGAGAAGGTACATGGTAAAATTTCGGCCCTTTTAAATTTGCTTATACTTGATTTATGGCCAAGTATGTGGTCGACCTTAGAGTACACTCCATGTGATGATGAATAGAATGTATATTCTGTGGTCTTTGGATGGAGTGTTCTGTAGGTATCAATTAAGTCCAATTGGTCAAGAATTGCATTGAGGTTTCGGATATCATTGCTGATTTTTTGTCTTGATGATTTGTCTAGGGTTTGAGTGGGGTATTGAAGTCCCCAGCTATGATGGTGTTGGAGTCGATATCTTTTTTTAGTTTACCCAGAAGCTGCTTTATGAAAGTTTGTGCGCCTATGTTGGTTGCATATATGTTTAGGATGGATATTTCTTGTTGATGGATTGAACCTTTTATCATTATGTAGTGGCCTTCTGTATCTTTTTTGGTTTTTGATAGCTTAAAGGGTATTTTGTCTGAGATTAAGATTGTGACTCCTCCTTTCTTTTGTGATCTGTTCGCCTGAAAATTTGTTTCCCATCCTCTTACTTTGAGTCTGTGAGTATCCTTTCTAGTGAGGTCAGTCTCTTGAAGGCAATAAATTGTTGCCTGGTGATATTTTATCCAGTTTGCCATTCTATGTCTTTTCAGTGGTGCATTTAGTCCATTCACATTCAAGCTAATTATTGAAATGTGAGAGTTGATCCCTGTCATATTGTTCTTACAGAGTTGTTGTTCTTTCTGTTTGTGTGTTGTCTTTCTTTTGGTTCTGGAGTAGGTTCATGTGTGTTTTTTATCTTTTGCCTGTACTCTTGTGAAGAACGTTGTTGTTCTTTTTTCCTTTTCTTCTGTGTTCAATACTTTCTTAAGTGTTTCTTGTAGAAGTGGTCTGGTGGCAGTGTAGTTTCTTAGGGATTGAATATCTGGGAAAGATTTCAATTCTCCCTCAGTGATGAAACTTAGCTTGACTAGGTAGGATATTCTCAGTTGAAATTGTTTATCTTTTAGAACTTTGAAGATAAGGCTCCAAGCTCTCCTAGCCTGCTATTCTAATTGGTCTTCCCTGGCCTTTTTCTCTTGCTGCCTTTAGGATTTTTTCTTTTATGCCTACTTTGTTTAGGCAAATTATTATCATTATTATTTTTTGAGTTGGAGTCTCACTCTGTCACCCAGACTGGAGTGCAGTGGCCGCTCCCGGCCACCCCAGCCTCAACCTGCTGGGCTCTGGTGATCCTTCTGCCTCAGCCTTCCAAGTGGCCAGAATTACAGGGAAGTGCTACCATGCCCGGCTGATTTTTTTATTTATTGTAGAGATGAGGTCTTGCTGCTCAGGCGGGTCTCGAACCCGTGGGCTCAGGCAATCCACTCACCTCAGCCTCCCAAAGGTGCGGGATTACAGGCTGAGCCACCGAGCCCAGCTTAGGCGAATTATTATGTGTCTTGGAGTTGTTCTTCTCATTTGTTGTCTTGCAAGGGTTCTCTGAATCTCTTATGCTTGAATTTTTGCATCACTGATAAGATGAGGGAAATTTTCTTGAATGATTTCATGAAATGTTTGTTCCAGTGTGACCTCTGTTTCTCTCTCTGCCTCAGGAAGGCCAATTACTCTTAGGTTCGGTCTCTTGAAGGAATCATTCATTTCTTGAAGGTCTTTTTGAGCTTCTTTTCCATGTTTTTGACAGTTTGGGTTAGTTCTGTGTTTTGGTCTTTGAGCTCTGAGATTCTTTCTTCTGCTTTGCTAATATTGCTTTCCATTCTTATTAGTTTGTTATTTATTTCTGTCACAGTATTCTTTACTGTTGTTATTTCTGATATCAGCTCCTTCCTACTTTCCTCTTGTCTCTCCTCATTTTTTTAATTCTCTATATTAATGTCTTAATGCCTGGGTTTGTTTCATGTGACCAGTCATTCTGGGGGCTTTTCATTGTTTGTGTACTGAAGTCTGTTTTCTCAGTGTCTGACCTCCCAGGGGTCTGTGTGAGACCTATATTCTTCCTTGTTTTATCTTCATTTGTGCTATTTTGTTGTTGTTGTTGTTGTTGTTGTTGTTGCTGTTGTTGTTGTTTTTCCCCCTTCCCTACTTTTTCCTTTCCTCCACATCACTGTCCTCTTTAATTCTGTTATTCAGGGGTGGAGGGGTTGTTTTTACTTCTGTTTGTTCAATCTCCTATTCTTCTTTATGTATGTCCTCTTACTTTGTTCAATTCTGGAGTTGCACTGTAGGTTGGGGGTGATCATTTTTGCAGTTTTGAGATTTACTTAAGTGGGGAGCTGTGTTTCAAAATCTGTCTGTAGGTTCTGATATCCTCCGACAGGTATATGAATAATCTGAAACCCACTTCCCACTGTCTTGGAATCTGTCTGTGCAGTGGGGTTGTAGATTTACTCCCTGAAATAACATGTGGTTAACAGAGGGAAGAGAATGGAGCAGGCAGTGGGGGGAAGAAGGGGGTGGAGAAAGAGAGAGGAGTAAGGGTGAAAACAGACGAGTGTACCATCAAATGGAGAGAGAGACAAAAATTGAAACTTATAAAAACAATAGACCACATCTACAAACTAACCAACTCCCACACAAAAAAAACTAAAATATACAATGCTACTAACATAACATATAAGCTTACCAACCTCCTTATTGGTGTGCTATTCCTCTATACAAAGATATGGTTTACAGAGAGAAGAAAAGAAGGGAAATGAAGGAGGAAATAAAGGGGTGGGAACAAAACAGAAGGAATAGAATCAGGTCAGTAGACTAAGAGAACCACTCAAACACACTCTGAGACTTTTTGTTTAAGTTGAATGTCCTTTCAGCTCTGATTTCCAGCTGTCTTTTCAGGCTAGTAAGTTTGTTCACAGTTAGGATCAGTTGCCCTGGCCTATTTGTGAAGGGCAGTTCAGACCATCACTCAGTTCATGACTGCCCCATTCACCACTGAGATATGGCCTGTGTTTGTCAGGCTTCCATTTTTCCCCTTTCGGTGTTGTTACCTTGACTCACCAGCAGGTGGTGTTATCCCTCGCTCCAGATGGTCTTTATCTCAGCTGCTCGCCTGCCCCTAAGGGGAGGGAGATGTTGCCTCAAGGCACATGGGAGGAGACCCACGGCCTGGCAGGACGTCTCAGTGGTAGCAGACCTCAGCAGATCTTGCTTGCAGGGGCTTCAAGGTCTATAGTCATGGATCACCTTAGGCATGGGTCGTGTGATGTGTAATGGCTGCCTTGGTGGTGGCGGCTGCAGCTCGCCTCAGGCACTGACGGTGCAATGTGGAATGGCTGCCTTGGCAGTGGCAGCAGTAGTAGCAGCGGCAGCTCACCTCAGGCACAAGTGGTATAATGTGTAATGGCTGCCTCGGAGGCGGCCGCTACAGCTTACCTCAGGCACTGGCAGTGCGATGTCAGAATCACTAATTTATATTCCCATCAGTGTACTTGTTATCTGCCCACATTCTCTAATATTCCACTTCTCCAAATACAAACCATGAAAATAAAATCAGCTTAAACACAATCACCTTGCTTGATGCTTAGCCACCTTGTGGATAAAGGCACTTTATTTACTTTATGCTTCTGTTTCTCTTTTAAAACTCAAATAAAAAGGATTATATTACAGCTCTCCTTTTCACATTATGCACAACTTTGCAAATTATTCAATCCCATAATATGACATGATTTTTGCATGAATTATATGAAGACTTGCCTCTTGAATGCTCACAACAAATGCATGTACTACAGATGTTTAGTTTTCTAGTTTACAACACTTTTGAAAAACATATTAATATTATAATATGCTGTAGCTATGAATTATAGCAATTAATAATAGGTATTTATATTTCTTTTTTAATATTTTATTTATTCATTATAGAGTTGTAGTGTACAAGTGAGGATTTACTATATAAGTAGGCTGCATGCAGGTGAAGCTTGGGCTTCCAGGTGACCTTCCCATCCCCTTGGTAAGTGGACCAGATACACTTTGTGTCATCATGTACTCCTCATCCTTCTCCAGCCCTCTCTTACCTAGCAATGTTCAGTGACTGCTTATGGACTTATTTAAAGACTATAAATAAAAATAAAAAATAAAAATATAAGTTATAACTCATGTTTTTTTCCTCTAAAAATTCTATCTCTTTAGAAAATCTAGAAACAATGATTCAGTGTCAATGAACATCATCAGCAATACCTACATTGTGGTCTCTAAATATATTTTACCAAGACTATATTGTTAAATTAAAAAAATTGAGATATAAATCTGTGTGTATAATACATTATAATGTGTCTAAAAGAAAATACAATATAGAAAAATATTAGCTTTCAGTTTATAAAATTGAAAGGCAAAATAAAGATAATAAAATATTACTTTATTTAAGGAGGGAAGAAACAGATTAGAAGAGACATGATTGAACAGAAGCAGAATCTCTGTGAGGTACTTCTTGTAAGTTTTACTACAGAACTTATGAATGGTTTAGCATATAAAAAGTCAAATTAGATTTAACAAATAATTATGACTTTTAAAAAGAACAAAGAAAACTAACTTTTTTTAATTAACAGCAACACATAGACATATATTATTTCAAGTGATTTTAAGTCATATTAATTTGACTACTATCCTAATTGTAATGTATATAAAGAGAACAAATCTCTCTCCCTTTTTTACTCTCTCACACATATACATACACATACACATATACATACACATACACATATACATATATTCTAATGTATGTACTGGATTAGAATATTCTAATATATGTTAAAATAGTTTCAGTATCAAATTCTATTCTTAATAATAACAATATTTGTATTCAAAAATTACGTGTAAATTTAAATGTAAAAACAAGCAATTTTGCTAATATGACTAAGACCATTATTTTCAGCTTTAAAACATAGAAGTAAAAAATCAACAATCAAAATTTATAATAAACAACTTACATTTTAAAATTTAATCTAAAAATATAAGTTATTAGCCAGGCATGGTGGCTCAGCCTGTAATCCCAGTGCTTTGGGAGGCTGAGGTGAGTGGATTGCCTGAGGCCGCAGGTTCAATACCCGCCTGGGCAACTTGCTGAGACCTCATCTCTACAATAAATAAAAAATTAGCTGGGCGTGGTAGTACATGACTGTAGTTCCAGCTACTTGGAAGGCTGAGGCGGACAGGATTGCCAGAGCCCAGCAGGTTGAGGCTGCAGTGGCCAAGAGCAGTCACTGCACTCTAGTCTGGGTGACAGAGTGAGACTCCAACTCAAAAAAAAAAAAAATAAAAAAATAAAAATAAATAAAAATAAAAAATAAAAATATAAGTTCTAACTCATGTTTTTTTCCTCTAAAAATTCTATCTCTTTAGAAAATCTAGAAATAATGATTCATTGTCAATGAACATCATCAGCAATACCTACACTGAGGTCTCTAATTATATTTTACCATTAAAATGTCTTCGGAAAATTTTGCAACAATGGTTAAATTTAGGATGGTACCAAAAAATGCAAGAAATAACTGGAACATATGATTATTAAGTAAGCAAATGCACTTTCAAAGACTTCTGGGAACAGTGAAATTGGGTGAGTGTATAAGTATAATATGAATGTCTAAGAATAAATACATGATTATAGGTTTAACTCTTCTATTTCCCATGTTTTGCATAAGTTAGAAAACTTGTTAGACAACACATTCCAGTTAATGAAGCTTGTAATCAATAAAACATCAAAAGAATAATTATGTGACAAACTATTTAACAGAAAGATCTCAGCTGGGCTCAGTGGCTCAGCCTGTAATCCCGTGCCTTGGGAGGCTGAGATGAGTGGACTGCCTGAGCCCAAGGGTTCGAGACCTGCCTGGGCAACTTGACAAGACCTCATCTCTACAATAAATCAAAAATTAGCCAGGCATAGCGTATGCCTATAGTTCCAGCTACTTGGAAGGCTGAAGCGGAAGGATCACAGGAGCTCAGCGGGTCAAGGCTGCAGTGGCCGGGAGCATGTCATTGCACTCCAGTCTGGGCGACAGAGTGAGACTCTAACTCAAAAAAAAAAAAAAAAAAAAAACACACAGAAAGATCTCTATCTTTAAGAAATAAATTGGAGTCTGGGCACAGTGGCTCAAACCTGTAATCCCAGTACTTTGGGAGGCTGAGGTGAGGGGATTGTCTGAGCCCACGGGTTTGAAAACAGCCTGGGTAACTTGGCAAGACCTCATCTCTACAATAAATAAAAAATTAGCTGGGTGTGGTAGTACGCACCTGTATTTCTGGCTACTTGGAAGGCTGAGACCGAAGGACGGCCTGGGCCAGCAAGTCAATGCTGGGGTGGCCATGAACTTGCCACTACACTCTAGCCTAGGCAACAAAGAGTGAGACTCCAGCTAAAAAAAAAAAAAAAAAAGAAAGAAAGAAAGAAAGAAAGAAAGAAAGAAAAAAAGAAAGAAAGAAAGAAAGAAAGAAATTGGCTTTAGTAGTTTAGTTCATGCATTTTCTGACAATTATGAGTATATATATTGTAAACATTTTTATAATTTTGTTCAGAAAATCCAATATTTTTCTCAATTAATGACAACAGAATGCACTTCCATATTGTGCAAGAGTAGTACCTTTGATAGCATAAAAATGTATAACATGATGCTAAAATCCTGTCAATTGCATGCATTTTAAAATATGATTTACTTATTAATTCTTCAAATACAGAAAGATAATTAAAAATTATTCTTCTAAAGCATACTCTAGTTCACATATATGACCATTAATCATATTACCATCGACATATTGAATGTATTAATTTTACCACAATTTCTAAAATAATAAAAATGATTATAAAAAATACATATTTACCTATACTTTGTATCAGTGTATCTGTTATCTGTAAATATTTTGCTGATTCAGAAATGACTTTGACATTTTAAGTATTATCGAAAAATGCCAGTAGACTGGGTGCAGTGACTCATGACTGTAATTCTAGTTTGAGAGGTTGAGGGGTGAGGATTGTTGATCTCTGGAGTTTGAGACCAGTCTAGGTAAAATAACAAGACCCTGTCTCTAATTTTAAAAAATATAGAAAATGCCAATTAACTTTTTTTGCTTTAGAATATAGTTACAAAATAGGAACACTTCGATCTGCTTATTCCTGTTAGAAAAAAGCAAATCTTTTTTTTTTGAATAAAGGAGATTAACTTTTTCTAATTTTTAAGGAACAAGATGTTTGAGTTGAAGCCTTGCATATTTTAAGCATTAAATTGTTGCCTAAGTATTCTTATTATGATTTTCTAAGATATTTTGAAAAACAAAACTAGTTTTTACATATATTTAATAAATTGAGGTCTCATAGACATGATCGACTTAGTGGAAATTTTCAAAAATCAAATTAATAAATCAAACACAGAACTTATTATAAAATATATGTGATTCATCTTGAGTTTCCAGAGGCCCATAACCCATAATTTTTATTTTCATTATTTTAATTACTGTGAGAAAATTTTTCATTTAAATATTTCAAAGCATAATCTTGCCACAAAAATGTAATTTATGCCTTTAATTTCAAATTCCTAAAGTTGTTTTTCTTCTCACTTCAAAGGATTCTTTTATAAGAAAGGACAAACATAGTTCTTGCCATACCATATCTCATGTAAGAGAGTCTAATTCCCCTTTCCTGGACACATATGAAACTCTAAGTTCTTGCAGTTGGGTTGGAGCAATGTTACTGAGTCTAAAAACACCTTAAAATACCCTACAGAGGATCCTACAAAGACTGTCTGTCGCTTTGGCCATCTCAAGTCAGAGTATCCAGTGGAGGACTCTGTGGAGACAGTGTGAGAAAAGCTGAAAGGATCCTAGATGCCTGCATCAGCATTTGAAGGAAATCTGGTAGGTATCAAACTGTGATGTGAGTAAGTAATGAACTTTCTTTTTTTTAAATTACTGAGATGTGAGATTATTGGTTGTAATAACTAGCAGTAAATATTCTCACATGTTAGATAAACAATTTTCCAAAAATCAAAGATTTATTCTGTTAAAGTGTATGAATGAACTCTTTTTTACAAGCATGTTTTTAGGAAAATTGTCTGAATGGTCACAGGAAAGACAAATAAATATAATAAAAAGGGAAATATTATGCAACTAGAAATCACTAATGTTTATAGTAATATTATCTTTTAGTCCACAAAAATATCGAAAAAATGAGGGATTATATAGAAAGGTAGGAGTGAGTGTGTGTGTGTGTGTGTGTGTGTGTGTGTGTATGTGTACATATATATATACACATATATATGTAGAGAGACATTGTGTGTGTGTGTGTGTTTGTGTGTACAGTATATATGAAAGTAACTTCTTTTCTGGATGGATACATTGGGAATCTAAATGTAGATGCAGTGTATTGTATAAGAGCAGGTACCTAGATCACATTATTTGCTGTTATATAATATAGTGGTAGCCATAATAGGTGGTTTATAACAGCTGAAAAATAAGTAAATAAAAAGAATTATGGTAACCTGTTGCATAACTGATATTTGCCTGCTATGTTGGCCAACCAACATTCAGATAGGTTTACTCCAGAGAGGATAAATCTTTGTAGCATTACAACCTATTTGCCCCCTTGAGAAAAACACACTTTTCAAATTGTAAGAGACCAGTCACTGGAGCAGACAAGTCTATGCATATGATTGTCTAAAATATATTATTAAAGGAAAACAGAGTCTAACAATAGTTAAGTGGTAAGAAGAGATTTTATTCAGAAAATATTGCGATAAAGAAAAAAAAAACACTCCATGTATATAACTGAGTTCAATATTGAATACCGTGAAACAAGTGAGGACATATAGCCTAAGAGATGGTTGGACAGAAGTAAGCGAATGGAAAATAACTAGAAGGAGACACTAAGTAGGAGGATTCTTAATACACTGACTTTATTAGGCCTCTTGCTGAAGTCAGGCCAAAATAATCAGATTATCAAAAACGAGAGAATCTCTTTACACTGATTTAACTGGATTCTTGCTACAACTATGAAACACAGGCCCAGGAAAGTCAATGCCTGGTGAAGAACAAGGTACGCAGAAGTCTGAAGTTTCGTCAAGAAGAGAGACTTTGTTAGTATGTATTGATAACGCATACTTGACTGGTATATGGAGGTGTAAACAGACAGAGAGATGGACAACAAGGAAAGGAATGGTGTCCAGATATTTAAACATTTTTCAAGTGAAAATGAGTTGGATAGGCATGGTCAAAGTCATCTACTTTGAGGATATAAAAATAAAAATAATAAAATAAAGCAAAGCTTTTTAGGGAACAAGAAAACAAACAAAAAGGCAAATGATATTTATTATTTCTTATTTTAGTTATGTAAACATATTTTATTTCATAATGTAGTGCTTTGTATCTAAACCGTTACCAAACGATGTCCAAGCCAAGCCATTATTAAATAAAATAATGCTGTATTGAAGAATTTTCATACTAATTGAATATATTCATATTATTACGTCTGATGAGCAACTTTATATCTGTTTCTTTTCAGTTTATCCTGTGTTGAAAATCACTTATTCTATATTTTATGCCTCTTTTGTGAGGGAAATTTTCTGATCTTGAAGTATTGTATTTAATTCTTGCTATTTCAGTTGCTGTGTTTCTTTAAATGATGTATAAAAATAAAATGGTCTGCAAAAATTCTATTCTTTGGTTTGAACTGATCTAACCTGTATACATCTATACTCAAGGTCATCTCTCTCTCAGCAACAAAATCTATGTTCTTATCCTCCCATAAAATTTTTAAAAATAATATTGACATTCTTAAGAATTTTCTATTTACTGTGTAATCTAACTTTTTTATACTTTACCACCTTATTACACAGTTCAAATATTGTAGGACAAATGAAGTTTAAGAAACATAAAAGTAAATCTGAGACTGCAGTTTTATTTTTTCCAAAATTTCAGGCATATGGATCTGGTATAGCATTAAGGCTGAGAAGCATTAGGCTCCTAAGTATTTAGAGTAGTATAAATGAAGGGAATTATGCAGGAGATTATTGGGAAAGGATTAGTGGTGAAATTAAGTGAAACTCTGTGCTCTGTGCTTGTTTGATTACTCTGTACTCTCAACTGCCTGAATGACAAAGATAACCTTGGCTCTGTACTGTGCTTTGTGAAGCCACTGAGTGATTCAGAGTTCCTGTTTTGTAAACATTAGTGAAGTAACAAAGAAAATGATTGCTCTATGGATTTTTTCACCTACACACATACAGACACAAAAAAACAGTATCAAAACAAATCATTAAACACAACCTTGGCTTAGCATTGTCAGCAATTTTTACACAGATACTTAGTTATCAGGTTGTAAACTTTTAGAACAGCAATGCCATTTTATAGATCTGCTATTAAATGTAGTATTTGAAAGTATCTTACATCCTTCTGCTTTTCTCTCTCCAGACAATGATCTGCTACTGAAAACATCTGTTACCAAAAAACATGTTACCAAAAGTAAAACCAGTATTACATGAGATAGAAACAAGTTTCTGAAAGTGCAAAGGAAAACAAAACAAATAAACAAGCAAACATAAAACGAGTTTAAATTGCACATTAAAAAACAATAGAACGAACTTTCAGTCTTAATGATTAATTCAGATCTCCACACGTTTTTCTTTAGCTGTGGTAATAGGTCCCACACTCAAGATGGCTGAATGGCATGGTCAGTAAAAATCTGGCTACTTGAGAAATGTTTACCAAGTATTTCTTTTCTTTCTTTTTCTTTTTTTAGATTAGAAATTATAGTTTATTTAAAAGTAAATTAGAGAGAGAGAGAGAGAAAGAGAAGATTCACCTTCCCAAGCTAGGGAAGGGGGTGAAAGCCAGGAAACATGACCTGGCCATAATTCAAAGAGCACATGGCCACACCATAGCTTAGCAAGACAATGGCGGTAGCAATGACCTAGCAATGGTCCAAGTATTTCAACATAGTACTTGGAGTTAGCAGCTTTGATATTTTTTCATTATCCATATCTTGTATGTCTCTAAATAGTTAATAGTTAATTATTTAATAAATAATTGTATAAACAAAAGATTTCATTCAGTAAAAAATGATACAGTATGGGTGTTTATATAAATGCAAGAGTGCCTAACATAGATAATTAAAATTCAATGATAGAATAGATTCTATTTGGAATTACTTTTTTGCCTCATACATATACTGAAAACTTAAACTCACAAATTTTTATGTAAATTACTACCATCATTTTATCCAGCTAGGTGAATAAAAATACTGGAGAACTCATGGATTCTAAGTTCAGCTGCAGTTTGTTTTTGTTTTTTTCAAAACTTATTAAGAGTTAACATTAATGAGAACTTACTAAAAACTATAACTGTGTTTAGTGCTTTAATATGCATTATTTACTAAGGATTTGTTTTATTATCCTAAATGGAAACACAAATTTAGAATGGTTAAGCACCCTAAAAAGACAAAAAGAATGTCAAGGTAGGCATTCCAAGGTTGGCGTCTGTTTCATCTTGGAAGATTTATTTGTTTGCTATGGTCTTATGAAGTCCGGGTACTCCAAGTACCAAATTAGTATTCCTCCTGTAAAAAGCAGCCAACAAAACTGGCCTGGCACATTGCTGTTTCCAACAAAATTACAAAACTTCCAAAGGAGAGAACTGAAAAATGGATACTTAGTAGCCAATGGTAATATCTGACACAAGTGTTGACATTTAATTCTCAGGTCAACCCAGTAAAGCAGGTGTTTTCATTTTGTTGAAGAGGTAACTGAGGCAGATAGAAATCAAATAACAAGCCACAGGCTATTTACTATTTTTCCTTCATCAATTTCCTTGCATTTTCTTTTTTGTATATATATAATTGCCTTCTTTTAATTTCATTTGAGTTCCCGCCAATCAACTTTTTCTTACAGTTATGGGAAAGGTCTTTTAAAATGACATCCATCCATCCATTTATTCATTTATGGTGAACAAAACATACGTGAATGAATGAATCAATACATGAAACACATTCTGACTTTCAGAGGGCAAAGAGACCAAAAGAGAAAAGGAATGATAATAACCACTGCGATTAAGAAACAATTACATGCTCACCAATGGTAGATCATGAAAACATGTGAGTGCTTTCCAATGAATATATTTGTGTCACACGATAGTGTGGGTCACCTTGAAACCATTTTAAGTCAAAAGAGTGTCTGGGACAGAAAAATAAATACTGCATAATCTGACGTATGCAGCGTCTAAGACACTCAAATTCATAGACTATGAAAGTAGAATGATAGTTAAGAGGGACAGGGTATTGAGGCTTAGTGAGATGCAGGTCAAAGTATACAAAATTTCAGTTACATAGGAGGAATAATTTCAAGAGATCTATTACACAGTATGGTGACTGTAATTATTCAAATAGACTTATCGCATTCCTGCACACAGCACTTTTAATATATCTGAGAACAAGTCAATACTTAAAGAAAGAAATAATAATCTGTAAAGACTGAAATATGCATTTACAATTTTAAGTTATTTAAATGGTCATAAAAGTATGCTGTGTATATTATTCATAAAAAGTTTAATTCATCATCAAATGTTTCTACAAATCTTCAGAAAGATTACAATGAAAAGTTATATAACAGTAAGCAATAGCAATGATGCAGAATGACTTTAACACACAGCTGGTGAGAAAACTGGTAGCAACTATTAAAGCTAAATATAGAAAGGAGATGCAAAGGAAAAAAAGCTCAATCATTATGTTCATAGATATCTAACCAACAGAAATTTGTATGTATGTCTACCTAAACAACGAAGTATTTATAATAGCAGGGTAAATGAAAGCCTCTTTATACATGAAAGCAATACCAGTTGTTGAATGACTTGATAATTTTGATACATTCATACAATAATACACTATAGTTTTGAATGATTAAGTTAGTGTTACACTATACAACATGAATTAATTCATGAGTAAATATTGTGTGAAACAACCCAGAGATAGAATGCACATACAATTATACAATTATATATATATTTACACATAATCATTTATATTTAAAACCATATTAGTATATAATTCCATAAGTAACTTTCAAAAACAGGAAATTAGTATATGATATAGAAATCAGGAAAGAGTTTTCCATAAAATGGGAGTATAGACTTGGTAGGGAAGGGGTGCTTACAAGCAGAAATCTAAATCTGTGATTCTTTGATACAGGCAAAATGAATTTCTTGATCTGTATGATGGGAACAAGGATATGATAATTTTGCAAAGCATTATTTACACTAACTAAACTATTAATTAATTTATTACATTGTAAAGAATTGCAATTTGTGAACTTTGTGATGTCTTTGTTTATACATTTTTTTCTTTTTTTTTTTTTCTTTTATAGGTGTGGGGTACAAATCAGGGTTAGGTATAAAAATGTTCATTATGCAGGTACACTTGATGAGGTGTGCCCCCCACCTCCTGGCAGATACCCACTATTGCCAATCCCGCTTCCTCCCCTCCCCCCTGGGCGGTTTCCCGCTACTGCCAATCCTTTTCTTATAGTATGATAATTGTTCAAGGTCCGCTTATGAGTGAGAACATGTGATACTCAGTTCTTTGTTTCTGTGATAGATCGCTCAGAATTATAGACTCTATATCCATCCAGGTTGCTTTGAAGTTCATGATTTTGTTTATACTTAATGCAAGGTTTACTTTAAAATGTAAGACTATGTAATAAATTCTGTTTTCAAAATAATTGCTTTGTTAAACGACAGTCTCATGAAAATACAATTTAAAAGACTGCAAATAATAATGAAATTAATATTCAAACTATATTAAATAAAATTATTTTATAAAATATAGCTGCCTGAATAAAGAAATATTCAATAAATAAATGGAAATATACCACAACTTCTAAATATTGCTGCCAAAGCTATATTTGAAAAAAAAGTTCTCTAATATTCACGATCTATTATTAATTGTCTATTATACATTATCATAAATAAAGTTTATTTTGTAAGTCTAATACTAATGTCTGTGTGATGGATGTAGAATTTTAACTGTCAGCATCTACACAATAACCTTAATTAAGTGGTATGACACTGAAGATAATGAAGCATATATTTAAAATATGTTTCGTAAAATTTTCTTAAAAATTCAGTTACTGTAATTACTAACCATATTTTAAAATAAACCAAGCACATAAATCCCTCCAAATGAGTTGAAAAAATATTTATGCTTTTTAATTTTAGAAGGATCTAGAAGATTATTTTTGTAATATTTTTCCTGACTTCCTCAATGCAATACTGTTCTTGCATTAAGTGTCAGTTATAAGGCATGATACAACATATGGAAAAAAATTGAAAATTTAAATGATCAGGAAACTATCTACACATCAGATATATGTAGAAGGCACATGTAGACATAGTTTTTTTATATGCTAGAGATGGGGTGTTCATAATATGAATTTCTTTTATGAAAATCTATACACAGCAATTCATTATGAACTAATAACTTTTTTCTGACTCAATGTGGCATATGTTTGATGCAAAACTTCAAGAACTTTCAAGTCTGGCCACCATTGCATGTCAAATCATATCTCCAGCTATTGCTAGAGAGATATTTGGCAGTTACTCTTTCTCCTGTGTCTCATTTTCTTTTTATGTAAATGAAGAAAATGATAATACGTATCCCACAGAAAAGGATGAGAAAATCAAATAATATAATGCATTCACAAAAGGTGGAAGATGTCAGTATGTAATGTGTGCTTCACTATTATTGTTACATAATATATATGCAATACATAACAGGGATTATGAAGAAAATCCTGGAAAATTTATTTCTAATGGACATGCAAACATTTCAATGTACTTTACAGAATCTGCCATAAAAGCAAATTATTACTTTTAATATGATCTGGAAAAGTATCCTCATTTATAGACCTAGATATTCTAAGTATAACCATAAAGAAAAACTGCAGGTGCTCAATTGTTAGGACAATCACTTGTCTGTGGCATAAGATCTTTAATGATACTACAGCTTTTGATTGGTTTCTGCAGATGGAGAAATGAAGCTACAATTAGGCCCAAAGGTAGCTGAAAATTATCTAGCTCTTCAGTAGAAAGTATAATATCTTTCTGATTAATACCTCATTACTTAAAAGCATTCCCTAGTCCTAAAATAACACACTAATATAGTATTTTAATTAATTTCAACCTATATCACATTAGTCCTATCCACACAAGCAAGACAGGAAAAGATAGTAAGGAACACATATCTATGTACATCTAAATCAGTTATGAGAAAAATCTGTGAAAACTTGAGTTAGTGGACTTAAATATATTTATTATTTAACATGGTTTTTGTAGACAAAATTGCATGTCCTATATTTTTATTTTCCATTCTAAAGAATTCTTATTATGCAGAAAGAAGCAAACAAATGGAAACTATAATATTCTTGTTTTATTCCAAAGTATTTTTCAGCATATTTAAAACACTAATATATTTGCCAAATTCAAACTGCATGAGACTTTTAAAATAGTTTTTAAACTTTCTACAAGAGCAGAACAATTTACAAAATGGTCCCTTGGCATGACAGCTAAATTTTATTTTATTATTTTTTGTAAAAGGATGCTAAACGATTATGGAAACAGCTTGAAATTCTTAATTCCATTAACAAGCAAAATCTGTAAAATCAAAGGCCTTTAAGATATAAAAACTAGATTGGAAACTCCCTTTTCATTTTTCACTGTGTTGTTTGCATGGTTAAAACACCTGGAGGTGAAGGAGCTCCCTGCAGACTTTACACTGTAGGTGCTCAATTGTTAGGACAATCACTTGTCTGTGGCATAAGATCTTTAATGATACTACAGCTTTGATTGGTTTCTGCAGATGGAGAAATGGAGCTACAATTAGGCCCAAAGGTAGCTGAAAATTATCTGGCTCTTCAGTAGGAAGTGTTCTGTCTTTCTGATTAATACCTCATTATTGAAGAGCATTCCCTAGTCCTCAGGAGCAGAACATACACATTCCTAATTACCACTTGATAGACACTTTAATTTCTCCACAGACTATACATTTATTTTGAGTTTTGCTATAGCTAATGTACCTTTTGGGAAAAGTGTGGGACTACATATTGAAATCCTCCTGAAATGTGGTTAGAGGAAAAGAATATGTAATCACAGGGAAAAAAATGAAAAACGTTTAAGCAAGGTGAGTCACGTTTTGAAAACTACCTTCCTGACCACATAGTTTCTAAGGAGTATCTTGGGATTTTTATCCTTGTTCCTTTGTAGTTAATGCCTCTGCCCATCCCTGCAGCATCCAAGGTAAGGATTCTTTGCTTTGTCCCTTTGTGAGTGTGTGTGGTGTGTGTGTGTGTGTGTGTGTGTGTGTGTGTGTGTGTGTGTGTGTCAAAACCACCATATAAGTATGACACAAGTCTTGTTAAGTTAGGTAACTATTTGAACAAATTTTTACATGTACAATTTCTGTAAAGGATAATTAAATACATATATCTAATTTGTCAACAGTAAAAACTTTGTAAAGTATCTCATTCTTCCCCATCCTTAGCTTGGCACTAAGGATTTTTCTCAAGCTTTCCATCAATCTTTCTTTTCAATCTTATATCTCACCTATCTTTAAATCACAGATAATATATTCCAGTGGTTTTATCTTCAGTTTCTACTTACAGTCACTTAATTACCTGATATCCCTTTACTGTAATTTCTATAAGTGTAAATTTTATGAGTAATGCATAAGATAGAACTTTCTAAGATGTAGCTGTAGCATCTGTTTTATTAAATCATTACTTTCCTGATTTTTCTATATATCCTACATAACACTAAGAACAGTGAATTGTACGGAGTACATGAATTATTGAATGTATATGTATAATATACTACATACACAAACACACACACACAGACACACACACACAAAGCCACACTCACTTGAAATAAGTCATAGGAAAGAGCAACAACTTTAAATCTAAATATATCCTATATTTATTTGAGTTGAAACAAAACCTTATTTTCTCATTATAAAGCAATATATTTATAATCAAAATGACTGATCTTTGTCAAGGTATTCACTGATTCCTTTATTTAAGTCATTGCTAAAAGAATGAATCTTGTTAAGAAAAACATAACTAGCTGGGCTCTGTGGCTCAGCCTGTAATCCCAGTGCTTTGGAAGGCCGAGGTGAGTGGATTGCCTTAGCCCGCGGGTTCGAGACCCGCTTGGACAACTTGGTGAGACTTCATCTCTACAATAAATCAAAAAATTAGCTGGGCGTGGTAGCGCGCCTGTAGTTCCAGCTACTAGGAAGGCTGAGGTGGAAGGATCGCTGGAGCCCAGCAAGTTGAGTCTGCGGTGGCCAGGAGCGTGCCACTGCACTCCAGTCTGGGCAACAGAGTGACCCTCCAACTCAAAAAAAAAACCTGATAATTTTTTTTGGTTGTTTAATACTGAGAAGTAAAATAGTATGTCGGAATTTCTCCGTTGTAAATGACTACAGTAGAAGTTGAAGACTGATCACTATGATATTTGTATTAGTAAGTTTTAACTCCTAGAGAATCATTTCTGAGCTGTTTGACTAGAACACGTCCTAACTCATATTTTGCATCTACAGATACCTACCTGAACCAGGATGGTTAATGTCAACATAGGTTTGCTAGAAAGAAACAGCATGACTAACATCTTCCTAAAAGAAAACATATCAGTAAGAATGACATACACAAATTTTCATTCAGGATTTACTCTCTGTTTTTTTCATTTTGCATGTAATGTAAAATCTTATTAAGAGCCTATTTTTATTTTCTTTTTTCCCACCTCCCCCTATTTTTATTTTCTTAGCAAATGCATGCCTCAACAATTAACATAGAGCAATTACTCTGTGAAACAATATCAAATGCTAAGAATAGATGCCTTCATGTCGATGTTTATCTAAGCAACATGTCTTATGGCAAGAAAAATCTTCAGAAAATCACTATACAGAAAAAATGTTAGTAAGATTTTTATGTGGTATTTAATCACTCTAAAAAGAAATGTAATATATCATGCTTTATAATAAATTTTGTTTCACAGATGATGATTTGTGTATCTTTCATATTTAGTAAAGTACATGTTTTTAAGTAATATTTTCAGAATTTTTATTTTGTAAAATTGTGTTTCTAGGTTGAAACATATATTTAATCATATATCTTTTTGAAAAATGTTACTTTAATACACATTAAAATATTTAAATGCTTATAATTTTTTGAAAAATAAAATTATATTAATTACATGGTTAAATGTACTTTCTAGATAAAAACTATGTCACTTCTTTCGTTCATATGATATGTGTTGCACACCAATTCAATTTGTTGTAAAAATTAATGACTGCTATGGTTTTCATAAAGCAAGTAAGCATATGTCTTTTGAAGGCTTGAAATGCAAAAGACCATGGCTTGAAGAAAAGCATTTAGCTATGAAATCCTCATTATAATATTCAAATCTAATATATTTGGGAAATAATTCTGTCTGCATATATTAAGACTTAGGGGAGACTTCAGAATATATTGAAATCTGTGAGATGTTGGAGTATGATTAAGCTGTAGGATCTAAAATATAATTTGCTTAGAGATGTATGTTGCTTAAACTGTTCCTTTTAAATGTCTTTTTTCTATCTTGTCCTGTGCACAAATATAATTAGACAAATAATGTTATGTCCAGAGAAGTTCTAGGAACTGTTTATGTCTATGGAATTTCATGCAAATGATAAGATTTCATCTTTCTAGAAAGACTTAGATTACTATTTTGTAAGTATTAAAATATAATGTCCAAAACGCCTGAAAGAAAGGCTTTTATCATTCTCCAAAAGAATTTGACTTTTTAAAAACTAGGGTTACTTAGACATGG
The DNA here is from genome assembly GCA_027257055.1 of Cephalopachus bancanus. NCBI lineage: Eukaryota > Metazoa > Chordata > Mammalia > Primates > Tarsiidae > Cephalopachus > Cephalopachus bancanus. The sequence continues at coordinate 2,814,170 of JAPVLO010000127.1, read as the reverse complement.
TGTTATCAGTCACCACTGTTAAGAAAACTGCCCTGCCTTTGAAAATTAATGTAAAATATAATTAATATTTAGTTTACTATCTAAATAGTTGATAACTTAGAAAATACCGAAAGTAAGTAAAAAGAGAATTGGGTTAATTAGAATGTTTGTTGTTGCAAAAATAGATGAAATGAGATGCAAATTAAGTAGAAATTATGGCTCAGCCTGTAATCCCGCGCCTTTGGGAGGCTGAGGTGAGTGGATTGATTGCCTGAGCCCGCGGGTTCAAGACCTGCCTGGGCAGCGAGACCTCATCTCTACAATAAATCAAAAAATCAACCGGGTGTGGTAGCGCATGCCTGTAATTCCGGCTACTTGGAAGGCTGAGGCAGAAGGATCGCCGGAGCCCAGCAGGTTGAGGCTGCAGTGGCCGGGAGTGGCCACTGCACTCCAGTCTGGGTGACCAAGTGAGACTCCAAATCAAAAAAAAAAAAAAAAAAAAAAAGAAAGAAATTATGTAAATAAAAATAAAACAAGATAGAAAAATATTTCCAATACAGAATCACCTTATCAATTATATTAGATATTTATTCAGAAGACGATAACTGCTTTTCTTTATCATAAGTTTGACAAACTTGGTAAGAAAATTAATGAATATATATTTTTCCTCAATTTTTCATTTTTTGCTTGGCTTTCTTCCCATTGCACAGAAGTTTATTTCCAGGATTATATGTGGCATAAAACTTATTACATATTATGCTAAATATCTTACATCAATTCTGGAATAATAAACATAATTCCAAATGAAATTTCAAATTCCAAGTAAACATAATTCCAAACCACATGTGTGTGTTGATTTGGATCATAAAATTATTTCAATAGAAAATATACTATTTGATATTTGTCTTAATACTGCTCAATGCATTATAAATGTGCCATAATGACCTACTATGTTTTGGAGTTTTTCTTGCCTGACTGTATTTGAGGGGAAAGAAAGGTTATGTGTTGTTAAAAAATAGTTTATAGAAAAAACTCTGGTACGATTCACAAATTAAAATCATGATTGTGTCACCATTGAAATCTCTAGCTATTTTCCGAATCTTTTGTTTTCCCATTAATTTATTTGTTCTGGATCTCTGCTGTTGGCAACAGTATTTATGTAGTACCAGACAAAAATTCAAAGTTTTCTTGCACTCATAAAACCATTCACAAAGTCCTACAATTTTTAGCTCCTGTTTATTTATCAAACTGTTGCCAATCATAATGCTATTGTTTTCTTTTTTTTTTTTTTCTTTTTTGCCCAAATTATTGCTACAGTCAAGATAAACACTTGGTGTTGACCTGGATGTTTTTAAGAAGAAGTGGGCCCGGCTGGGTGGCTCAGCCTGTAATCCCGCGCCTTTGGGAGGCTGAGGTGAGCGGATTGCCTGAGTCCGCGGGTTCGAGACCCGCATGGGCAGCAAGACCTCATCTCTACAATAAATCAAAAAAAAAAAAAAAAAAAAACCAGCCGGGCATGGTAGCTCATGACTGTAATTCCGGCTACTCGGAAGGCTGAGGCGGAAGGATCGCCGGAGTCCAGCAGGTCGAGGCTGCGGTGGCCGGAAGCGGCCACTGCACTCCAGTCTGGGCGACAGAGTGAGACTCCAACTCAAAAAAAAAAAAAAAAAAAAAGAAGAAGAAGTGAATATTTAAGTGGAATGTGTTGAGTTAAAATTATTAAAGATTAGCCGGGCTCGTTGGCTCAGCCTGTAATCCCGCGCTTTGGGAGGCTGAGGTGAGTGATTGCCTGAGCCGGGAGGTTCGAGACCTGCCTGGACAACTTGGCCAGACCTCATCTCTACAGTAAATCAAAAATTAGCCAGGCGTGGTAGTGTGCGCCTGTAGTTCCAGCTACTTGGAAGGCTGAGGCAGAAGGATCACCAGAGCCCAGCAGGTCCAGGCTGCGGTGGCCAGGAGCGGCCACTGCACTCCAGTCTGGGCGACAGAGTGAGATTCCAATTCAAAAAATAAAAAATAAAAATTAAAGATTAAAAAGGTAAATGAAAATGACACTTTTTCCATAGTTTATATTTCATTTTTTTCCATATTTGTTAAAAAAATTATTATAGGCATGTGTCTTAGTCATAACAAAATGCCACAGTAAGAATGGTTAAAGCAAAGAAATTTATTTTCTCAATTCACAATTCTGGATTCTGGGAGTCCAGGAGCAAGGTGCCAGCGATTCTGTATCTGTTGAGGGGCTCCCTTCTTGAGTTATAGGCAGAAGGCTGTCCACACGAGGGAGAAAGAGAGAAAGCAAAAGCTTGTGCAAGTGAGAGAGAGAAAGAGACAGAGAGAGGAGAGAGCATGTATACTCTCTTCCCCTAAGTACGCCGATTCCATTATGAAGTTCTCATTCTCATGAACTCAGGAACACTAATAACTTCCCAAACCTTTCATTTATAAGGTTGTCACATTGAGTGTTAGGGTTTCAACATTTGAATTTTCTGTGACACAAATATTAAGTTCATACAGTAAGGCTACGTAGAACAAAATGAATAGCTTGAAAAAAATAAAAATATATCAAATAATATGAAATTTAAAATTTAAAAATTTTGAAATTAAAGATATTTTATTTTTCAAAAATATAGAAAAAAGGATTTGAAAGATGAATAATAAAATTCTTGGCCTCCCAGTCAGTTATATTTGTAAAATTGATAAAGATATGTATAAGAAAATCATGAATAAAGGTGACTGCACTTCTGATTTGAGCTGTCATCTTTACTGTAAAGCTAACTTTACTTTTACTTTCTCTGGTTTATGAAGATATTATTGACAAATAAAAATTTTATATGTCTATCTTGTAAGACATGATGTTTTGCTATATGTATTAAGAAATGATTAAGATCAAGTGAATTAACATATTCATCACTTCATATACTTATAGTTTTTTATGATGAGACTATTAAAGACCTAATCTCTTAGTAATCAGAGCTCATTTTAATTTATTTTAACTAAGATAAATAGTCTAATAAAATTCCAGGAATCAAGACTGAAGTAACATGGATATGTCATACTTTTTAATCTATTCCCAAGAATATGATTTAAATTTATTCTTCAGTTCACATAAGACCATTCACTACTTAAAAGTTACTTTAAAAAAATCTAATATGCTCTTTTAAAGTCACTTTTTTGTGTAAATTTTGTTGTTAGTCTACTTCAAATGTAGGGGAAAATGGTAAAGAATACGGAAACGGGTATTCTAATAAATTTCAAATAAAAAGATCTTCATTTATCTATCTAGAATAAATTCTAAATTTATGTCTTACACAGTTGCATTTTGGTTCCATTTTCACAGCTGAGTGTCTGATGGTTCAATTACTGATATGAACAGTGGAAGAAATTAGGCAATGCTTGGAGAGAAGGGTCAACTTTTGGATGTGTGAAAGTTAAGTTATTGGTGATGGCCACCCTGACGGGAGTTAGGTGATATCTCAGTGTGGTCTTAATTTGCATTTCTTTGATAACTAGTGAGACTGAGCATTTTTTCATGTACCTGTTGGCTGCTCGTATGCCTTCTTTTGAGAAGTGTCTATTCATATCTTTTACCCACTTTGTAATGGGGCTGTTGTTTCTTTTCTTCTTTTTCAGCACATGTGAGATCTTTATAGATTCTAGATATTAGGACTTTTGTCACATATATAGTTGGCAAATATTTTCTCCCAGTCTGTGGCCTGTCTCCCTGCTCTCTTGATGGTTTCTTTGACTTTGCAGAAGCTTGTCAGTTTGATGAGGTCCCACTTGTGTATCTTATCTCTTATGGTATGGGCACTTGGGGTTTCGATCAGGAATTGGTTGCCAATTCCAGTTTCCATAAGGGTGTCTCCTGCATTTTCTAAGGTTCTTATAGTTTGTGGTTTTATTTTTAGGTCTTTGATCCATTTAGAGTTGATTTTTGTGTATGGTGATAGGTAGGGATCTTGTTTTAATCTTTTGCATGTGGTCAGCGTGTTTTTCCAGCACCATTTAATGAGATGGTTCTTCTCTCCCCAGTGTTTGGTGGTGGAGCCTTTGTTGAAGATGAATTGGTTGAGAAGTTGAGGTTTTGCATCTGGAATTTCTATCCTGTTCCATCGGTCTATATGCCTATTCTTGTATTAATATCAGGCTTTTTCGATAGTTGCAGTTTTATAATAAAGTTTAAGTCTATGAGTGTGATGCCTCCTGTTTGGTTTTTTTTTTGCTGAGGATTGTTTTGGCTATTGGTGATCCTTTATATTTCCATATGAATTCCTGTATTGTCATTTCCAGGTGTGAGAAGAATGCTGCTGGTAGTTTAATGCATATTGCAGAGAATCTATAGATTGCCTTTGGTAGGATGAACAATTTTTTTTTTTTTTTGAGTTGGAGTCTCACTCTGTCACCCAGACTGGAGTGCAGTGGCCGCTCCCAGCCACCGCAGCCTCGACCTGCTGGGCTCCAGCGATCCTTCTGCCTCAGCCTTCCAAGTAGCCGGAATTACAGGCATGCGCTACCATGCCCGGCTGATTTTTTTTTTTTTTTTTGATTTATTGTAGAGATGAGGTCTCGCTGCCCAGGCGGGCCTCAAACCCACGGGCTCAGTCAATCGACTCATCTCAGCCTCCCAAAAGCGTGGGATTACAGGCTGAGCCATGATGAACATCTTAACAGTGTTGATTCTTTCAGTCCATAAGCATGAAATATTTTTCATTTGTTTGTGTCATCTTTGATTTATTTGAGCAGTGTTTTGTAGTTTTTGTTGTAAAGGTCTTTCACGTCTCTGGTTAGAAAGATCCAAGTTATTTCATTTTTATTTTTGGTAGCTATTGTGAACGGGATTGTGCTTTTTATTTGGGTTTCTAAACAGCAGATGCTGGAGAGGATGAGGGGAAAAGGGGACACTTCTACACTGTTAGTGGGAGTGTAAATGAATACAACCTCTGTGGAAAACAGTTTGGCGACTCCTAAAAGATCTAAAAACTGACCTTCCATACGACCCCACAATCCCCCTACTGGGAATATACCCGGAGGAACTCAAATGACTCTATGAAAAAGATACCTGCACATGTGTGTTTATTGTAGCATTGTTTACAATCGCAAAAACATGGAGCCAACTGTGCAGACCATTGAAAAAAGGACTGGATTTAAAAAATTTGGTACATATACACGATGGAATATTATGCAGCCATAAACAAGGACTAAATTATGAACTTCACAGCAACGTGGATGAACTTAGAGTCTGTAATACTGAGTGGTCATCACAGAAACAAAGAACTGAGTATCACATGTTCTCACCATAAGCTGACCTTGAACAATTATCATATGACTATAAGAAAAGGATTTTCAGTAGTGAGAAACTGCCGGGGGTAAGGGGGACACTGGGTACAGGATTTGCAGTAGTGGGAATCTACTGAGAAGGGGGCACACTTCATCAAGGGTACCTGCATAATGAAAATTTGAAGGGTACCTGAATAATGAATATTTGTATACCTAACCCTGAAATGTGCCCCACATGTGTAAAATAAAAAATTTTAAAAAAAAAGAAAGTGAAGTAACACTGAAACATCCAATTAGAGGTACGGATTGGCCAATTTTTTTTTTTTTAATATGGAGATCCTGAGCCAGGCTCTGTGGCTCAGCCTGTAATCCCGCACCTTGGGAGGCTTAGGTGAGTGGATTGCCTGAGCCCGCAGGTTCGAGACCCGCCTGGGCAACTTGGTGAGACCTCTTCTCTACAATAAATCAAAAAATTAGCCGGGCTTGGTATTGCATGCCTGTAGTTCCAGCTACTTGGAAGGCTGAAGCGGAAGGATCACCGGAGCCCAGCAGGTCGAGGCTACAATGACTGGGAGCGGCCACCGCACTCCAGTCTGGGCGACAGAGTGAGACTCCAACTCAAAAAAAAAAAAAAAAATAGAGAGATCTTGAATATATTCTATGATTCCAAATTTTAATTGTGTTTTTATCATTTACTATAGCATATGTGTTTTTGACTAGAATATTTAAGGTAACTTATAGAACTGACTTTATTTTAAAATTACTGTATATGTTGACTATAAAAACATACCATTATCAAGTGTTTTGTATGCAGTTTAACCAGAGGTTAACCTGAGTATAGAAACAATTTTGTTTCTAAAACGTGATTGCATGGAGCTACTTTAAGTTTTAAAGAAATATGTCAAATAGCTTCATACTTTATTCGGTGATTGGAGGTCAATATGTGCTACAAATGTACTCTTTTTATTGCTGAGGTTGCGAGATTGCATTCAAAAGTGAATTGCGGATACACAACATTACACATTGGTGAAGATCTACAGAACTTTACAGCACTAAGAGTAAACCCTATATATTCTAATATTGAAGAATAATTTAGGAAATCCAAGGATCACAAGAAGGTATGCAGATTTTGAGAAAATAATATAACTGCAATACAAATGTATGAAATGCCCTCACTGAAGCAGATGGGGATGAAATTTTCCTAATTTAAGTAACTTTGGAAATAGGTGGAGTCTGTGAGAATAAAGGCAAAATAAAGATGTAAGTACCCTTGTTGAAGAAGTTGTTTCCCACTTATATAATGGACTTTTATTATTATTATTATTAAACACATGGATAGAAGATGGTGGGAAGCACATTTCTTTCTGCTAGAGAGGGAAATCACTGATAAATAAAAGTAGAGGCTAGAATTATTCATGTAGTGATGGATTAGAGATGGACATAAATATGAATACATATGAAACTTAAAATAACTACAAATGACTATAGAAAAATATTTATAGATATGTGCTTTTTTTTTTCTTTGTTCTGTCAGCTGATGAGTCTTAAAAGCAACACCTTACTAGTTATAAGCACACCCAACACACAGGTTTTTGTTTCTAATGCCGCTATCTAACAAAAAGTATCAGGATTCTTTTGAGAAATGGCTGACTCATTAACTGAGGCAAGAAATATACAAGATTATCCTGGAACACTTTGTAGGATCACAAGGAAACCATCAAACCCACATACATATACACACAGCCTCACAAAAATACCACAAATGTATGGGTGTGTGTCAAAAGGACATAGGAGCAAAGGACATTTCCAGTGTTCAAAACTGTGACAAGCTGAGCAATAAATTAAAGTAGCATTTGTTTATAACCCAAAGTTTAAAAAAGCATCCAAAAGTCTGTACTGATATAAACAGTAATTTAATAAATGAGGAAGAAGAGGTAAATCTCCAATGCAAAAGAAATTTCAAGCCGGGCTCGGTGGCTCAGCCTGTCATCCCACGCTTTGGGAGGCTGGGGTGAGTGGATTCCTGAGCCCGCTGGTTCAAGACCCGCCTGGGCAACTTGGCGAGACCTCATCTCTACAATAAATCAAAAAATTAGCCGAGAGTGGTAGCGCGTGCATGTAGTTCCAGCTACTTGGAAGGCTGAGACGGAAGGATCGCCGGAGCCCAACAGGTCAAAGCTGCAGTGGTTGGGAGCGGCCACTGCACTCCAGTCTGGGCGACAGAGTGAGACTCCAACTCAAAAAAAGAAATTTCAAATAATTTATGTAGCAATCCTCCTTCAAAGAAGAGAAGCAGAACTCTTTAAGTGTGGGTTGTGAATAATGACTTCTTTTCGAAGAATACAATATAGAAAAGGGAAACAAAAACAGTAACTCTATAGTAAAGAAACCTGACAAACCCTAACAAAGCCAAGTAATCAAAGCCAACATTACCAGTAATAAATCATGTAGATAAGATGAATCTTGATATACTGTGATAAAAATGGCACTTTACCTTTCTTGTTGTTCTCTCAAAAAACCCACACCTCTAGTGGAGGAAACCATTAGACTAATTCCAATAGAGGGGTAACCTACAATATAACAGAAAAGTATTCTCCATGAAGTTAAGGCCATCAAAAACAAGGAAAGTCTAAGAAATTCTTATATCCAAGAGAAGAATTGTAAGGAGAATTGAAAACTAAGTGCAATGTGGTAGCTTGCAACCACATTTCAATAAAGATATAAAGAATTTTAAATAAAGTATGAACTTTAGTTAATAATAATTGATTCATTAATTTTAACAAATGTATCTTAATATTGTAAGCTGTCAGTAATAGGAGAATTTGTATGTAGACTATATGTGAACTCTCTAAATAGCTTTACAAATTTTCTGTATGTCTAAAATTATTTTTAAAAATAAAGTCACTTTTTCTTAAAAAAGTAGATGCAACTGACCTGGTAGTTCACAGATATTAGCAATATCTATCTGCCTATCTATCTATCTATCTATCTATCTATCTATCTATCTATCTGCTATCTCTCTCTCTCTCTCTCTCTCTCTCTTTCTCTCTCTCTCTCTCTCTCTCTATCATCATCATCATCTGTCATTACTTTAAATTCAAGGCGTGCATGTGCAGGTCTGCCACACGGCTATATTGCATGATGGTGAAATTTGGGCTTCTATTGAGTTTGTCCCACATGTGGTGAGCATGGTACTTGATAGGATGTTTTTCAACTCTTCTCTCCCCTCTCCTGCTCACCTCTTTAGTAACCCCCAAGATCTGTTGTTTCTATCTTTATGCCCTTGTGTGCCTAATGTTAATTCTCACTTATGAGGAGAAATTTTTTAAAGCATGAATGAACTGTCAATTGATACCTATACATTAAGGAAAAAAATATGGTGGTGCTGGAAGTTAGTAGAAAGTCAAAAAAAGTTTACTTATAGACTAGCAAGATAAATTTTAGATTTTTTTGTCTGCAGAGTGTTAAATAAAATATCTTTGGTATAAATTGGAGTACATTTGTTCCAGGATAAGAAGAGGTGAATTGATTAATTCATGTTTAGTGCAGTTCACTTGTTTTAAATATGCACAATGTCTACAAGTTTTAATGAATTATGTGGACATGATCATGTTCAGCAGTCAGTATGCCTTAGAATGTACCTTATTGGATCCAACAAGACAGATGTGACTTAACCTATTTATTTATAGTTGTATGGAACAATATATTTGGTACACATAACTATATTACTGGACTACAGTCAGCATTGTTAAAATAAGTATTCTGACAAAATAATATCTAATTGGCCAAATATGAATTACAGTTATGCAAAACGCTACATTAACATTTAGTTTTACTTAATAATCTACCTAATGATTCCCAAAGTTACTTTGCTTAAATAGAATATTTTTCTTGATTTTTTTTATCCTGTAGATATAGATTTGTTTTTAAGTTTACTAAAGACAGGATATCTTATATATCTACTGTGTGAATATTTATATTTTCACAGTATCTAAAAAGATTTGACTAGCTAATTACCAACAAAACCAACAAGTAAATAAGCCTATGGCTAAACCATGCAAATAACCCAAATATTGCATTAAACTATTAGCTGAATATTAGTGAATTATAATAAATATAATTATATACATTTATATAATTTTTGTTGACATACTGTTTTTAACTGGAAGATAGGGTGGCACATTGTGTTACCATTCACTGGATTCAGGCTCTACGTGGGAAGAAACTTATTTCTGATTAATAGTACAATGCAACTATGATAAGTCACTATAAATGACTGCTGAGGAAATAAATAATTAATGTTTGAAAGCTAATCTATTTGCCCATTTTCTTGGGATCATAAAGATATCAGTTTGAAATCAATTTATACAGTTATTAGCATTGTGTGAACAAATGGACATGGACACAGCTAAGTTAAGAAGTAAAAATAAAAGTATAGTAACTAATTTTTTTTGTTTTCTATTTTGAGATTTGCTCATTTTAGTATTATCTTACATCAAATAAATTTTATTAAGTAATAGAACACGCTATCAAATATTAATTTTATTTGACAATTATTATGCAAACTCTGTGTACCAGTTCACTGTTTATCTCAACTCCTAGGTAAAATATATTCCCTTTATTTCCAATCCTAATTAAAACATAAAATAAAATAAAAACTAAGCTTTAGGGTCTAAAATTATTAAAAACATTCATATATTCTGAAGACATTGTGACAAATTAATGAACTAATTTCATACAAATTCCAGTGACTTATCAATTCAGTTATTGTTTTACTTCTTAAATTTTATATTGTATTATTTTAATAATATTTAAGCAAGTTTATCAGTCTGCTTAGTTAATACACTAGACAATTAATTTTTGTATCTAGTTGGGCTTATTTATAGTGAGTGTGGCGGTCATCGGAAATTCTGAGATGATTTTTGTTGAAAAATTATTTAAGTACACTTATTAGTCAAAGCAAAATATTGATACCTAATAACTTTTTTGGATAAATTGTCTTTTTTTCTCAGAATCTATCATGTAGCTTACATTGTTTGAAAGAAGGAAGCAAAATAAAAACATTTGTCATTTTCTTCAAAGAATAGTGAATGCTAGAAGTGCCCTGAGAACTTCTGAAGCCTATACATGTGCATATTTCAAATAAGAACTTATTAATAATTCAAGTAAAATAAAGAAATATTAAAAGCAAAATTAGCCATGATTTGAATAAATCAAAGTTTTCCTTATTTTGGATTACAAAAAGTCTTAGTATTCTGTTGATAAGAGTTTATTTTTGAAAAACAGCAAGAAAAAAGCTTTTAACCACTTCTGATGATACTAGATGTGACCGAAAAATATACAGATCATGTTGCCTGACATATAATATACCAGTTAAGTGGAACATGATTCAGGTTGTGATTGAAATTTCTCTTTCACTTTTGAACTTAAGCAGACTAACGAGGTATTATGCTCTAGTTTGCATATGTATAAAATACGGTAAAGTTCTCATAGTCTTCTCTTGAGGAATATATATTTTAATCTATGTAAAAAACTTAATATCTGCCAAGATAAAATATCCAAAACATGTTTGTTGTTTTATTTTTGGTCATTTATTAACATTATTGTCATTTTATTGAAGTATTTAATTTGATGTTTCCTTCTTTCAATCCATTATCTCTTTCTATGTGTGCATGTGATATTGTAAAATACAAGTACTACTTGATTAAATTAGTTATTTTATACAACATGAACATCAATATAATTGCAATAGTTAAAAAAAATTATAAGCCGGGCTTGGTGGCTCAGCCTGTAATCCCGCGCCTTTGCGAGGCTGAGGTGAGTGGATTGCCTGATCCCGCGGGTTCGAGACCCGCCTGGGCAGCGATACCTCATCTCTACAATAAATCAAAAAATTAACTGCGTGTGGTAGCGCACGCCTGTAATTCCGGCTATTCGGAAGGATCGCCGGAGGCGGAAGGATCGCTGGAAGGATCGTCGGAGCCCAGCAGGTCGAGGCTACGGTGACCAGGAGTGACCACTGCACTCCAGTCTGGGTGACCGAGTGAGACTCCAACTGAAAAAAAAAAAAATTATAACAAGGATAGAGTGATTTTCAGATTTCCAAGTCCAGGTGAACTGTCATTTACACAGGACTGTGTGCAAGAAGTTTAAAAAGGAAACAGCATACAGAAGAATGTATGTAGCCCTTACAATTTTGCTATTTCAACACTTTGCTAGAAAAGCAGCTGCAGGTTTGTTACCTAAGGTCTGAGACAGCAGGAATTTCAAAGGTGTCATGAATTCACCAGTTAAACTTTTGCGCCTGAACATCAGCCAATTCTGGAAGAAATGGAATCTAAAGACGCTTACTCTTAATATGCTGCTTGCAGGTCTTAGGGTTTGTCATTTGTGTACTACAGACAGTAAAGGTGTCATTAAGGTAGCTTTGGCAGCAGTCTTTGGTCATGTCCTGTTTCTTCTTTTGTCCAGTTTACTATATTTTGGCATTTTTCTGCAGAGACTGAATCTTCTGCTATCCAAGAGCCTGCCGTTCCTGCATTGCCTTCTCCCACCCTGCTTCATTATCTTCTCATAATTTTTTATTAAATAAAACAATAAAAGCAAAAATCAATAAAGACCCCAGATCTCTTATCTGAAGCCACATAATTCGTCCTGTCATTTAAATTTTTCTGTGGTACAGTCCAAAAGGTCGTGAAAATCTCCCTCATGAAGCACACTATGACAAAGGATCACAAATGAAAGATCATTATTTATTTCACTGTATGTCACTCGGGTTAAATTTTAACTCCAAAATATGAAAGAAGACCACAGTGCCATCTGTCCTTTCTTCATACAGCAAATTTCAAGCCAGAGGGAGAAAAACACGGTTTTCCAAGAATATTATATACCTTGGAAAATAGAAGGAAATAATAAAGTTATCTCAGAAAAGAAATAGGGAGAACCAGGGCTTCTCCAGGAATTTCATAGTCAGGTAATGTTCCGTCATCTTTTCTAAGCACCCACTGAAGAATGAAAGAATCCAAATATTGTGTGATTTCCAAATATTTTGGTCAAGATTTGTATTGGGGTACAAATAAAATTACAGTGGGGTAAAATATTCAAATTGCAGTGAATGTTCTATTTGTCTAACTTGCTTACCTGCCCGTCTCTGTCCAGAGAGCCATAGACACTCTGATTGGTCATTCCATCAGGAGCATATTCAGATTGCAAGAAATATAGGTGTTAGATAGGAATAGCAAATATTAACTACAAAAATAAACCCATTATTCAATTGAAAATAGAAACATTAAATAATTTCACTTTTGTTACTGAGTAAGGTATATATTCTATATTTATGATACATTGAATTGTTTTCATAGAATTGACTAACCATCTTCATGATAATATAGGATAATTACAAATTAAAATTCCCAAATAATCAAATTATATACATGTAGCCTAATAGTGGATGTTTTAATTTATACAGTAAAACATATATCAAGTGCATGCATTAGTGTGACTTTAACTTCATATACTCCAGGTAAATAGATTTGCTATAACTTAACATGATCAATATTTCTGATCATATTAAGATAAAAATAAGTTACATGGAAAAACAAGCATGACATGTCTATATCTATATCTATATCCATATCCATAGCCATATCTATATATCTATACACACAGAGAAAAAGAATGCACTAGGACTTTTTCCAGAATCATACTGTAGAAATAGTATTTGAAATACTTATTATTGTGTGTGCCTCAAAAAGCGTGTGCTCTGGTTTCTAAAGTCTTGTCAGTGGAATAGTTTGTGTACCTCATGAATACGTACACTACAGAAACAATGTAGCCTAATGATCTTACTAAAATATGGTTTGATTATCACAGTATAGAAATTTTAGTGTAGGCAAATCCCGATGTATATCATGAAACATGAAAAAAAAATCTTTCATTTAGGTCTAGAGTCCTTATAATTGCCATTAACTTTATATGTAACACTATGATAGGAAGACAATAAAATATTTAATCTTTAATAACAACTATATGAAAGACTGACTTAGTACTTATGCTTCAGAAATCACTAGAACAGCATTATATATTAAATAATTTAATGCTAACAACAGGAGCCTTACATAGTGGATTTAATGATATCTATATTTTACAAACTAAGACAACAAAGCATAGAGTGGTTAATGACCTTGCCCAATTTACAAATTAATTTAACAGCAGAGTGGGGCTCAATTCCAGACAGAATTGTTGCAAGACCATCCTTCTGACCACCACTGTACAGCCTCAATGAGATGTCTTTAGAAATAAGGTATAGTCTATCTCATTTATTTCAATGATGAAGAAACTTACGTTTCAAGTTAGGTTTACATTTTCTGTAATGTTTGACAATGGCCATAAATGTTTTCTTACCAAAAAAACAAAAAACATTAACTGCTATATCATAATATTGTAATAATTGATTCACAAGTTTGCTATAAGTTTCCCATCAAATAAACTAGATAATATATGCTGTAAATAGTTGTTTTGTACACATCCTGAAACATCTTTATTAAGCCAAAAGTTTTCATTTAAAGTTAAATCTGAAAGAAAAATAAAGGTACTCTGATTAATTGCATAGGACTAATGTCAGCAATTTTATCTGATTTCCTAATATGGTTTTAGTTATCTTGTAATATATAATGCCTTCATACGTATTGCAATATGTCTCATCCTTTACTCATCAACTTACTTTTTCTTAGTCTAATGTAATGTAATAGCAATGACCCTTTATACTTTTATTTTAGGTGCCCCATTACCTATTGAGGGTCTAACAACGATAAGAAGTAATCCCTTAAAAATCCTAAATTTCCATCTAAGGTAAAATGAATTAATACTGTGTACCTAAAATGTGAGTTTAAGTGACACTTCTGTACCTGTAGGCGATCTCTGATTATTACATTGCTATTCTTCATTCAACACAAAACCTTTGCTTTGGGGGGTGCATTCCATCTACCCTTACCATTTTTTTCTTTCTTTTTGTTCCTTTCAACAAACTTCCTGAATTGCCCCCATCATTTTTACATGAATTTGTAACTTGCTCATCTATTTCCTTTCTACCCAATTGCTATCATTATCCTGAGTTATTTCATCAGCAATCCAGCACCATCATTTCCCACTTCCTTTCCATTTTCATCACCATATAATTTCATCACCTTATTTCACTTAAGATATGTACTTCAATAGTAAAAACTTGGAGCTAATTAAAATCTGCAAGTATTACAATTTTAAAAATCAAATCTTCTTAATTTTTATTTAAAGATGTGGGCTACACTTCAGGATTAGGTATCCAAGTGGTCATTGTACAGATAAAATTTGGGCCCCCCTTTGGTCCCCATTTCACCTGGTTTGAGATCAGATACTCTTATTGACGTTATGTGCCTCCCCTCCCCTGACAGTTTCTGGCTACTGCCCATCCCTTTCCTATAGTATTATCCCTTTCTTAAAGTATTATGTTAAGCCAGGCTCGGTGGCTCAGCCTGTAATCCCACGCCTTTGGGAGGCTGAGGTGAGTGGATTGCCTGAGCTTGCGGGTTCGAGACCCGCTTGGGCAGGGAGACCTCACCTCTACAATGAATCAAAAAATCATCCGGGCATGGTAGCACATGCCTGTAATTCCGGCTACTCAGAAGGCTGTGGCGGAAGGATCGCCGGAGCCCAGCTGGTCGAGGCTGCAGTAGCCGGGAGCGGCCACTGCACTCCAGTCTGGGGGACAGAGTGAGACTCCAACTCAAAAAAAAAAAAAAAAAAGTATTACGTTAAATGTTCAGGGTCCACTTATGAGTGAGAACATGTGGTATTCAGTTCTTTGTTTCTATGATAGATCACTGAGTATAGCAGAGTTTAAATACATACAAGTTGCTCTGAAGTCCATAATTTTGTCCTTCTTTATGACTGTGTAATATTCCATTGTGTATATGTACCACATTTTTTAATCCAGTCCAATTTTGATGGACAGCCTGATTGGTTCCAAATGTTTGCTATTGTGAGTAGTCCTGCAATAAACATGCATGCATAAGTATCATTTTCATAGAATGATTTTAGTTCCTCCAGGTATATTCCCAGTAGGGGGATTGCTGGTTCATATGGAATGTCAATTTCTAATTGTTATAGGAATTGCCACACTGTTTTCCATAGCAGTTAATCTCGTTTGAATTCCCACCAGCAGTGTAAAAGTGTTCCCTTTTTCCGCATTCTTACCAAGATCTGCTGTATTTTGTTTTATTAATGATAGTCATTCTTACAGGAATTTGGTGGTATCTCAATGTGGCTTTGATTTGCATTTCTCTGATGATTAGTGAGGCTGAGCACTCTTTCATGTATCTATTGGCTGTCTGTATGTCTTCTTTTGAGAAGTGTCTGTCATGTCTTTTGTCCACTTTTTAATGGGACTCTTTGTTTTTGTTTTTTTTTTTCCTTTCAGCATGTTTGAGTTCTTTGTTGAGTATGGATGTTAAGCCTTTGTCAGATTTACAGTTGGTAAATATTTTTTCCCATTCTGTGGGCTGACTCCTCACTCTATTGATGGTTTATTTTGCTTTGTAGAAGAAGCTTTCCAGTTGATGAAGTCCCACTTGTCTACCTGATCTCTTATGCATGAGCTTCTGAGGTTTTAATGAGGAATTGGTTGCCTATTCTGATTCCCATAAGGACATCTCCTGTATTTTGTAAGATTTTTATAGTTTGAGGTTTTACGCGTAGGTCTTAGATCCATTTAGCATTGATTTTTTTTGCATGGTGATAGGTAGAGTTCCTGTTTCAATCTTTTGCGTGTGGTCAGCCAGTTTTCCCAGAACCATTAACTGAGTAGGTTCTCCTCTCTATACAATAAGTAAATAGAAGCCACTGGTTCCGAAATTGTCATTTTTTGAAATTCAAGAAATTATGGTGAATGGCTCGCACCAATATACTAGTCGCAGTAATAGCTAAAAATGCAAACACTGGGATATGTTTTAAGGTATGACCAATATGATTTCTTCATGATTTTAGTGTGTGTTATAGAAGAGGTATATAGAATGAATGCAGGATTTTACTTTGAGCAACTAAAACGATGGAATTGCCATTAACAGAAATGGGAAAAACTATGAGGGAAGTAATTTTGTGGAGGTGGGGGAAACCAGAAGTTTAATTTAGATATATTGTTTTAAAAATGTTTATTAAATATATATAGCATAGTCAGATATAAAATCTGGAGTTCAGGCAAAAAGTCTAAGTGAAATTACATTAAACTCTAGCAATTCCAATCTGAGTTTTTAGTCCAGTATTTCAAAATATTCTACAGAACAACAGCAACACAAAGAAATTAATCACTGCTTACAGATTCTTGTATTATAAATTAAAATTACAATAAAGGAAATTGGTGACATTATCTCTCATAGGCAAAACTCCTGCATAAATTATTAGCAAATTAAATCTATCAGGATCATGCCTTTAATCCCAGCACTTTGGGAGGGTAAGGTAGGAGGACAGCTTGAACCCAGGAGTTTGAGACTAGTCTGGCAAACATAGCATGACCTCATCTCTACAAAAAAGTTTAAAAATTAGCCTGGTGTGGTGACATGCACCTGTAGTCCCAGCTACTTGGAAGGCTAAGGCAGGAGAATCATTTGAGCCCAGGAGTTTGAGGCTGTGGGAATTGTGATCATGCCACTGCATTTCATTCTAGGTGACTCCAACGCAAAAAAAAAAAAAAAAAAAAAAGAAAAGAAAAGAAAAGAAAACCAAGAAAAATCCATCAATATATAGAATATTTAATGCATCTTGACCTAGTGAGATTTATTCCACGAATACACGACTGATTTATTGTCAGAAATTGATCAATGTAATTCATTCATTTAGAAAAGAAATGGAAAGTAATATATGATGACACCAATAGATGCAGAAAGAAGACTGATGAGATTCTATGCTTCATCATAAGAAAGTTCAGAAAAATTAAAATATAAATTTTATTAATCTGATAATTGATAACTAAAAACAAAGAAAATTCCAATAGAAAAAAAAAGTGACCAGGATATGCCAAAAGAGTGGAGCCGAAGAGTTAAAAAGTATATTTTAAAAGGACCCTATAGCTTTATTGATTAGGGAAAAGTTAATTAAACCTTCAGTGAGATATCACTGCACAACCATTAGAATGGATTATAAACAAATAAAAACTGAAAACAAACAGAAACAACTCTGATCAAACTGAGTTTTAAAAATATTTAAGTTCTCCAGTTATATATTGCTGCATAATATAATATACACTTGGGGGCTTAAAGCAAAGAGTTTGGTTAGTTCTCACAATTAAATGTCAGCCAACCTCAGTTCAGTGTTTTATTCCTCCTTCACATATTCAAAGTAAGAAGAAAAAAAGAAAGAGAAAAAGAAAGAAAGAAAGAAAGAAAGAAAGAAAGAAAGAAAGAAAGAAAGAAAGAAAGAAAAAGAAAGAACCAGATTTAAGGGAAGAGAAAATAGATTCCACCTCTTGATGGCATCGGTGGCAAGGATGGATGGTAATAGTGTAAACTCTCAATGGTCAATTTTGGGATAACTCTATCTCACTTCTTAATTCCACATATATCCCACATATAAAATATATCTATTTTCTTCCAAGTTCCCCAATGTATCATCTAATCAAGGTATCAGGGACTCACGATCCCAATCATATCTAGATGTGAATAAAGTCTCAAGGAACTTTTCATTTTGATCTGGAGATATGTGAAGTAATGTATGTACAATGGTAAGCCAGGGACAGGACAGCTGTAATAGACTCTCCTGTTTTAAAGAGGAAAGAAAAGGAAGCTCTTAGTTGATAGTGATTCTAAAATTCCATCTAGCCTATGTCGCCAGTCTCCCAATATTTGAGTGCAAAGGATATTTCTTTAGTAGAAGTGAATTCTAAACATTTAGTATTGGGAAACTAATCCATTTTTATTCAAGGCTTCTTGATTTTGCCCTCAGGTCTTTTACAATCATTCTTATATTTCTACTAGAAACTGTCTATGTTTATAGCAGAGGGCTGAATTTCAAGAAGAAACCTAATCTTAAAACTTGAAAGACAATTTCAGATATCTCATAGAGGCAAGAGTCTTTTGGAGTAGATAGATGCCATTGCTATTGACTGTTTATACTGGAAACATTCACATTTCTTCCCTGGAAACCTAATATGCCTGGCAATTGTATTTTCTCCAAACCCTACTGTATGAGCTTGCTAGGGATGCTATAACAAAGTGTCACAAACTGTGTGACTTAAACAATATAAACGTTTTGTTTTACAGTTCTGAAGGCTACAAGTCCAAGACCAAGTGTTCACAAGGCTGTTTCTTCTGAGAATATGAAGAAGAAATCAGTTCTATACCTCTCTCATAGAGGGTGTTTGCATCAGTCTTTGGTGTTTTTGACTTCTGCTGCATCATCCCAATCTCTCTCTTCCTTATCCTTACATGGTATTGTGTGTGTGTGTATGTTCAATTTTCCCTTTTATTTTTTATTCTTTTTTAATATCTTTAATTTTAAAGATTTAAAGATGTACAATTCAGGATTAGATCATTGTACAGATAAGTAAGTGGTCATTGAACAGGTAAGGTTTCGGTCTCCCTTTGGTCTCCACTTCACCTGGTTTGAGATCAGGTACCCTTATTAATGTCATGTGCTCCCCACCCCCAGCAGTGTCCTGCTACTGTCAATCCCTTTCTTATAGTATTACGGTAAATGTTCTGGGTCTGCTTATGAGTGAGATCATGTGGTACTCAGGTTTTTTGTTTATTTGTTTGTTTCTGTGATAAATCACTGAGTACTATAGGCTCTAAATCCATACAAGTTGCTTCGAAGTCCATGTTTGTCTGTCTTTATGATTGCATAATATTCCATCGTGTATATGTACCACATTTTTTATCCAGTCCAGTTTCAACAGACAGCACAAGTTGGTTCCATATTTTTACTGTTGTGAATAACACAGCAATAAACATATGTGTGCAGGTATCTTTTTGGTATAATGATTTGCATTCCTCTGGGTATATTACCAGAAAGGGGATTGCTGGGTCGTATGGAAGGTCAATTTCTAGCTCTTTTTGGAATTTCCACACTGTTTTCCACACAGGTTGAACTAGCTTGCATTCCCACCAGCAGTGTAGAAATGTCCCCTTTTATCCGCATCCTCATCATCATCTGTTGCTTTTTGCTTTATTAATGATGGCTACTCTTACCAGGGTTAAGTGGTATCTCAATGTGATTTTGATATGCATTTCTCTGATGATTAGTAAAGCTGAGCACTTTTTCTTGTGTCTCCAGGCTGCCTGTATGTCTTTGTTTGAGAAGTATCTATTCATGTGTTTTGTTCACTTTTTATTGGGATTGTTTGTGTTTTTTACCTTTTGGCACATTTGAGTATCTTAGCACATTATACCCAACCATTTGCTTAGGATGAATTCCTAGGGGTGAGATTTCTAACTCAAAGAGTTTCTAAAAATTTTTCATTTTAATGATTATAAAAAGGAGGTAAAAGGAAATTTCTCCCTCCTTTTTATAATCATGTCCTTTTAAAAGTAGAGGCCCCTCTACTTTAGTATGACTTTATTTTAAGTTATTAAATATGCAATGACTGTTTCCAAGTAAGGTCAAACTTACCCTTTTGAGGTACTGGGGACTAGTACACCAACATGTTCAGTTTGGGGGAAATCAATTCAACTCAGAACTTCTGCTATCCCAAAGTACTAAAAGAATGATAAAAGTACTGAATGAAAACCACACATGCATGTTTTCTCACAATTCCTTGTATACAGTTGATGCTCATTAATCACAGACGTTCATTATTCAAAGATTCTAAGTTTGAAAATTCTCCTCCTTACTAAAATTAGGTTGTAACACCAGTATCAATACTTATGAACATTGGTGGTCATATATGGACATGCCCATGTGCAGAGTGGCAAACAAAAAAGAAAAAAATGAGTTTCCTGACGGATACCTACTCAGCTGAAGTCCAACAAAATGACTCTCTGTTTTCTTGTCTTAGCTCTCATGCTGTAACAAGTATTTTACTGCAGTCTATTTAGTGTCATATTTTTGTGGTATTTATTGTTACTAAAGTGCTCTTTAGGGTTCCTAAGAGCAAGAAGACTGTGGTATGTTTTATGGGGAAATATATGTGTTAAATAAGCTTTGTTCAGATATGATTTGTAGTGTTTTTATAGTGTTGCTGGCCATGAGTCCAATTTTAAAGAATTAAAGTTGTATATTAATCACACATAATATGAGATTAACATGGTACCCTTAAACAGAAATACACATAAATAATATTATGATTGGTTGATGAATATGTTTTGACCAGAAGCTCACAGGAAGTAATTCAGCACTTTCCTTGGGAGCAATAATTCAGTATTTGCTAACTTAGTGTTGATGGTAATTTTATAAGTACAATTACTGAAAATAATAAGAATCAACTATCTCTATCTATGCATATATGAATTATATAAATAACTTAAGAAAGTCATTTATCAGTGCTAGGAGGGTTTTGGACAGACTCCCTTGGATTTTTAAGTTAAAGGACCTTATCACCTGCTAAGAGAGATAGCTTATCTTTCAGTTTTCCTATTTGGTTACCCCTGATTTCCTTCTCTTGCTTGATTGTTCTAACAAGGACTTTCAAGTTTTGGGGTACAAAATCAACATGCAAAAGGTAGTTGCATTCCTATATATCAGTTACAGTCAGATAAAAAAATAAAAAGCACAATCTCATTCACAATAGCTGTAAAAAAGTAGTAAATCTTATTTTAACTTTTGTTTTGTTTTTTTAATTGATAATAAGTTGACTGAGAAACTAAAATTTTAAGAAATATTGCATAATAAAAATTCAAATTAAATTTAAGTATTACATATAAGCGGTACAGAAACACTCAGCCCTAAACCCTGGACTGTCAGTTTCTTAGTTGTAACTCTCAAATGATCTTTTTTTCAGTCACTCTGCTTATTACTACTAATGTCATGACCAAGACTTTATCATTAACCACATCACTTCACAACATTATTTTCAAGTCTTCTGTTTTATTAATATCACTTTCTATCTTTGTAGCCCAATTCATCTAGTATTCATTCTCTCAAAAGTTTACAAACCTGTTAGATTTTGCAATTCAATTTTTACTCTTCTCATTATCTTCTTTTCCCATTTTACCCAAGATAGACTTAATCCACTGTAATCAACCTGCTTGCCACTCCTTCCAACTTTGAGAAAAAATGAAAAGTAAAAAACAAAAACAGTTCCCAAACCTGTTCAATACCCACTCTTCATCTTTCAGTCTTCAGACAAGCAATTATGGTGGCTGGAGGAGAAAATTGCATCTTGCTAACTGTACATTACATTCAATTTAGAAAGTTAAATCTCAAGTGGGCTGTTAGCTCTGCCTCATGCATTTCCCTAGTCTACTTACTTTCCTTCTACCAAAGGACTAAAACAAATTTCATTGCTCTTCTCAAATCTTCAGAACACTCTCTCCTCTATTCTAAGCAGATTACTTTGCTTCTTATTTTTTACCACAAAAAGTAAAATAATCAGAAGAAAACTGCCTGATCATCTCATTACAAAAATCCATGAATTTATATGCATCTATATATATAGCATTTTATTCTGCTACACTTGATTAAATAGTTTTGCTCTTTACAACTCTCCATCAGCACTTTGGTTTTCAGTGCTAAAGTCACCAATGATGTCCACATCAAATAAACATCTTAATCATTTCAGCAGCTTAAGCCCCATAGCTCTTCTCTGAGTAAGAGGATACTATGCTCTTCTACTTTTACTCATGTGTTACTATTTTCCATAATATTTCTAAGGTTTAATTTCTCGTTCATGATGTTAAGTCTTGAATACTTTTTGTAAGATAAAGCAGAAAGTTTTCTTTGAATTGTCTTCTGTTGATGAATTATTAACATTTCTGGCAAGTGTCCTCTTGACACACAGTCTTATAGGCTTTATCCTCCTCTGCCAATTAGCATATGATCCCTGTTGTAACCACCTAGACTGTCCAGATGTAAAAAGTTTATGATAGATGTTCCCGTCAAAGGCCTACTAAATCTCTGAAATTCTCAAGATGGAGATTTCAAGCAGAAATGGATAAATGAATACATAATTAATGAAAAAATTTAACTCTGTAGTCAATAATAATAATAATAAAAAGTTTGGAAAAACATAGTGTACTCTGTTAATATCTTAACTGCTTAAAATATGTTAAATTTTTAAATAGTCTTTTCACTATTAAAAAATCTGTTTACTTTGTTCTAATTAAAATAGTTTTAACAATGAAAAGGTACATATTATTTTGAGAAAGAATAGATAAAAATATAGGAAGCATTAAACTGAAAAATTCAGAAACAAGAAATATTTTTCTTTATAGTATTCTTCTTTACAGTTATTACTCCTTTAATACACTATGCACATTTTTAAATGTATATCTGCTTTACTTCAAAATGTGTAAATTGTAGGAATTCAAGTGTATGATTGAGATGTTTTTAGAAAGTTTGGAAATTGATAGTGGAATTTAAGTACAGTGCAAATAAGTATAGTAATGTAACACTGGTTCCTCAAAAGCTTTTAAAATAATTTTCAATACTCATACCTAGTTTTGACTTTATACTTTAGTAGAATTTTTGTTTAGATAAATAATGCATGCATTTAACAAAGAGTTATTGAACCTGTTCTTATGCCAGGCACATTGGCAACATTGGTGGCTACAATATTAATTAAGGCTTTTTCTCAAGAAGCTAATGTTAGACTTTTATGCTTCCTCTAATTCTGGGAAGACAGCGTAGCAGGGCCTTTTCAATTGTGATATCATTTTTGTTTTCTTTTTGTTTCCC
The DNA here is from genome assembly GCA_027257055.1 of Cephalopachus bancanus. Taxonomy (NCBI): domain Eukaryota; kingdom Metazoa; phylum Chordata; class Mammalia; order Primates; family Tarsiidae; genus Cephalopachus; species Cephalopachus bancanus. Next base: position 2,791,055 of record JAPVLO010000127.1, on the reverse strand, counting down.
TGCAGTACATAATGATTGCTATATAACTTTCAGAGTGTGTCTCACAAGAAATTTAAGTGGTCTGCTCACTCTAGAAAATGATGTCCTTCTAACGAGGACAGGATATTTATTAAGGGTTTTTGCAAGAAAAACAAGGCAGTGGTAAAGTTCACATTGTTAATAATTTCAATGATAACAGAGTCTCATCAATAGTAGAATAGGATAGTATCTAGAGTGAGAGATCATGACAATTTTAAATAAAATATTAAATCTTAGCTATTTTTGATATTAGAATCCTGGAAATGAATACCTAGAGGTGAGTAGTGATAGACCTAACGTAGAGAATCCCCCTGAAAGAACTCAAATACTTGAGCAGCTTGTTGAAGCCTAGAGTTAGGTGGTTTTGCCTGGTCAGCCTCATTTCTTCTTTTCCTCATTCCAACTCTATTATAAAAGATGGCCATGCTCTCTTGGCCAAATGTTATTGTACTCCTTAGGGCAACTGTCTCTGGGGATTGCAGCCCCTTTACCAGACTCATCTTTTGATTAGAGCTGACTGATCCAGGAATTGCCCTCTGATTCAAGTAAAGACAGGATCCACTGGAAAGACTGAGACTGAATTGAGTTCACATATACATCTAGATTTTTAATCATGACATGTAAACCTTGGGTTGTTTGAGGGTTATTTCCTGTCCAAAGAAATGGCAGAATCTATTTACAGAGAGAAGCATAACAGAAATGCAGAAAATAGTAGTCATGAGACAAAATTCTATGGTTTTTGTTTAGTTTTTTTTCCTGGAGTCAGGTCAGATTTTATTGCTCAAGTATCACTATTTCTGAAAATTACTTGTGGTTGTTTTCTCTTCCATCCTTAACAACAACAACAACAAATCCTAAACAAAAGTAAACTAAAATGCCTAGAAGAAAGTTGGACAAAATTCCTAGAATTTCTGAGGCAACCTGGAAAAAAGGTATAAAGGCTTGGCATATAAAACCATCTACCTTTATGCCAGCTATTATACTATACTGCACTTTTCAAGGTAATGTGCAATTAAAAATGTTTTCCTTATTTTTTGTGTTTTTTAATGAATTATTTGTGTGAAAAGTATTATAAACCTATTACAGTATAGTACTATATAGCCAATTTTGTTAGCTGGGTACTTGGACTAACTTTGCTGGCCTCACAAACAAATTGGACTTACAAATGCACTCTTGGAATGGAATTCGTTCATATGTAGGTGACATACTGTATTTTGTTCATCCATTCACCACTTGAAGAATATTTGGATCATTTCCAATTTTTATCTTTTATGAATAAAGCTATTATCAGTATTGGCTACCAGACTTTTTGTAAGTGATCAAAAGTTTTTACTTCTCTTGAATAAACACCTAGGAGTGAGACTGCTGAGTCATCTTGTGAGAATATGTTTAACTTCGTAAGAATTGCCATTGAGTGAGTAGTAAAGAAGTGTTACTGACTGGAGGAGGGAGAGGAGGTGGGAGATGGCAGAGTTGTAGGACTGTTAGAAACAGGAGGTGGAAAGAAAACTATGGTTTCTTTCACACCTGATCTTAATGGCACAGGTTCTGGTCCCTTGCTGGATTCTATTCTATTTACCCTCTTGAAAAACGCACATTGGCATCTTTGAAAGTTCTCAACTTGAAGGTTTGCATGTAGGGGACTCACTGTATAGTATTCAGACAGTGAAATAACAAGTAACTCAATCACAATAAGGAGCAAACTACCGGCTGACCCAGCAATAAGAATGGATTTCAAATATGTCATGCTAAAAGAAATATGCCAGACTCAAAGTACTGCACACTCTACTTCCATTTCTATGACATTCTGAAAGGCAAAACTACAAGGATGGAGAGCAGGTTAGTGGTTGCTTCTGGTTAGAGACCACAAGGGGCAGCATGACGGTAATTTGGTGGATGATGGAAACTTTTGTATTTGCATTGTGGGAGTGGTTACCCTATCTATTTGTCAAAACACACAGAACTTTAATGTAAAAAAATGAGGTTTAATGTAAATTAAAAAGCAAAGCAAATATTAGTAAAATGCAAAAAATAAAAAGTAAGAAAATTTTAAAAAACCATCTACCACCATACAATTCAATCCAATATGTTATATATAGGATCATGAATAAGTTATATAAAACATATTTTAGTGTTGGACTGTTTATTATCAATTTCATCTGATCCTCATTTATTAAAAAATAAACAAATGCAAGGAAGCTTGAACATAAAGAAGACATAGATTTATGATAAATGCTTCCCATTAGCATAGAAGAGCATCTGGCAGACTCCTCAGTAAAAGTTCACATCTACTTACTGGGAAACACCTCTCTATCACGAAAAAAAGGAAATAAACAAATGGGAAAATAGGTGTTTTTCCCATAAACTCTAATCTCAAAATTACCCCAATACTAAATAGTTCAGGAAGGAGAGGAACAGAACCTCCTTACCTATGAAACACTGTGTGGTCACAGTTGATCTGGACTTGGAATTGTAAGTGACTGTTGGCATCAATAATGAGTACAATGTACACTATTCACACGGTAGTTAAAAGAGCCCAGATTTTACCACTAGGCAGTATATCCATGTAACAAAATTGCATTTGTATCCCTTAAATTTATATAAAAATAAGGAAATGCAGGGCTACCGGATGCCCTGGAATTGGGCATTTTTTGTGTGTGTGTTCAGAGATTACATTTACCTGACACTATATTTTGCGTAACTGGTTTACAAATGAGCAAGTACCTGTCTGGCATAAATTGTGTGTTATGGATTGAATTGTGTCCCTCTTCCCCCATGCATATGTTGAAACCTTAACCCCCAGAATAATAGTCTTTAGAGACAGGGCTGTAGGGAGGTGACTAAAGTTAAATGAGGTATTAGAGTGCAACCTTAATCCCATAAGGATGATGTCCTTATAAGAAAAGGAAGCTACACAAAAGGTCACCCTCATTCTCTATTTCTCTTCCTGTCTCTCTCTTTCCCTCTAGGCCCTTCTCAATCTCTCTCTCTCTCTCTCTCTCTCTCTCTCTCTCTCTCTCTCTCTCTCTCTCTCTCTCCCCCCTCCCTCCCTCCTTCCCTCTGTAGGCTAAGAGAGAAAAGTCTACATAAAGACACAGCAAGAAGGTGTTCAAACCAGAAAAAGAGAGCTCACCAGACACTGAGGTCATTTAGATTTTGGACTTCTAATCTCTAGAACTGTGAGAAAAATAAATTTCTAATTTGTAAGTCATCCAGTCTGTTACATTTTGTTATGGCAGCTGAATGGACTAATAGAATGTCTTGTCCATGTTAGATGAGGATACCATCCAAGTGAAGTTTGGAAACACTAAAGAACAAGCTATAGTTCATTAGCATAAAACTAAACTTTCTCGTATATTATGTATATATGTTTTTATTTTATTTATTTTTACTTGAAAAATAATAACTATATATAATTATGGGGTATAATATGATGTTTAAAAACTCCTTAGAGGGTTCTGGCAACATAGTCATTTGCAGAAGTGTCCATTGTCCTACCTGATATAGGCCATATAGTCTATACTGATTTTTAACACAAGTTCATTTCTGTGAAAATGATGAGAGTCCCTTTAGATAGTACACTTGGCTTTTGTTTTACTAATTTCCATATAACCTGGTGACACTGAAGAACCAGGATGCTTCTCCAGGAAAAGTGACACTGTGGGATGCTGGATGAGATGATGCAAGCCCCTCTGCTGGTGTCCCTGTGCAGCCTTCTCCCCCCACTGTTCCTGCTCCATGGCAGGAGGGCTTGTGTCTAACTTCCTCCCTTGGAGGAAGAAGACCATCCCCTGATTGTCTGTCATTACTCTGTGGTCTAAATTTCTCAGGCTTTACAGGGCCACATCACCCAGGCATGTAGGAAAAAAGAATCAGATTTTGATTTAGTAGATCTGGTTGGAGTTCATTTTAAAACCCAAAACATTACATAACATTCTTTTGAAGACTTTCTTTAAAAAGAAGCCCTATACATTATGATCATTAATAAAAGCTCATGTAGGCCATAAAATAAGATATCCTTTATTGTGTTAATTCAGGATAAGTCATCTGATATCTTTAATTTGTCTTAAAGTCTTTGAATTTATGTGGGAAGTAAACATCACACTATAACTAATAAAAATGGTTTATTTTAGAAAGCAATGGTAATGCAGATATAAAGTTTATTATTATACTATTTTAATAGCATTGCTTTTCTAATATTTTCTAATCCTGTACAACCTGCTATGACCTTATAAACTCATTATCAAGTGCTGGGATCTTGGCATCCTAGACATAAGGACATTTGGCATATGTTCTCTCCCTTTTTAATCTATCCTCTCAATCTTTTTCCATGAAATTAGAGCTCATTTACATAGTACAATTGCTTTGCTTGAAATTAAATAAATTATCCAAATTAATTTAAAATACAGAGAGAATTGTATTAACATGTTAGATTGAAGTTGTTATAAATTTGATTGAACATGCCTTATATTTCCTAACTTAAAAATTAAACTAGAGAATTAGTTGAATAATTAAGAATATTATTTTTTCCAAATTACCAGTACCTAGGTGAAACTTTTAAAATAATCAAAGCAATAAGGAGGCTCTTGGTATTGGTTTGTGATGAGGTATGCATAATATCATATAATGAGACCTATGCTTTTTGTTGTTAATGTTTTGTTGTAATTGTTGTTTCTTTTAGCAAAATTAAAGGGAAATACATTTTAAATGCAGTCATATATTAAGATTCAAACTGCTACTTATTTAGATCATAAACATAAAGCAAGATAAAAGAACTTAATGAGTTCACTAATCAAGAGTAAATTTTAAAAAAAACTTTTCATGGGGGAATAACATATCTCACTGATATTGGAATAAATATTTGAATGTATAAAATAATCAGAGGGATTATTTTTCTACAAAATAATAACAATATTATATGAAATAAGAACTAAAACTACCTTACTTATGGTAGTTGACCACATTAATGCTATAATGTATATAATATAGAAATTGGTAAACCTTTGTTATAACGCCATCAAATTTTATCAATACCCTCAAAGCTAGGTCTTTTGAATTTAATGCTTAAGAGTTTAATAAACAGTAAATATACTTAATTTTTATAATTAAAAATATTCTAAGTTATCACATTGTGTTAACTAAGTTAGCATAATGTATAAGAGATGTGATAGTTAATGTTATGTGTCAACTTAACTGGGTCACAGGGTACCCAGATGGTCAAACATTTGAAGTATTTCTGTGTTTTGGTCAAGTTTAATATTTTAATCAGTAGAATGAAAAAAATAAATCGCCATCCCTAATGTGAATGGGCCTCATCCAATTTGTTGAAGGTCTGAATAAAGCAAAAATACTGACCTTTCCTATTATAAAAGATCACTGTTTCTGACTGATAGCTTTTAAAGTGGGACATTAGCTTTTTCTTGCCTTCAGACTCTAACTGAAACATTTGCTCTTCTTGAATCTCCAGTCTGCCAGCCTTCGAACTGGCACTACTATTGACTTTCCTGACTCTCCAGCCTCTAGACACAGACTTGACCTATACTTCAACTCTCCTGGATTTCCATCTTGTGCTTGTAGACTTCCCATGTGTTATTCCCACCCTCCTCCCACCTCTCTCTCTTTCTCTCTCTCTCTCTCTCTACATATATAAATATATATATGTGGACACATATGTATGCACACACACCCTAATATATTCATTTATCTGAATATCCATCATTACTGCAAGAGGAAATAATATTTTAAATGACTATTCTAATTTTATACATGTTGGTGAATTTTTGTAAATTTTATTTATTCTTATAAGAAGCAGGATGTACAGAACACAACATCACATTTATACATGCCATTTTAGTTTTTTGTTGGTTTTACTCTATTTTAAAATTTAAGTACAGATATTCATTAACAAAAGCAACTAAAAAAACTACATATATATTATTCAGTTTTTAAAAATAATGAAATTATGTCTTTTGCAGCAACTAGAAGCCATTAACTTAGTGAAACAACTCAGAAACAGAAAGTCAAATACCACATGTCCTCACTTATAAGTGGGAACTAAATGATATGTACACATGGACATAGACTGTATAAAATAGTCACTAAAGACTAGGGAGGTTACAAGGGTAGGAGGAGGTAAGAGATGAGAAACTACTTAATAAGTACAATGTACTCTATACAATGGTTACACTAAAAGCCCAGGCAACAAAACTGTACTTGTACCTTTTAAATGTATGCAAAAAAACCTTTTATACGCTAGGTCAATAGGTCAATTGTTGTGACATATTAAGTAAAAATATTACAACTACAAAAATATATATTACTTTATGTAAGGTTTGAAGCATAACTTAAAATATAGGTACCTCAAATATTTGTGAATAAAGTAGAAAATAAAAAAAATTCTCAATAGTTAAAAAATAAAATGTAGTATTTACAATTGGATGACAGAAACACTTGCCTATGCGTATTTATGTTTAGATTATAAAGGCCTGTACATATTATTCTGGGACATTCCCCTTCATTCATTCATTACGAGGACTCTGTAAAGTAGTGTTCTATAGCTCTTATCAACTTAAATTTGCCTAATCAACATATTTGCTGGTGCCCTTTCAAACCAGGAGACCCAAGTGAGATTCAGTTAAGATAGTCTCCATTCTCCACACTCAGACTCAAGATCCCTGACTTGAAAACAGCCACTTTCTCTGGGAATAATTCAGCCTTGTACTCAGGGATTTGTCCAACTATGAAAGTGAAGTAAACTTGTTTATTATGCAATCAGTCTTCATCACCTTTGTTGTGAGTTTATAAGACAAGTCATAAGAAAAATGATGAGAATAGATTTTAAGAAGCCAATCATTTAGCCTGCCAGAGAGATGATACATTCTGAAAGTCTCATCACAATTGGCTCTTTGTAGGACTAATTTGTTCTTGGGTCACCTATAAAAAAATAATGAAAACTTTGTTCTTATTTTGTTTTGACCATGAAAGTCAGATAGAAATCTTTCCAAAACTTCCAAAACTTTCCAAAACTTCTGTCAAACAGGAATTGCAGTATGTTTATATATGCATGGTAAATAGCTGGGGATTTGGTTGGAGGCCAAGATATGAGATACATATGCAATGCATTTGAACAACTTTCTCTAGCTCATGGATTTATCTCAGTCAAAATTTATGACTCTGACTCTTCTAGGCCAGACCCCTGCCTTGTATGTATGTTTTTACTCTAATGACATTTGATACAATATTCCACATGGCAAAAGTTCAACAATAATATTTTAGAATTACAGAGAGGATTTGGGGGAAAATTTTTATATAAAAAGTTTATTTGAATGAAAACTTAGTATAAGAAAGGAGCAAAATAAAAAGTATCTGTCTATATATAGTTTTATTGATATGAGGAAGCTTCCCAAAATTGTTAGATCCCAAAATTACTTGCTTGCCAAGTCCCACAAAGGTATAAAACCTCTGACTTTTTTTACTATTTTAGCTTTCTCCAAGATGCAACTTGAGTCTAATGTCTTTAATTCACTATTTCCCTCCTATCTTTTTCTTTATCCCTAAAGCCTAGGCATAATAGACAAACATTTTCAGAAGTATTTAGAATAATTTTATGAAGAAAAGACAATCTAAGATTGCAATCCAGCCCTATATTATAGATTGCTCCCAGGTCTATATCAATTGTTTCTTATTTCAGTAGGAAATTTAAATTCAAAGTATTTAGAAGACTAAAGCAAAGCAAGAAGACCCTAGGTATGGTCAAATAAACAGCAAGTTTTATTTCAAAAAAAAAAAAAAAGATCAGAAAAGCTATAGAGATGATAGACAAGGTCTTTTGAAGACTACTTCCAAATATTTTCCTGTAAAATAGTTGTTTCAATCTTAAAAAACATTGATGAATACATTGGAATTTCCAGGGTTATGTTCTTTATATGCAGCAAACAGGAAGAGATTCCAAAGGATATGTGACTTTAATGTTTCTCCTCAATGTTATGAACGTTTTTAACTATGAATAGAAGCTTCAATGTGAAAGTAGGAAATAGTATGGAAACTAACCTTATTGTCAGATCTCATTTATGCTGATGATTTATCACAATTCCTTTATGTTAATAACTTGAAACAAAATAAGATTAAGACTAGAATAAACTAATGATCTCACAGTTAAAGACCTCAGTCTGGATCAATCGGCTAAAGACATTTAAAGATAACTTAAGCAGAAAAAATACTGTATAAAGAATTGTTGACACTATCTGAGCAACTAAAGAAAAAAAGTAACAAAATGAATTGTCAAAACACGTGGTCTGAGGAATGAAGACCAATTTCTCATTTTACAGACACATTTTTAGAAATAGTGAAGAATAACCTTGAATTTTTTGTTTATAAAATTAACAACCATGAATCTGTCATTATCTTAAAATCTTTCACTTTCTCCAATAAGCTATATAGACAGTGGCTATCTCAACCACTGTCAAACAAAATTTGTGTCTTAGACAATAATCTTTATCCCAGGAACTAAACAAACAACAACAATAAGAAAAAAAGATTTTTGTTTTCTTCTTTGTGAACAACATTCACTAATTTAATAGGGGAATTCTGCTATGCACGTCCAAGTGATTGTTTAAAATGCTCATCAAGAACTTCTTTCTTTATTTTCCTACGTATGTCCCTGTACATAGTCTGTTATTTGCTAGTTTGCACAAATTGATTCACTAGCATCCCTGTGTCTAAATTAAGCTAAAAAAGATTTTTACAAGGGTGTCATATCTTTTGTGTAACAAAAACTGCTGATTTTGAAAAATTTGGAAGGCTTTAAAACGCCATTTCAAACGAATGAAACAAGCTTGAAAAATACTCTCTAAAATCCAATACTGAAGAATGACTGAAACTATTAGTTAAAATCCTAGTAGAGAAAGAGCTTATCACAAGGTTAGCAGTTCTTATAATTATCTTCTCCAAAATCAACAAACCCAATGAAGAGTATATAGACATACTCAGGACCCTGGACCATTATGTAGTAAACTTCTGAAATTATTGCTATAAATGTCAGTAAACTTTGCTATTGCCCACTTCTGCCAATATGTTTGATTTCAATATAATTATTTTCATACTGATTTCTACGTCAACATATAGAATTTTTTTCTATAATTTTTCAAGTTTATTTATTAACACCATCAAGGATTTGGGATTATCCACTTAAATAACAATGTGTCTTTTGAACCCAATTTTAATAAAAGAACAAATTCTGCAGTTCTCTTATGTTGACATATTTGTCCAAGGAAAAACAAATTAATCTGAAAATAATAAGATAAAATTTTCCCACTCTCCTCAGTTAATAATTTGTACAACCCAGCTGGGTTGTCTAATGTTGGTGTTTAATTATCAAACATAAATATAGAGTATATCTCTTATGCATTGCCTGTGAGGAACTGCTCAGACAATGAAAAGAAAATGTTCTGGGCCTATGCAATGAGAAAGTTTCCTGCTTTTGGTTGAGATGAGTTCTTTTTGAAGTGTTTTAATAGTCTACATTTCACAGTTAAACATAGTTACTATAATTTAATTGAATATGTGATTGGTTATTAACTCTGGCCTTATTACAACTTCATTAGGTGACATTTGTATAATGTATTGGTTCCTGAAAAAAAAATCCTACAAGGTACAACAGAGCTCATATTTGTATCTTTCACTAATGTCATACTCTCATAGATATATCTGAGAGAAATTTGAAAATCATCGCAAGTCATACTTATATAAGCAGTGAAGAAATAAAAAAGTCTTGATGGAGCCTGTGTATCTGCAACTGGCAATAAGAATGCAGCACTGATCAAACCTAGGCCATAGTAAACATCACTGAAAGGAAACACAGGTAGAGTCCCTTAAGTTCTGTTTCCAGGGAAAAGAAATACCTGAAGTCACATTACTAAACTATTCACTGTCTCTGAAAGCAATAAAGTTTGCAGGGTAAAGATGACTTTTAAACCCAGACTATTGAGCCAGTCTCCAAATATAAAGAAATGTCTCCAGAAAAGTATCACTGAGTTGTGAAATCACCATCATCATCATTAACATGAGTACCATCAGCATCATCTGGTGTCATCCTTGAGGAAGACCAGGTTGGACTCCTGGCTCTTCCATTCATCTATTCTGCAACCCTGAGGTAAGAACTAATGTTTATTATGTGCCAAGCTTGTGCTAAGCAGTCCACATATATTGTCTCATTTAATTTGTTCACAACCTCCATTTTACAGATAAGAAAACAGAGGCACACACAAAATATATTTTGCAAGTACAAAATAACTGAATCTTCAATAAAAAAGGAAATGGAGTATAGTGTGCATATAAAAATATATCTGACAATTTAAAAGTCATATGTATAAGAAACAATGTTAAACTGTTAGACAAATTTCTTAGAAAACAAATTCAGTGACAGAAAGAAAACATGAACAGGCACAGACTGTTTATAGAGTCTTAGAGTAGCATCTAAGACAGCAATACGAGGATATAGTTTGGACAATTAAATAATCATTGTCATAACTGGCACTTTTAGATGTTGTACACATTTATTTTGTGATAACAAATTGTGTGTGTGTGTGTGTGTGTGTGTGTGTGTGTGTAACAGTGAGAGGAAGAAAGAAAGAGAAGAGAGTGAGAGAAAGAAAGAGATGCAAAAAAAAAGAGGAAGACATATTGTTCTAAAGTCAAAAATGAATAAATATACATAATTAAACAGCATTTAAAGTCAGGCACATTGTGCTGAAGATGATATAGACATTTTGCTACTGGCTTGAAAATGAGCACCAGTAGTGGATTCACAGAAACTGTTAAATTCTTCTGGGGTTCAGTTCTACAAAAATAAAAAATAAAAATAAAAAAAAATTCCTCCATCACTTAATTGCATGTTCAGAAAGCCAATTGGCTGGCTTGTAAATTTAGGCAATTTTTATAAATTGGGTGAGTGCAGGATGACAGGAAGAAAAGAAGGTTTAATTTACTCAGAGGAATAACTCATGGTTAATAAATTGTAATGTGCATCAGTAAATAAAGAAACAGATTCAATGAGGACAAGGAAAATGTGGCTTCATGTTTTTCCATTTCAAATTTACTTAATTAACAAATTCCATTCCCCAGGGGCAGAAAACTATGAAACCATAACAATTACTGCCTCTGAAAAATGACTATAAGTAGCACATTACTACAGGTATAACAAATCATCACACATATACTTTCATGTAGAGAGAATTAATAAGAGAACATATATCTAATTCAGATATATATTTATCGTTAACATGCACACAACTATAAAAACTTGAGCTACATATGTACTTTTCAAAATAGATGAACTTCTCTAAGTACATATAAAGTTGACTGAATGTCTCTATAAACCTGGGTACAGAGTAAAATGGCAATTTGTTAATGTTGAAAACATTCCATGAAGTGCAGCATATTTTGTAAAATAGATCATAAAGTGAACATTTGGTAAGACCCTAATACAGGACTGTCCACATATCATGAGGCATGCAGTAGCAGCATCTCTCTCTTTTTTTTTTCTTAATGAGAGAACTGAGATTCAGGAAGATTAAGAAACTGACAAAGGTCTCTCTTTAGTGTATACCTGAAATACAAGGAAAGGTTTACCCAAGTCCAAAGCCCCATAATCTGTTCACTTACATTTGTCCTCTGTATAGTAAGAGAAACACAGGATTCCATGCACATAAAGCAGGATATTTCCAAACCTTGACACATCCATTTTCAAAAGAAAGTCACACTGGTAGAGTGAGGTGCAGGAGGAACACTGAGTAAATCTGTCTATTTAGACATTTATCTTAGAGCAAAATCATTGTTATCAGACTTTCCACATGTGTGGTATGTGCTAAAAACAGTAATAAGTGCCTCCTTCCAAAAAAGCAAAACCTACAAAAAGTCTGAAATCTAATTGGAGTCATATATGTGAAGCATTAAATGGAGGGTAGTATGTGATCTAAAATTTCAAATAGCTCTGTTCAAAAGTTAATTTTAGAATACTTGCTTTCTCTAAAAATAGTAAGGTAAGGAGTCTCTGCTATTTTGTGTTATTTGTCAATGTTTAGGTCATGACCTTGAAATGATCCTGGTCTTGATCCTCTTTTACACTTACCTTTACTTTCTTTTAGTAAAATCTCAGGTGATCTCATCCAGTTCCATGGATTTAAGCACCATCAATACACTAATAAGCCCCTGATTTCTTTTTCAACTCTAAATATGTAACTTCAACTGCCATCCTATCCCCACCTGGGTGTCTAAAAGGCATCACAACTTAAGATGTCCAGTCTTGATTCTTCTCCTCTTATCCTACTTACCATATGCAAATTTTACTTCTCTTTAATCATGACTGTGAATGAGTCAGATACTATCATAATTGCTTTTCTTGAATTAGCTCATTTTACTTTTAGAGCAAAATTAAGAAATGTGTGCTACTATGGTGCTTGTTTTACACATGAGCAAACTGGGAGCTAGAGAGGGTTAACAGCTAGTCCAAAGTCAGTTAACAGTGGAAAAGGGATGTAAACTTAGTCAAAGCTACTGTCCATGCATTCAAAAATGACTCCACACTGCAGTATCTTCTGTATTCTCATTTTCCCAAGTTCATGGACACTACTACTTACACTGCAGTTAGAACAAACCACTATTCCCCTGTCTCTTCACGTAAAATTTTCCAGCAAGTTTTCTCAGATACAATCCCAATGTATATTTCAATTCTGGCCATATCTAACCATATAATATAATATCAGTTATTAATAGTTCTCTAAAGCAGAAAGAATTACACCCAGATGGATTCACTGAATTCTACCAAACATTTAAGAATGAAATTATATCAATTCTTTTCAATCTCTTTCAGAAGTTAGAAGTAGAGACAAACTTCCCGCATTGCCCTTAAACCAAAACCAGGCAGAGACATTATGAGAAAACAAACAAACCAGAAAACTATAGCTCAATTTCTCTCATAAACAGAGATGCAAAATTTCTCAGTAAAACAGCAATTCCAGCAGAGTATAAAAATATTTATACAGCATAACCAAGTGGGATTTATCACAGATATACAAGGCTGGTTTAACATTTGAAAATCAGTTCATGTAATTCACCACATAAACAAGCTAAAGAATAAAAATCTCATAATTATATAAATAGATGTAGAAAACTATAAAATGTAAAATCCATGCATAAAAATAACAGTAAACTAAGTACAGAAGATAATATCTTCAACTTGATAAAGAATATCTAAAACACACACACACACACAACTACAATTAGCATCAAATTTAATGGTGAGAAGCTTAATGCTTTCCCACTAAGATCAGAAACAAAGAAAGCATTTCTAATTTCATCACTCTTTTCAAGCATTGTAATGAAAGTTCTAGATAAAAGTAATAAAAACAGAAAACAAGGTATATTTATTTGAAAGGAAGAAATAAAACTGTCTTTGTTTGAAGACTGCATGATAATCTATTTAGAAAATCTAAAAGAATCAACACAAAACTCTGTAACTAATAAGTTATTATAGGAAGGTTTCAGGATACAAGATTAATATTTAAAAGTTTATTGTTTTTCTAAATGCCAGGAATTAACTAACAGAATATAAATTAAAACATTATATTATCTATATTAGCACCACCAAAAATAAAATTATTAGGTATACATCTAATGTAAATTCATAAGGTCTCTATAAGAAAACCTAAAATAGTCTCATAAAAATGTAAAAGAACTAAATAAATATAAAATATTTTGACAATATGTCAGTTCTTCTCCATTTGATTTGTAGAGTAAATGCTTCTCAAAAAAAATTCTAGCATTTTATTTTGTGCATATTGGCAAACTGATTTTGAAGTTATGTGGAAAGAAAAATGTCTAGAATTATCATCACAACATTAAAGAAAAAAGTTTAAAGGATAGACACTACCTGACTTCAAGTACCACTATAAAATTACTATAATCAAGATGATGTACTACTGGCAAAATAATGGACAAAAAATAAATGGCACATAATAGAGAGCCCAGAAATAGACCTACATAAATATAATCAACTGATCTTTGACAAAGGAGCAAAGGCAATGCAATAGAACAATCTTTTAACACATGGTGCTGGAAAAACTGGACATCCACATACAATAAAAGTAATGAATATAGAAGCATATCTTATACCCTTCACAAAACTAACTCAAAATTGATTATAGTCTCAAATGTAAAGTGAAAAACTATAAAACATTGTGAAAATAACATAGGATAGAAGTTAGATGATTTTGAAAATAATAATGAATTTTTAGATAAAAAAGAGAAAATAAAATATTTGAAATGAAGAACTGATAAGCTGTACTTTATTACAATTAAAAATGTATAATCTGCAACAGATAATGTCACGAGAGTAAGAAGTCAAAAAACAAACTGGAAGAAAATGTTTGTAAAAGAGATATCTGATAGAAGATTATTTTACAGATTTTAAAATCCCACTTACAAATCAACAATAAGAAAACAACCCAATTAAATAATGGCCCTATCATAAGAGAAATGTAAATTAAAACAATTTGTTCTCACTATGCAACTGTTAGAATGACCAAAATCTACAACACTTACAACAACAAATGCTGGCAAAGATGTATTGCTGGTAAAAATGCAGGACAGTGAAGCCACTGTGGATGACAATTTGGCAGTTTATTTCAAAACTAACTATACCCTAACCATAAGATTCAGCATTTAGTATAATATTTACTCAAAAATATTTTTTAAAAAACTTATGTTCACACAAAAATCTGCAGATAGATGTTTATTACAACTGTATTTATCATTGCCAAAACTTTGAAACATCCAAGATGTTCTTCTGTAGGATAAATAAACTGATAAGCCAGACAATGGAATATTATTCAGCATTAAAAAGTAGTAGACTATAAAGCCCTGAAAGTACATGAATGAAATTTAAATGCATATAACTAAGTGAAATAAACCAATATTAAAAAGAAATACTGTATTATTCCAACTATATTGCATTTTGGAAATGGCAAAATTCTGGAGACAGTAAAAAAAAAAATTAGTGATTGCCAGGTCTTTGGGGTGAGGATGAAATGGGAAGGAGAGATGAATTGTCACAGCAAAGAGGATCTTTAGGGCAGTCAAACTACTCTGAATGTAAATGAAAATGTACAACACCAAGAGTGAACCCTAATGCAAATTCTGGAGTTTGTATGATTATAATCTATCAATGTAGGTTCATTAACTGTAACAAATGTACCGCACAGGTAGGGGTGATGATAATGGGGAAGGCTATGGTTTTGTGGAGGCAGGGGTGTACGACAATATCTGTACCTTCTTGATATTTCTATGAACATAAAACTGCTCTGACAAAATGAAGACTTGAAAATGATAAATATTTAATTATCTCCCTTGTAAGACTTATTGCATTCCTATAGCAGGTTAGTAATTAGAATAAAATTATTTTAATTGTATTGTAAAATGTTTTTCTCAAAGCCAGTCAATATGATAAAATAAATTTTTATTAAGATGGCTCCTCTTCAAAATATTGCCAATTTATGTTAATTTAAAAATTATACAATATTTCTGCAAGGTTTAATTTTTCCAGGATATTGTAAATCAAATTTAGGCAAAAATACATGACATCTTCTCTATGATAGCAACTAGTCTGCTAATTCTACTCTTGAAAAACATATTGTTGAAATCATTCTGTTCATTTATACCGAGTAACAAGTAAGTTGTAGTCCTGATTGAACTCAAGTACATTTTCTCTCACATACCAAAATGAGTAATAGCTTTGATGGGTAGTTCTAGTGTAACAGAGATTACCTAAATCCAGGTGAAAAACAGTAAAAGATTGTGTTTGATTAGATAAAAGTTCAACGCTTTGATCAACTGGTAATTTCCATATACATTTTTATTTTTGGAAAGCTGATTCTACATATTTTAAATTTTAAAAATATGTAATCAATGGTTTTATATAAGTTAACAATTTGAATTTAATGAGGGAGAAAAAAAATAGGGAGTCTAACTCTCTGACCTTCAAGACAATTTCCTATAAGTAAAAAGTAGATTGATATGTTTGTAATGCCAACACCTTTCAACCTATGCCAGAAATTGGGAAGTAGTTCTTTATTAAATTCTCTTCATCAACATTGTCGTGGAGGTTTTTTCATAAAGACAAGAGGAACCTCCATTCAAAGTATGACGTTGATGTAGAGACTGATGTTATAACGTACATAACAAGAAGTTATGAAAAAGTTTATTACTTTCATATTGGAGGTCTCTGGGAGAAAAAAGGGCAAAACTTCCAAGCAGTTTAAAAATGAAAGGAAAGTGAACTGGCTTGGGTCTTTTACTGTGGTTAGGGGTGGGTAGGTGGGGGCGAGGATTTCCTTGTTCAGGCAGAAGCAAAGTGGTTTGAATCTCTTGTGAGTGCTAAAGAAGAGCGCTTGCACTTCCTTATCAGTCTGCCCAGATGGGAGGCACAAAGAGAAGACACAGGGGTGAGACTTAAAACTTGTGGACATTCAAACATCAAAATAAAGTTAGACCCTTTATTGCAAACACCATCCACACAATCACCAATAAGTTCTTCCAATGTCACCACTCACTTTTTCCTGATCCATTCTTAATATCTCTATTGTAATTTTTTCCTTATTATCTTTTGTCTGAATCTCTGCAGTAGATACTTAGTGTTAAAAGAAAAAATTGAGACAAATTAAATTTAACAGTGTTTAACTGAGCAAAGAATTATTTGCAGGCAACCCTTAGCCGAATAGGTTCAGAGAAACTCTAAGTTACAGTCCGCATGGTTGGATAACTCTTATGGGCAGAAAAAGGAAAATGATTTAAAAACAAACAAGAAAAGAAGTAAAGTACAGAAACACCTGAATTGGTTACAGCTGTGCATTTTTCCTACTTGAACAAGAATTTGAATAGTTGGCTGCCTGCGATTGACTGAGACTCTGCTACTTATTACAAGAATAGGCTACAGACTGTTTACAGGTCTGGTTTACAGTTACTACATATGGAGAAACTTTTAGGCAAAATGTAAAATATGTAAGGAGGCAGCTTTTGACTAAGTTTAATTCAATGCTAGCTCATTGTATTACCCTAGTCTTGTTTTCACATTCTATCCTTCACACGTTGTTTCTAAACACAGCAAGAATAGTACAGAGCATTACCCTCTTCAAATTATTTTATACTTATACAGGACTAAAGAGACACCTTTAGTATTACAATTAAAATATCAAAAGTTAAACACCTCTGTGGCTGGTACATGGAATGGCCCTAATAAGTGTTGAACATTTGGAGCTCAGGACTACTAGGATCTCAACCATCACTGGAATCTTCTCCACAGAACTAGTTTTCACAGAGATAAGCAAATGTGCTATTTAGAATTCGATTCAAACCTCAAATAAATCAGAACATACTTTTCAGTCTTCGTGTTATTTAGAAAATATATTTTCAGAGAATGGTGAATAGACAAGAAAGTATTTTACACATACTAAATTTTTCCTGAATTTGTCCAGGAGGTTTTATGCATTATGTACTCTGGAAATGGCTCTGCCTCCACAGCAACCAGATAGTTCTTCTGTAGGGTAAATAAACTGTGGTACATCCAAACAATGGGATATTAATCAGTATTAAAAAGTAATGAGAGCCGGGCTCGGTGGCTCAGCCTGTAATCCCGCGCCTTTGGGAGGCTGAGGTGAGTGGATTGCCTGAGCCCGCGGGTTCAAGACCCGCCTGGGCGGCGAGACCTCATCTCTACAATAAATCAAAAAATCAGCCGGGCATGGTAGCACATGTCTGCAATTCCGGCTACTCGGAAGGCTGAGGCGGAAGGATCGCCGGAGCCCAGCAGGTCGAGGCTGCGGTGGCCGGGAGCGGCCACTGCACTCCAGTCCGGGCGACAGAGTGAGACTCCAACTCAAAAAAAAAGTAATGAGCTATCAAGTCATAAAAATGCATGAAGAAACCTTAAATGCATTTTACTAAGTAAATGAAACCATCTGAAAAAGCTGCATACTATATGATTACAACTGTGTTACATTGTGGAGATGGCAAAACTATGGGGACAGTAAAAAAGATTAGTGGTTGCTAGGGCTTTGGGACACGGGTGAGGTGAAAAAGAGAAAGGAATAAGCACAGCAAAGAGGACTTTTAGGGCAAACTACCCTTTATATAGTATGCTGCGGAAACAGTCATTTGCATTTGGCAGACATTTAATACCTGGAGGAATACAAATGCATTTTTAGTAAAATGTTATGTTTCTCTGATTTCGTCTTCGATATTCTGCCAAATTGACAAGCTATCTGGAATAAAGATTCGGAATAAAAAATCTCTGGTTCAATCTGTGAGTATTCAGTACATAATGCAAAAGAGATCATGTGAGCCAGTAATTTGAATTTTAAAAATAAGGTATCGTAGGTCACTCTTTGTTTATATTTCATTAATAGTAAGCCATCAATTTGTTATGCAATGCAATACATCCAAAATATAAAATATTTTTTTAAATTGTTTTCTTTATTTGCATTCAACAGTTTTAGACAAATAAAAAATATAATATAATTTAAAGATGACATTTTGGTCTTCATATATGTTGCCACAGATTGTTTCAAAAGTTTTAAAATTTATTTTAATTTTTATATTTGTATGTGTACAAATGTGTGTTTGTGTTTGTGTGTGTGGGTGTGTGTCTCCCTACTTAAGCTAACTTTCAGAGTTCTAAAATAATATAACAGAAAACAAATGGCATGCTTAGCTTTTCAAAAAATATGTAAACTTGCCATACATATGAATTTTAATTCTTAAAAAACTATTTGAGTAATTATTACAATTAAAATATAATTATCATTGACATTTTATTTCATATTTAGTCAAAATATAAGTAATATGCTTTAAAGGTAGATAATTTTCTCAAATGGGTATATGATAAATGAAATTCACACTGTAATTATTGGATACACATAAAGAAGAATTTTAGGATCATGACACACCCTGTGCTTTAATACTGCTTTAAATTGTTATAACTTAGAGAGGAATATATTATATACTTATTTGATATGAGGCAAATAAATGAAATACAAATTGAAATTTTTACATAATAGACACCAAAATTAGCATCATCGGCGATAATCACTGCTTGCTCCTTCCCCAAATCACTGATGTCCACAGCAATGAATCTGTGGACAGACAGTGCCAGGTTATTCCCCCAGTGGAAGATGATGACATTTATGAAAATACCCTTCTCCAACCAAATGTTAAGCTTCTGCCAAAAATAACTCATGAAAGTCCATCATAAGGCCTAGAATGTGATGATAGTGATATATGTCTTTTGCCATGCAAGAAGGAGGAGGAACTTCCAGAGTCTTTTCTCTGGCAAATATTATTGATTGATTAGTTGACTATTGGTTCATATTCATCTGAAAAAAGAATTTCCCCTCAGTTTCAGGCAAGGAATTATCGCCTAGCATAGAAGATTTGGTCACAAGGAACAATAGATGTTGAGAATAATAGATGATGAGAGTAAATATGATCATCGGTTACAGCAACGATTTCTGAAAGTGGCTAAAGGGAACATTTCAACCGCAAAGTCAGCAGGTTATTTTAATTTGTTTTCTAGAACTCAGAGACACTTACAACATGTTCCACGTATGTTTATGTAAAAGGTCTCGATCCCAGGAATTTAAATTTGCATGAATTAAGACAATCTCATAAATACTAAAATATATTTGCTCTTCTTCTTGTCTTTAGTTGTTGGAACATCGCTTTCTTCAGGAGCAACTTTAATTGATACTAGAGTTGATTTTTTAAATGTTTCTGGAACAAAAGTCATTATATATGCTTCCTTCAGATTGTTTCCAGCATGGCAGTATAAAAGAGAAAAGAATGAAAGAAAAAAAATACAAAGCAGCATTTTCTATCTCAGTCTGGAGTCTTGTCTCCTTTGCAACATATTTACCTTCCTCAGTCAACCAAAGCGCAAGGAAATGTATTCTGAGCAGTATAAAGGATTCAATTTCTGGTCCTGAAAAGAGCAGTTGTTTGTTCTGTTAACCTGGAAAAGTGGCGGACTATTGGAATGATGAACTGGTGTTTGTGAGTAACAAAGTCTTTTCTACTCACAGATCTGAATGAGGACATGAAAGGGCAAAATTCGAAAACAGCTGCGCTAAGAAGCTTGACTGAAACACCCACAACTCCACTTACCAGAGTGGGGCCTGACACCTTGTCAATGGCCTCATTTCCTAGAAGAGACTTTGGACTAGTCTACGAATAATTTCCTTTATCTCAATGAGCTGAGGACCAAATTCTGTAACTAAAACAGTTTTAAGACCGCAGTGATAACAATTCACAAATGCAATACCATTTCCAGTCACCAAGGTAGGCCCCAAGCTACTTATGTTTAATTACACACACTACACAGTCAGGAAAATTCAGAACTAATTTGGAACTAAGTGTCTCAGTTAAAGCAATAGACTTTTTTTCTGAAAAGTTTTAAGTACAATGTATTTTGTCAGTCCATTTACATTTTAAATTTAGTATGGCAACAAACTTATAGGCAGTTTACATTACAAATAATGTCCCTGATTCTAATTTATTATTAGAGAAATGTATATATATATTATTAGAGAAGTGTATATTCATGCAGTTGTTTCTTTTACATCATGATATTTGTGTGGCTGGAAATTATTAAATGCATCCAGAAACAAATGTCACAGACAGTAAAATATTTACTGGTAGAATCAATACCTATAATGTTACATTTCTTTGTTTTGGGGGGGTTATGAGGGAAAGTACAGTATTATTTTCTAAAAGTATCTTAGTTACGTGCTTTGTTTGTTTGTTTGTTTTTGAGTTGGAGTCTCAATCTGTTGCCCAGGCTGGAGTGCAATGGCATGATCACTGCTACTGCAGGCTTGTCCTACTGGGCTCAGGCAATTTTTCTGCCTCGGCCTTCCAATTAGCTGGAATTACAGGAGTGTGCTAATATGCAGCTAATTTTATTTTTTAAATTTATTGTAGAGATGACGTTTCTCCATGTTTCCCAGGCTGGTCTCATACCTCTGGGCTCAGGCAATCCTCTTGACTCTGCCTCCCAAAGTGCTGGGATTACAAGCATAAGGCATCACCCTGGGCATGTGTTTTTCTTAATTATCAGAAATGGTTAAAACTTTTATGAAATATCTTTCCTGATATGATACAAAATCTTGTTCAAGTTTAGTGACTTTTTTTTTTGAAAGCAGAATTTATTTAGAGGACAGAAAAGCTCCCACAGTGGGAGGGGACCCGAAGGGATTGCCCAAGTTTAGTGACTTTTGAACATTAACAGAAGTTTCTAACAAGTAAAAAAATATTTGAGCCTCTTAAAGTATATTAGAATCTTGTATTTGT
This sequence comes from Cephalopachus bancanus, assembly GCA_027257055.1. Classification (NCBI taxonomy): domain Eukaryota; kingdom Metazoa; phylum Chordata; class Mammalia; order Primates; family Tarsiidae; genus Cephalopachus; species Cephalopachus bancanus. Next base: position 2,769,644 of record JAPVLO010000127.1, on the reverse strand, counting down.
TCACATTAACAAATCCCTATGTTATCAAGTATTCTTAATTATCTTCTGTGGTGAACATGAGAATATCTCTCTAAACTCCCCAAATGCAGGGAGTATAATTGACTGATAGCCCAGTTGTTGAGCTCTGAAATGCATCACCATGTTTGTGTGGAGGCCACACTTTCTGTAGACTGCCCCCAGCCAAAGATTAAACATGACAGGGAAATTAAGGCCAGATATTTCTGAGAAATTCCAAGTTCATCTAACCGAGAGTCTGATTTAAGGTCTCCTTGAGGTCTCCCCAAAATCTTGCTGATCTTTTCATATTACTACATTGCAGGTGTTCCCACCAATCTATCCTTGTTTTCCTCCCTCCTCCTTCACTCAGGGTCAGACAGGTGTGCTGATCTAATGACTCTCTCAGCCTTACTTCTCTGTCTCTCACTGGTGTTTCCCTTAACAAATGTTCTAAATAATTTAATCCTGTTTTGATCTTTATTTCCCTAAGGATGTAGATCAATATATCTAATGTGAACGTTGTAAACATCAAAACAAATTCACTTGAGTTTAAAATCCTGTCAAATAGAGCCAGGGAAGGCCATGAAGAAAGGGTGGGATCTTATGCACAAATACTTAATAACAAGAACTAGCACTAAGAAAATCACAAAAGACACAATCTTCCTCAGGTCATAACAATCTTACACACAGAGAAACATATGTCTGGAAGGACATCTGCTCAACAACTGCCATTCAACCTCTGGCCTTGCTATTTGTCCTTGTAGCCTAGAATAATTATCTCAAAACCATTACTTAATTCTCCTTTAAAAACCTGAATATGCACATAGTTAACTATGATCCTCATATTTCCAGTACAATGTCTATTTCTGATTAAAGTTTTTTTTTTAAATTGAGAATCTCCATCTCTATACATTGATTAGGTTGATATAGGTGCCAAAAGTAGAAATGAAATGAGCTTACTTCTATTGGATCAGCAGCCCCTTGCATTATGTGCAGTACCTGCTGAGCTTTTGTACTTACCATTTCTTTTTGTTTGTTTGTTTTAGAGAAATGGTCCTTTATCTTGGTTTTGCAAATAAAGCTGGTTGAGGTGTTTACTATTTCTATGAGTCACCTTTTCCGTTCTGGTGAATCCCGTCTAGATTTCTGTACTACTGTTCTTAGGTGAGTTCATTTGGACTTCAGTCAAGATCTGATAAAGCTACGAGACAACCTTAAATGAAAGTCCCTCTTGGGACTATAAAAATTTGGAGGTAGCAAGCTCTTTCTAGTGTAAAGGCAAAAATCATCTGATTTGAATACTCTGGTTTCTATAAAATTTATATTCTGTCTGTGAGGCATGTCTTTTCTGGTGAATTTATTTTTGTGATGCATACTTGGTTTAATATTATGTTTGATATGCCTGTCTGGGTTAAAATGTTTGTAAGCACTCTAATTTTGGTTTTATTTTGGTTTAGTTATGTGCATCTGTAAATGATTTAGTCTTTTCCCCCCTTTGCCTGCTTCTGGACTTTAAAATTATAAATGGTGGGTGCAAGATGGTCAGTTAAAAGTCACTAGGGTGGTTGCACATCTAAAATGCCAGTCCTTAACTCCATGACAATTTATAGGATTTTATTTGCCCTTGACAGATGTATAAGAAACAAAACAAAATTCTCAAACAAGAAAAGATGTTAAACTTTCAGGGACTCCTGCTGACTGGCTTTTTCTTATGTGTATTTTTAAACCTGTGGTCATCAAGGTGATCATCTGAACTGTCCAACTTGTTTCTTTGTATAATTGAATTCGAAACTGCAATCAGTTACAGAGTTAACATGTAAAGTCTTCTAAATTATCTGTATATCTTCACTTTTTTCCTGTCTGCATTGAATCTATTGTGGGGTTTTTTTTTTCAGCTTTATCAATATGATATGATATTGTTAATTTCTGAAGCCACTTCGACATTTTTCTTATAAAATTTCCACTAAAATAGAGAAAAAAGCCTGAAGAGGCTTTCAAATTAGTGACTTTACAAATTATAACATCTCCATTGCAGTCAACAACCTAGACATCTTTTGAAAATGTAAATTTAGGTTTCCATGGCTAATAATTGCTTAGGGAGATGTAATAGTTAATCCAAAATTTGCTCTTCTTCTATGACTAAATTCTTACAAAAGCTAGGCTCTCAGGTGAAAAGGTCAAAATATTAAGCTCAAGGAAATAGTATGATATATTGATGCAACTTTTTGTCCTGTGAGTTGGGAGCTGGGTCCCCAAGGGAAATTGCAGATCCCACGGCTGCAGTGTCAGTCCAGGATCCACATGGTGGCCAGGGACACAATGGCATCCAGAGAGGGAAATGTAGTGGTGCCTGAGAACTGCGGTATGCCAACAGCTGTGAAGCCCCCAAGGAGTCTTACAGTTCTCTTAGTTTGAGGGTTCATGAACCAAACACTGAAAAGTGTTTATATTTCTGCCGGGTCAGTGGGCAACCCCTAAGGAGTGTTCACAGCTATGCTGGTTAAGTGGGCTGACAAACCAGGCCACCAAGAGTGCTAAAGCTCTCTCAGCTTGGCAGGTCCAGCTCTTCCAGTCTAGCATGTGCAGCTCTTCTAGTTCAGCAGTTCCAGGTTCTTGTCTCATGCCCAGGAAGAATGAGGGGCACAGACACCACAGAGTAAGTAGGAATTTATTAGAAGATAGAAAAGCTCCTGGCATGGGGAGGAGACCTGAAAGATGGTTGTTGACAATGCCTCTGTAGTCAAGTGTCTATATAGTCTTAAGAATGTGCTGTTTGGTTGGTGGTGGCACCAATCAGAGAGAGGCATCATGTTGTGGGATTGAAATACACCAATTAGGAGAAGGTTCAAAAGGGCCAATCAAGAAAAGGCATGCAAAAGTGGCAGCCCATGGACCTGGAGATAGATGTTCTCACTCCAATCAGTGGGGCTTGCAACAGAAGTTTTTACTGGGACTCACCCTAATCTATCTATCTGGTTTCTCCCTTTTTCCTCTCTTAATATCTCCATCTGGCATAAGAATTGCTTTGCCTGCCATGCAAGGGCAAAAAAAAAAAACCAAAACAACAACAAAAAACAACTACAAAATCCTTCCTTCATTTGCTTTGGCTAGTTCAGTAAAGCAGACTGATAAATAAAAGGAAGTTTTATTACAAACACACACACACACACACACCCAAGGCTACCTGGAGATTTTGTTTTTCTTATACATTTCTGCCAGTCCTGGCTAAAATATAAATGCTTGAAAAAACAATGCTAAAGTCATTTAAAACTGAAAAAGGGAAAATAAAATGATAAAAGATTTAAAAAAAAACAACAACAACAAATTGCTTTATCCCACAATTATGATAAACAGCCTTCATTAGATTACTCATAGATACAAATAAAATGTAGCCTTATGAATAGGTCCCAATTGTAATATTCCTTTTGCATGCCTTTTCTTGATTGACCCTTTTGAACCTTCTCCCAATTGGTGCATTTCAATCTCATACCATGGTATCTCTCTCTCTGATTGGTGCTACCACCAACCAAACAGCACACTCAAGACTATAAAAACTCCGGACTACAGAGAAATTGTCAACAATCATCTTTCAGTTCTCCTCCCCATGTGAGGAGCTGTTCTGTCTTCTAATAAATTCCTACTTACTCTCTTACTCTGTGGTGTCTGTGTCCCTCATTCTTTCTGGGTGTGAGACAAGAACCCAATCGTAAACCCAAATTATTGGATAAACTGTTCTTTTGAAAGCCAGTGAGGTTTTATTGTTATGTTTTGCTGTCTTGTGACTAAAATTCTAAAAGGAGAGTTATAAGATCTTTATTTGTGTGCTTTTACAGGTGTTTATTCATGTTTTATGTTGTATTTGCATGGTAAAATATGGTGTAGTTGGCCAGAAATTCCTTCAAGAATTCTGTGCAGATTAGGTAAGATAAAGGAATGCATACATAAACTATGTAGTAGTTAAACCAAACACCCTTTAGTTTATTCAATTTAGGTAATTATTTAATAAGTAAACTTGTTTTAAATTTGTTGATAAAATAAAAAATATTTTCAAAATTATCAGCATTTCTTTTTGCCTAGATTTACTGGCCAGAAAATCTTATTTGTCTATATTAGATATTTTAAGTTCATCCGTTTATAAACCCAGTCTAAAAATCAAATGATTTTAGCTTCTGTAATTTTTTGATGTAGAATACTAATTTTATATTATTGATTTAATAAACATAACTGTGTCTTCTGAGTTATTGTGAAATATAATATACTTAACTTTAAGGTACTCACTCAGAGGTACACCTGATACTCACAAAATATAAGCATGGTTAATGAGGAAATGACTTGAAATAATTAGGTTTTGTCTATCTTATATTTTTATGAGTAATTTAGGTTTAACTGTTAAATATAAATTAATTAGGCAAATTTAAATTTAAAATGTTTATAAATGAACTTTTCATGTAATTTGAGAGCATCAAGTTAAATAAAGTTATAGATAGTCATTTACATGTTTGGTCCATTCCAAAAAAAGGTAAAATGCTTTAAAGCATGAATCACTGAATATAAGTTTGTTTTGGGCTCTTATATTTTATAGAAAAATTAAATATACATGAGTCTATTAGTACATATAAAATATATTATGAAGGAACATATTTCTAAATTATAAAATGATGCCCATTTATAAAATATTGTTATGTGACAGATGTAAAACTTTCTACTTTCTAAGTTTTCGCTAAAAATTAAAATTAGTAAGAGTTAAACATTCATATATACAATTATACATACAAAATACTGTATACAAAGTATACCTAAAAAGTTATTTTAAAACCATAAAATGCATTATTTATTGAGAAAAAAGAGTATTTTTCTTTATTTTGGATGTAGTTTAAATGTTTTTTAAAAATATAAATTAAAGCCGGGCTCGGTGGCTCAGCCTGTAATCCTGCGCCTTTGGGAGGCTGAGGTGAGTGGATTGCCTGAGCCCGCGGGTTCGAGACCTGCCTGGGCAGCGAGACCTCATTTATACAATAAATCAAAAAATCAGCCGGGCATGGTAGTGCACGCCTGTAATTCCGGCTACTTGGAAGGCTGAGGTGGAAGGATCGCCGGAGCCCAGCAGGTCGAGGCTGCGGTAGCCGGAAGCGGCCACTGCACTCCAGTCTGGGGGACAGAGTGAGACTCCAACTCAAAAACAAACAAACAAACAAACAAAAATATATACACACACACACACACACACACACATATATATGTATATATATATATAAATTAAGAAAAAATTAAAACAAGTTAAAAATAAACCATTAGCTAGAAGAAAAAGATATGAAGAAAATTATATGTATGAAAACGTATTTTGGGGAAAGATTACTTAAAATAAAATAATTTTGTATGAGAAAAAATCTTTTGTGGAAAAATTTTGACTTAAAGTAAAAGGGTTGGTTATTTAAAAAAACAACAAACCCGAAAGTATAGGACAAAACAGATAGTCTAAATGTCATGGAAAGTTTAAGTTATGGAAGGACTGCGAAGGATTAATTTATGAAGAAAAGTTTGTGTGCAATCAAATTAGCTATAATTAGAAGAGAATCATATATGTCTTTCTAAAATTTGAACTTTGATATTAAAAATCATAATTTAATTAGTATTAATTAAAATTTAATTAAAAAACACTAAAACAAAATTGTGATCCCATATACTAGAACAAGATTTTCTTAACGTTTTGATCTGTTCTTAGTAAAATTTGTGAAAGCCTTTGGATTAATTAAGACTTTGTCTCTTTCAATTTCCAATTGTCTTTTAAACTGCAGTTTTTCAGATTAGAACATGTTTTTCTCCAGTATAAATTGATTTTGCATCCTTAACTTTTCTTAATGTGTCTGAATGTTTCTATGTAACCAGAAAACTTACTATGTTATTACTAAAAGTCATGTAATCCTATGATCAAGGTACTAGTTTTCTTGTTTACATTCCTCTATATATTGCATATACTTGTAATCTTTGGGAACACACTATTCCTGTGTCTCATTAAATTCAAGTACCTTTTCATCAGATATGACTGCCAGGCTATCTAAATGGGCTTCCCATAAGACAAAGCAATCACATTACAGGGGTTTTTGCTTTACTTTTCGGTAACTGGTGTAAGAGAGAAACATTTTATGTTTTATCAAGATGTCTTGTGTTGTCCTTATTAGGTTTTGTGATTGCTTTGGTAAGCTGAGGTTCTGAAAGGTTGTTTTTCTTTTACATCCAAGTAACCTATATTGCTTTTGAAGTCTTTGGTTATCACTGTGGTTACACAAATGACTATTTCTTAACTAGAGAACCATGATCACATTTTTGATAAGGTGTTTTAATCCTTTTGACATGTTTTATTATCTTCTTCAGTATCAAAATACTAAAATAAGCCTTTTGACTAGGATTACCTTTGGAATTGTCTATTTAGGCCCTTGAAGAACTTCAAAGAATGTATCTCATGTTGTAGAGATGCTAAATGGTTAGGCTTATTAGGCAAATTTTATGGGAAACATAGTGCAATGATAACTGATGCTACATCTTTTTCAATTATATGTATGAATATTTATTTATATGATTGTTATAAATGGCATAAACATATTAGAGATGTAAAAAATCATCCATTACATAAATAACTATAAATATATATATATAATATATATATTATATATATATATGCTTTCAGATAAGGATTTTGCTTTGTTGCCAAACTGGTCTTGAACTCCTGGACTTAAGCAGTCCTCCTGCCTCAGCCTCCTGAGTACCTTGTACTACGGGGGTGTATTACACCTTGCAAAGCTTCATCAGTTATATTTCTAGTTACTATGTTATAAGTCACAAAAATAACAAAATTTCTTTGTCAGTTGCTGATTATAATGAACTTCTACCAGATTTTTAACCATAGCTATCCTAAGTCTCTCTTATCCACAGATTTTATTCTTTTCTAAAAGCATTTGCAATCAGATTCATGGAAAAGGTTCTAATAAATACTCATAAATACAGATTTGTAATAAGTTTAAGATTAATGAACTAAAAATATTTTCAAAGCTCTAATGGTGAAATTGATGAGCTACTAAAATTACTAATCAAGATCAAACAAAACTGAAATTAATCACATGACATTAAGTAACCGATGAAGATAATGTTTTTATTACTTTTATTTGAAACACTGTTGATTATTTACTTAAATGTTTTATTTTCCAATTTTAAGAAAACTTCTTCTCTTAAGCTATCTACAGTGTGCAGTCATTTGGTAATGTATACTTTTGGGAACAAAGGTGAAAACATTTACTTTTTTTTCCTACTTGATGCCTCCAAAATTCAAAAAAAAATGTGTGAGTATTTTCACAGCATTATTGTTATCTGCATAAGTTTAATAAAAATCTTATCTCTATTTATAACAGGATAAAATTACAAGCATTGGTTATATTATCAAGGTATTAACTGGAATATCACATTTGTAATTATGCATAGAATTCCTGGCTTTAAAGTTCTCAGCGTTACAGTGAGTGAGTAAAGACCAACACTACCTGGCTGTCCCAATAACATTATGAATGTAAGTAAAATCTAATGTCTACCTTGGTTTGATATCCTAGCTTCAAATAAATCTGAAATTTATAAATCTGAGATTCCTATGTAGTCAACATAGAAGGAAAACGTTATCTTTCTAAAGAAAAACTATAATACAGCAGCTACTAGATTTTAACCGTGTGCATTGTTTCTGAGTCCTTGTTACCTATCTATAGAGTAGACCAGATTCTGAATATTCTAGATTCTTCTTATCCAATTTTCTTCTATGGAATTACTAAAAACAGAATCTTCTCTGCTTCTGAAGCCCTGAAAACAAACTAGATACATTTTAAGAGACATGTCTCATTCCTGATATATGAGCCACACAAAAAGTTTACCAAATCACCCAAGACCATAACCAAAGACATTTATATTGCAAATAAGGGGGGAAAAATCATGACTTCACACGTAGATAACTTTCCCCAAGGTATATGCCTATAGTTCCAGCTATTTGGATGGCTGAGATGGAAGGGTCACTACCTGATCAGGTCAAGGCCATAGTGGCCACGGTGTGCCATTGCACCACTCCAGCCTGGGTGACAGAGTGAGACTCCATCTCAAAAAAAGACTTTTTTTCTGTTTGTTATTTAGGTTGGCACTACTATATACGAGACAGTTTGCTAAGCATTATGTTATACTAAATTTCAAGACAGGTCATTGTTCCATCTCTGCCCCTTACCAGTTGTGACATTTTTGTTTCAATGCTCTATCATGTAAATTGATGCAATTTGATTAAATGACTACTAAGAAATGTTTGACTCTAAAAGTCTGTTATATTCACCTATGTTATTATTAGTAAAGGATATTGTGCTAGATTAGAAATGGCTACAATTCTGTCATTTTCTCAAACTACAGGTAGTATTCATCTCTCCCCAAAAGTGATCAGAGTTGACCCTGTAATTGCTTAAATTATATAGGTGGAAGAAGTGGCACTGTGCTGATTCCAGAGCTAGCACTTAGGAAGAGGGGTCAGCCTCCACCTTCCTTCTAAGCAACTCAACTCTCCTGCCTGAGGGAACACCCACAAATCTCATATGAAGAAGGAGGCATGGGAAACTTCAAGGGAAGTACAGCAGCCCAGCAGTCCCAGTGACCCAGCCACAGCTGCCATTTGATTGCAGCTTTTAAAACATGAGGCCCAAGGAGACCAGCAAGAGAACTGCCCAGTTGAGCCCAATCAATACAACTATGAGAGATATTAAAATGGTGATGTTTAAGCCACAAAGCTTTGAGATAGTTTGTTATGTAGCAATAAATGACACAGATAAATATTATATCTCAGTATTATAATCAATATAAATACATTGTTTATCTTATATATTATATAATTCAGTTCACTTATTGAACAACTATTTAAAATATATATTAAATGCATATTTAGTGCACATGTCTTTTCATGGATACATATAGATATACATATACGTACATATATATGCATACATATACATATATTTTGTCACCATTTTTGACAAGCTGTTTAAAATGATCTAGAGTTACTAATTATTTTCTGGATTCACAAGCCATATTACATGCACAGTAATAAAACCAAATTTATATAAAAGTATGTTCTGTAAAAGTTTGCAAAGTCTTGGAAAGTATTGCAAGGTTCTCCAAAATCAGCAAGGGAAAGCACCAATTTGTCAAAATCATCTATCATTTTGGTCCCTCCAACACCAGAAATGATGCCCATACATAAAATACATTTATTTCATAAATAAAATAAATTATCCCGAAGTTTATATTACAAACAATATGAAAATGGTACCATTTGTAATGTGTTTATTTGTTGTTTTTAGATTAGGAAACATAGTTTATTTAAAAACTAAATTAGAAAGAGAGAGGGAAAGACGGGATTCATCTCCCAAAGTAGCAGAGGGGAACAAACCTTAAGAAAATACAGCCAGAATATGTTTAATTGTAACTAAAGGATATCAGGCTCTTTAAAATAATCAACTATTTAGTAGTTATTCCATAAAATGAACTATAATTATTTAAAAAATATATATTTGGAGTCCTCAAATGCATTAAGATTGCTTAAAGTAATTTAAAATATCAAAAGCCAACAGATAATATATTTTCCTGAGAAGAATTGTGTAAAATTGTAATATACTATTTAACTGTGACAACTATTGTGATAGTCATATAAGAAGGGAGTATGGAGCACATTCAAGAAAACTTGTACCTTTAGTACTGAGATAATTCAAGAAAGACAGGAGAAGCGATGTACTCTGACACTATATTGGTTTGATATATTAAAGAGAATATGAATTTCTGTTTCTATGCACTCTGTTGACTTGTATTCAGAAACTAGGAAAAGATTAAAACTTTATGCTATGGTTTTCAGCTAGTAAAGGAAAAATTAGCTTAACAAATTGGCTGCAATCTTAGAAAATTTTAAGGGATAGATATTACAAAAGTGAGGCTTTAAAAATTACGTCAGAGTTAAAAGAAGTCTTACCTTTTAAAACTATGATTTAACTAAAGGTCCTATTGCAATTCTGAATTTCTTAAGTGACTAAATTTAAGAGAAAACAAAGCTGAGTCTTGTCTTTTAAAAGTTCATACATTTACAAATGCGGCATTATTGGTGTACAAATGGGTAGTCATGCTAACCCAGAATGAAGGCAAAAGATACAAGTTTTGGGGAAATTGTACATACACATCAACCAAGGATTGCAGTATCCACTCCAGTCAGTTTAGCATAAGGGCTTCACAAATGCCAGCAGTACCAGTCTTAGTCCACCACCTTCCTGTTATTTGACACCTTATTAATATCAGTCATCAAAAGGTAGTCAACCTGGTGAGGATCTCTGAAAGACAAGTGTCACATTCAAAAATCAGTGACCTGCTTTGGTACTATTACAGAAAGAGAAATGCTAAACGAGGTGGGAAATAGCAACACTCCCAAACATAATGGCAAACTTGTAATCTGCCTTCAAGAATATGTTTAATGTCAATTTTCTGACTAGCCAAACATCAGTAGGTTAATAAATATACATAGATTAAAACACACGCAGAAAATGAAAACTTTCAGGTTATATTTAGAAACCCACGGTTACCAAGAGACAACTTTTAGTTGCCCAAATAAACTTAAAACAGGAGATTAAAGGCTGGTAAAACAAAACGAGTGTCGATTTCAGGACCCCTTCATTTCGAGCGACTGGACACTTGTCCCGATGGCCATGCCACCTCTGGAGTCCTCCTTTCAAGTTGCCGGGTGGGTTGGTTTCTGGTTGCGGACGGCGACGTGTCACTGATGTCATTACCTGGGGCTGCTGCTGTCCGCGGGCTCCTCCTGACCCCTGTCTTTGGGATCCCCCAGGTGGCCTCGCAGTCCAGGCGGCGCCCGGGGTCCCCGCGGACGCAGGGTGGGGCGGCGGCAGCAGGGCGAGCCCCGCGGGCGCCCGGACTCCTGGTCTCTGACGCGAACCGCGCAAGGCGAAGAATGGGACTTGAAGCGCTTCTGTCCGCTGGCTGCCTGGCCTGGCCCTGGGGGAGACCTCCGCGGCCAGTTCAGACAGGCAGTTGGGTGGGCTAAGTGGCCGCAACCAAGGATGCCTGGAAAGAAGACACAGTGGGAGGAGCTGCTGTTCTGAGTGTTTCAAGCCTGGCACATCACACAAAGGAGTTTACTCCCCACTTCTAGGACAAGAATGAGAAGGGACACATGATTAATTTCAAAAAGGTGATACAAATTTTTCGCAAAAGAGTGAATCATCACTTGACCTGATAGTGAATTAGTCCAGAACACATCTCTCCATTGACTTTCGAGGCTAACCTCCCCACTCGTCCTTTTGGGATGTATGTCCCCGACGCCACTAAAAAAAAAAAAAAAAAAAAAAAAAAAAGACAAACTGAAATTTCCTTGAGGGAAATTACTGAGATGTTGCTTCTATATCCCCAGCACATAGCAGGTGCGCAGATGGTTTTGTTAAATGAGTGCAACGAACTGGACATTTTTGCAGCCTCTATAAGGCAAGTGCAAGGCCAGCCTTTGAGAGTATCTTTATTTTTTGTTCACCAGTCCTAGTATATCATTGGGGTAGGGGATTAAGTCTTTCTTCCCTTCTCATGTTGGTTCTAGTAACAGGAGCATTGAAGAACCAATCAAACTCCTGCCCTGACCACAGGTGACATGATGTATACCTGAACAGTGGAATCATAACATCTCCTAGTAACAGCTATCGTTGCAAAGATACCTTAGATAAATCAAGTCCGCTAGAGACAAAGACAATCGTCCTGATTAGAATAGTTTCCATTCACTTGAAATGGACAAAACACACATTTACGATTTAAATCTATGTTAACTATCAGGCCTCTGTTAACTGTCCCTTGCCTGTTATAATACATTATGAAATAATCTAGATCAGTTGAACATTCAGCTGAATATCAGAGTGGTCCATAAAATAAAGCTTTTGTAATCATACTGGATGAGCAAGAAGTCATAGTATCAAGGAGGCCTTGATGAAACACACGGATACAAGAGGATGGTAGATAAATCCTAAGAGGTACATATTAATAAAACGCTGATGGGTTTGATGGTCTGAAACATGCTAGGATCTTCCTTCCAAAGTAAATGATGAATTATTACATCTTGCATTTCCCAGAGCTAATAAGGATTCTGGAAGCGGCATATTCCATGCATGGGAATACAGCTTTGACTCATAAACTAGGTTACATTAAAAACCACCAACTGTATGGGGACTACAGCAAAAAAAGTCACTGCATCAGGTTAGAACTGATGTTGGATTTTGGCAAACCCTTTGGAATTAGGAGTAACAGTGGTGGTGGTGGGGAAGTGCCATATAGAGTTTATGTAAGCCACAGTCTCATGATATTTATGTCAAAGATTTTTTTTATTGTGGCAAAAACACACATGTAAAATTTACCATCTTAACCACTTTTAAGGATACAGTTTGTGTTAGGAAAAATCATATTGTTTTGAAGCACATTTCCAGATTTTTTAATCTGATAACCCAAAAACCTTAATTTATTAAACAACCAATTCCCTTTCCCCCCTCCTGCCCAGCCCCTGGTAACCATCAGTCTACTTTTTGTTTCTATGAATTTGACTAATTCAGTTACCTGATTTAAGTAGAATCATACAGTATTTGTTTTTTTTGTGACTGCCTTATTTTACATAGCATAATACCCTCAAATGTATTAGTCAGGAGAAGATTGAGATGTTCTAGCTCATGTAGTGAGGCAGGAAAAAGGGCAAATTTCTCCTTTCTCTGCCTTTGGCTCTATTCAGACTTCAACGAATTGGGAGATGCCCAACCCACATAGGGGAGAGGAATCTACTTTATTGAGTCTACTTATTCAGATGCTAATCTTATCTGGAAACACATTCCCAAATACACCCAGAAGTGATGTTTAATTTGGACACCCATGGTTCTTTCAAGTTATCACACTAAAATTAATCATCAGATCAAGATTCATTCATGCTGTAGTATTTGACAAAATGTCCTTTCTTTTTAAAGCTAAATGATATTCCATGATATGTATATGCTACATTTTGTTTCTCCATTCATATGTTAATGGACATTTGGTTTGCTTCCACCTCTTGGGTATTATAAGTAGTGCTGCTTTGTACATTGGTGTGTAGACATCTCTCAGAAACCCTGCTTTTGATTATTTTGGATCTATACACAATAGTGAGGTTGTTGGATCATGCAGTAGTTCTATTTTTTTTTGAGTAATAGCTATACTATTTTCCATTGCAATTGCATCATTTTACATTCCACAACTCAACATCCTTGCCAGTACTTGTTATATTATTTTAGTTTTCTTGATAGTAGCCATTCTTTTTCTTTCTTTTAAATTTTTTATTTTAAAGATGTGGGGTACAATCCAGGGATAGGTATACAAATGTTGATTATGCAGGTACCCTTGTTGATCAGGTGTGCCCCCTTAATGGGTGTGAAGGATATCTCATTGTATTTTTCATTTGCATTTCTCTGATGATTAATGGTGTTGGGAATATTTTCATATGCTTACTGATCACTTGTATATTATCCTCAGACAGTTTATTTTAAAAACTACAAATTATTCAAATACTTTATCTCCACATGGACTTCAGATTATCCTTTGTCTTACCGTGTTTGCATAAATATAAACTGTGATTTTCATCAATATTGAAGGTGCTAATAAAATTATGACTACTCAAATTCATCACTTTTTTAGGTTAAGCTTTTTAAAGGCTGAAACTTGGCTAAATCATATGTTCAGAGGTATCTAAATAAAACTCATATAAAATCAAATTGCTTCACAGTTCATACAATTCATTCACCTCTTAGCTTCTCTAGGGACTGTCTCCCAGAAACCAGACTTTGGTGATTGTTGTTCCACTTCTTCTACTCACTGTCCTGTCTATGCCAGTGGTTCTCAAAAGTTACAACACAACGGAATTACCAAGGGAGACTTTCAATAGCCTGCTGCTGAAGTCACAGTCAATATCAGTTAAATCAGAGATGGAGCTTAGACATCAGTATTTTTTGGTTAACTCTCCTGGTGGTTTGAATGAGAAGTCAAGTTTGAGAATTAATGGTTACATGTCTCAGAGGGCATTCCACTTCTTCCATAAATGCTTTTTACACAAATAATAAAAGGTCTCCCTGAACAAACAGGCATTCCTGTCTCATAGTCAATTTCCTGGCCTGTGTGTGCAGAAATTTATATTTGTTTCTTTAGACCGTTAGTTGATAAACACAGTCTATTTCACAGCTTTAAACATTACTGATAGTAATTTTTTTACTTATGAAAATGCAGATAATTTTCAAAATAAAATCTATGAATTTATTTTATGCATAAATTAAAAGACATAAAAAGAATATATTAAAGAAGTAAATCCAAATATAAGTTTGAAAATGCTATAACATACTTGATATAAGTTTGTATTAAGGTGATATGGCAGATTGTCATTCTTTAATGAACATTATTCTCAATTGAAGCAATTCTCTTCATATATTGTACAGTATTTCTGAAGGATATACAAAAATTTAATGAAAATCTGAAAATTACATGTGAAATTAACAAAGGGTAGTATTGTACGGTGGTTGTAATTCTATAAGGACTCAGTCTCCAATTCAAGGTGAAAACATTGATATGTACTCAAAGGCTCTTGTGTTTAAAATGTACTTCACAAAAAGTAAAAGTAATCAAACTCACTTTTTTTGACAATTTTCATAATATGCATAAATACTGTGTGATATTATAAGACTGCATAAATAACAATCCAAAAATACACGTTTAGAATACCTATAAAATAGTTACAAAATGTTCATATTTGATAGCTTATCTTAAATAAATTTTATTTGTAACTGGCTCAAATCTCCTAATATTGCAATAGCACAAAAAATCGATAAGTTGGTTTCTTAATTTAATAATGATTATCTCATCAAACTTTAATGAGAAACTCATGAGGTTTTGCATGCACTATTATACATTTACTTTTAAAGGTGACGTACCCAAAGTTTTGGTAATATACTTGGTTAGCCTGTAAATTAGTGGTGGAGAGAAAACTCAACTCAATTTGTTTGAGTCAAAATTGTTATTCCCCTTTTTGATAAGCTTCTCTACAACTGGGAAGTTACTTTTATTGTGGTGATAAGATATATAATAATCATCTCAGATATTTCAATAATAATAGTTCCTTGATCATTTTAATTTCTGAAAGCAGAAAACTATCTTCAAATAGCACAACAAAGGTTTTGCAATCCCTGGCTGTTTGTTCTCTTCTTTCTGTCTGAAAAGAACAAATAAATAATAAATATAATGACATTTGTATTTGTCAAAATTTCAGAATGCATTCTTTTTTGCTTGAAAGAGATAATGGATTGACTGATTTGCTTATATGTGTGTGAAGATAAATTTCTCAACTATTTTTTTCCCTTTCATTGATGAGCCATTTGGAATTTTAATAAAGAAACTCTAAAACTAATTTGGTGCATATGGTAAGCTAGTTTCTGTATAAGGTAAAATATTGCAGTGATTTTCCATTTTAAAAATAATTCCAAATCACAGAATTAGAAAAGAACAGTATTTCAGTTTTTTTTTTCAGAGCTCACTTAATGATTCCATTTCAAACGTTGCCTTATTTCTTGCCAGGGTTGTTCCTTTTCATTCTGTTTCAGCCCAAGCATTGTGTTTTGAGTTCTTGGCTATATTTTTGACATGAATTCACCAGTCGAATCTTAGCCACCTTACTCTGTAACCAGAATCACAATGAGATAGGGATAGCCATAGTGACAGCTGTGTATAGAAGAGATTAATCTACAGGCTCTCAGAAAGAAGTGCTGACATTTCTTGTACTAATTTTTTAAAGCTACGATTAAGAACTTGCTGAATACTTTCATTCAGTTTACAATTAATTTATAATATACCATGGCACCCTAGAAACTTATGGTGAAGTGAAAAAGGCATGGAACTTGGAGTAAGGGACCTTGGGTTTCTTTCTACGTCCCTACTCCTCAAAGGTGCCTCCTAGATAAGAATCACTTGGAATTCTCATTTAAACACATATTACCACACTAACCTGTAATTTAGAGCACCTGAGAGAAATATAAGTCTGTATTTTATTCAAGTATCCAAGATACGTCTAAAGAGCCTAATTTTTTTCTTATTTTTGAAGCAGAATTTCTCAGCATCAGCAATATTGATATTTTAGGTCATATTATTCTGTTTTGGGGCTTTGTTGGATGTTTGACATCATCCATAACTTCTACTGACTGGATGTCTGTAGTACCACCCTCTAGTTGTGACAATCAAAAATGCCTCTAGATATGTCATAGCTGTGGGTGGCAAAAATGCCCCAATTAAAACCCCTTCTATAATGTATCAAGGAGACATGTTTAAAGTTTTCTTCTAGTTCAACTGAATCCAATGGTTCTTAAATACTTTACAACAGTTTTTTATGTTAAGATGACCATAAACTCCATTAAATGAAAAAGAAAACTACATTGTTATAATAGTCTATTTTAATTTAAGATAGTTTACCCTAATTATATTTTATGTATCTAATTGAACTATTTTTTTCTACAACATAGAAATAATTTAGAATTTGGAGATTCCTCTTTTTTCTGGTTCTAAAATTTACAGAACAAATCTGTTTCAATAAAATATATAATATGTAGAGTTATGGCATATCCTTGTGGGAAAAGAGTAAACATACAAGAAGATGGAAATTATCACACATTAAAAATAACATTGCAAACAAGTCTCATAATGATACATAGTTAGTCTGTATGTCAATAAAATTTCAGAACTAAAACAAACCAAAAAAGTAATAAAATTAATACTAATCATAAACCTAGAATGACAGAAAAATCATCAATATGATTATTTACGCAGAAAAGAAAAATAAAATAATTGTATGTGACATTAAAAGTAGAGATGATGAGTAATCTGTATCTTTGTTTTTAGGCATAAAGGTTCTCCACAACTTTCACATGAGCAGCAGATTCTTGCAAAATGCCTCTGAGCATAACTTTAGTTTGAGTTTCAAATTGAATATTGCTCTGTATCAATACATTTGCATGTTTACTCTCAACAATAAAAAAGGCTCAATTTTTTTGCATGTGAAGAAAATATAGTTGAAAGCATTTGTATCTTTTTTTGAATTCAAAGAAATAAAGTTAGATATAAAGTAGAAAAGTAGAAATCAAGAATTTATAGTGGAATAATCTGAGATGGTGTTTAAGGTCTGGGACACCTTAGAACATTAGATTATCTTCTCCACAGCCTAACCCACATGTCCAAATCTTCACACTCAGTTGAGATATTAAAGATTTTTAATGTGAATAAAGTATATTAGAGTGTGTATTTCACTTCTGAAATAGTAGAGCATAACACATTTTTTAAAACTATTTTGACAGGAGAGAAAATATATATAAATGGAATAAATTTTGTTTGTGGGGAGGAAGACTGCTAGAAATGCATATACACAAATGCCAAATATTTTTCAGAATCCATGACGTACTGAAAAAATATACAGTTGTGGTAATTTTTCTCATTGTCTTTTTTGAGTGTCTATTGTGTCTATTGTGACCTCTTTATTAGTCATATGATACTGACCAACATGAGCTTTCTGCAATGGATTTCCCTCAAAATTTTCTCATAATAGGTATGACATCACTCCCCAAGAAAAATTTTGACCCAAAGATAAATATAGTAAAAAAATCATAAAAGTCAGTGATATTCACTGAAATTATGTTTAAAATAAATTGTTAATAATTAGAGGCAATTAATGCACAATGTATTGATAGTGTATGGTACGCAGAGATTGTAAACTTTTCTTTCACAACTGAGCAGTTGAATTGGTTAGCTCTGTTATATTACTGGATGAAAAAAATTAATGATAATAAACTTAACAAAAGACTGGAACAATTTTATTTCATTATATTATTTAACCATATCATATACTAGCATTAGGAATTTTTTAGTCCATTTTTTTGTTATATATTTCTTTGTTTATTTTGTAATTTAGTCATTTGGAACTTTTTTCTAATTGTCCTTTTTGAGTGCCATTCTATTGTAGCCTCTTTATTAGACATAAGTATTTATTATACGCCTTACTAACACCTTTGACAAAGGAATATTTCTCTTCTTTATGTACCTACTGCAACATTTACTCTTATTATCATGAACAGGATCCAAGGTATTTCTGACTAAGTATGCATGAGACAAATGGAGCATACATAAAGTAACTTAAGCATCCTTGAATATATTGTCTTATTAGATGAAAAAGAGTTACAGGGTAATGCAGGGAGAAATTCTTCCTCCTGTGATCTGTATTTGCTGATTTCCAGCGCATTCTTTGCTGAAGATGTGTTTTAACATATTGTCACTGTTTATCTACTCTCTGTTCTGTACATTATGATTCATCATCTCAGCATCCATAAAATAAATATTAGGTGGGATCTTATTGTGATCAGAACCCAGGAGATGCATGCTTTAGCTTTTTTGTTACACTATTTACTGACATATAATTTTTACTAAAATATTTCCATCACTTTCAAGTGTTTTGCAAATGTGACATTTCCTGATTATTTTGTTTCATTTTATGTCTGTGCATGTGTTTGACTTCTAATGAAATTTTTATTAAGTGTTAAAACACTTTTGCTAAGGAAATACTTTAAGATGCAAATAACTTTGGTGAAAAGAGTAATATACTAATAAGTTAAATATTTATTTGTCATTTAGATTCATAGACAAATGCTGTATATTGGCTTAATGAACAAACTCACCTCAGTGTATCACTCTGTATTACGATTTACAATCTGACTGGATTTTAAACCCATTTGATTTATTCCTGCTACACATTTCTTCACTTTTATTGACAATAATAAATTAGCAGAAAAGGGTACCTTGATGGTTTTAACAATATTGATAGATTTATATTTAGAGCAGTCTGGTGTTTGCATAAATTTAAGTACAAATAAAGGAAATTTCCCTTATGCCTGTTTTCTTCCCGGGTCAGAGTTTTCCTTATGACTCACATCTTTCATTACTACTGTTCTTTTGTTGCAATTGATGAACAAATACAAATCAATTATTATTAACTGAAGTTGATAATAAACTTTGGGGTTCACTCTTTGCATTGCATAGATCTATGGGTTTTGACAACTGAAAAATGTCTTGTATCCAGCATTTAGCTCTTTGATTTTTATTCTTTAATTCTTTAAGAGTCTGAAAAGTCAAATGAGAAGAAATATTTTCATACTGTATGTTTCATGTTTTTTCTCATAGCCTAAATAATTTATACCCCCATTGCTGGAAGATTGTACATTTGGTCATATTAGCATGATAAAAGATTTTGATAATAAATTTAAAGTTGAAAACTGCATTGTAAGTAACCAACAATATAATTATCAGTATATTCCATATTCAAAGATTTGATTTTACAGTACCTTATAGATACTTGATATAATTCTATAAAGGTGAAATTTTAAATAAGTATAAAAAAGAACCATAAATGTGCAAGATCAATGTACTAAATTTAATTTTTTTAAGAGTTCCAGGAAGGGATTAAGATGGCCAACATGAGGCAGGGAAAGTGTATTTCTTGTATGAAGTAAACCAAGATGAGAGAGTTTTCTTAGCACCCAGAGAGGAACAGGACCAGTAGCATGTCCCATGTTTCATCAAAGGAGTGATAACCATATAATGCAAATAAGAGAAAAATAGATCAACCAGGGTTGGAACTAGACAGACTCTCTACAGGATCATGGGATAGATCACCAGCAGCCTCTGGGAAAGGTGAGAAAGGTGAATGGGGGATGTTCAGGGGTTCTGTGCTCCTGCTGCAGACTTAGAGGGCTCCCTGAGACTTGTGAGACTCCAGTCCCTCACAGGAAATGACCTTACCAAAAGCAAACTCCATGTGGACTGGTGCAGGGGGGATATACCCTGAGTAGCTTCAGACACCATATCTAAAAAATTCAACACTTTTTGATAGCTGCTTTCTAGCATCCCTAGAAGAGTCTGGGCCCCGGGGACAAACTCTGTGGCAGTAGACAGTTTCTGACTGCAGTGAGCTGTTGTGAGAACACCTGAGGCCTAGAGGCTAGCTGCACATTAACATTCAGAATACATACTTCTTGAGGCTAAGGCATGGAACCGAGTAGGATTCAATTCCATAGTCACTTTTCACTCCAAATGTAAACTCTTTAGTTATCTACCCTGCACAAAAACATTACCCTAGTAGCTGGGGATAACTTTCTAATCACCACTGGGGTAGCCAAGAAAGCACATAGGTGGGATGCTTGAGCTCCTCCCCCAATCCATTCCTCTCAAAACCTCAAAATAGACAGACAACTTAGATAATTCCCAGAGCCTCGACCTCCCCCCTATATTGACTGGGTACTTCCTTGGAGCAACATACACCAAGAAGAAAGCCCAGAGCCACCATCATAGTTGGCTCTCTCCAAAAAGTGTCACTTCCTATCTAGGGGTCTACAGTACATCCTATCATGCCTGATACATCAGCTTAGCTTTGAGGAAGGTGTGATCCAAGGACACAGCTAACACCACTTTTCAAACCACTACAGTTACTTATAACTCCATGAGCCTATTCAGTTATCCAGCACAGAATCACCACAGTTGATAATTGAGAAACTCACCACAATAAGGCTATATATAACTAAAAGAACTGATCAGTGCCTACATTAGCCCTCTGCAAACCTCAAATAAGAAGAAATATTCTAGTTAAATAAGAAGAGATCAGAAAAATAACTCTGGCAATATGAATAAAACACAGTCCTCTAATACCCCTCAAAGACCACACTAACCATTCAGCAATTAACTCTAACTAAAATAAAATCTTTGAAATTCCAGACATAGAATTCAAAAGTTGATTATAAGGTTGCTCAAAGAGCTTCAGGAGAAAGATGAAAATCAACAACAAAAAGAAATAAAAAAAATTTAAATGGTACATTAATAAAAAATTCTTCAGTGATAGACACCCTTTAAAAAAAAGCTAAAATTTGGGAAATGAAAGAATCTTTCAGGGACAAAGTGCAGTGGAAATGTTTAGCAGTAGACTAGAAGAAGCAGAGGAAAAAAAAAAACTCAGAACTTAAAGACAAGTCTTTTGAATTAATCCAATATACAGAATTAAGACAAAGTGAAAAAAGTCTCCAAGAAATGTGTTGTAAAAAGAAGTTCAAACCCAAAAGTTCCATGGTTATTCCAGAGGAAGAATAGAAAGCAACAGATTTGGAAAACCCATTTGAAAGAGTTATGCAGAAAATTATGCCAGATTTACACATGCATATACAAGAGGCCTAAAGAACCTACAGAAGATTCTTGAAAACAGTTTATTCCCACAGTATATAATTATGCAAAGTTAATGTGAACAAAATAATTTTAAGAACAGTGAGACAAAAGTATCAAATAACTTACAAAGGAAAATGTATCAGAATAACAGCAGACTTCTCAGAAAAAAAACCCTACAAACCAGAAGGGATTTGGGCCCCTTATTCAATTTCCTCAAATAAAATAAGAGTCAGCCAAGGATTTTGTAGCCTCCAAAACTAAGTTTCAGAAATGAAGGAGAAATGGAGTCTTTTTCAGACAAGCAAATACTGAGGGAATTTGTCATCACTAGACCGACACTCCAAGAAATATTCAGAGGAGTTCTAAATACTAAAACAAAGGGTCAAAATACAACAATAGAAAAACACTAGAAATTATAATCCTCACAGGCTTTATGGAACACCAATATAATAGAGAAATAAAGAAACAAACAAACAAATAAATAAATAAACAAACCAGATAACAACAGTTTGATGAACAGAATAGTAACTTGCATATCATTATTAACTCTGAACATAAATGTTCACAATGACACAGTAAAAATATAAAGATTAGCATAATGAATTAAAAAAAAACCACATACAGAGTACAAATATCTGCTGCCTTCAAGAGACACACTTAGTACACAGACTACTATAGACTCATTGTAGAGAGGTGAGAAAAAGTATTCCATGCAGATGGGAAACCAAAACAAGCAGGAGTAGCCATTCTCATATCAGATAAAGCAGATTTTAAATTAACAGCAGTAAAAAAGACAAAGATGGATAATATATAATGATAAAGGTATTACTCCAACAAGACAATATATATAGATATAAATATATATATATAGATATATCTAGCACCACAGCTCCTAACTTTGTAAAACAAATTCTACTAGACCTGAAAAAGAGAAAGAGAGCAATACAATAATAGTGGTAGGCTTCAGTACTCCACTGGCAGCAATAGACACTGCAATAGGACATAAAGTCAATAAAGAAACATTGGCATTAAATTGGATCCTAGAAAAATACAACTAACAGACATATACAGAGTATTTCACTCCAAAACTACAGAATATATATTTTTCTCCTCAACATATAGAACTTTCTCCAAGACATTCCGTATGGCAAGCCACTTATCAAGTCTCAATAAAATTTTAAAAATAAGTCATATCAAGCTCCTTCTCATACCACAGTGAAATGAAACTAGAAATTAACTCCAAGAATAATTCGTAACACCAAACAAAAATGTAAAAGTGAAGCAGTCTTCTGTTGAATGATCCTTGGGTTAAAAATGAAATCAAGTTTGAAATTTAAAAATTCCTTGAAATAAATGACAACAATGACACAGGTTATCCAAACCTCTGGGCAAAGCCAAAGCTGTGCTCTGAGGACAATGTGTAATGTTTAAGCTCTACATTAATAAGACTGAAAGGTTGCATATCAACAACCTAACATAACACCTCATTAATAAAACTGAAATAATGCTTATCAACAATACATCATCACACATCCAGAAACTAGAAAATATTAACAAACCAAACCCAAAGCTAGCAGAAGAAAATAAATAGTAAAAATCAAAGCAGAACTAAACGAAATTAAAATTTTAAAAAAATACAAGCCGGGCTCGGTGGCTCAGCCTGTAATCCCGCGCCTTTGGGAGGCTGAGGTGAGGGGATTGCCTGAGCCCGCGGGTTCGAGACCCGCCTGGGCAGCGAGACCTCATCTCTACAGTAAATCAAAAAATCAGCCGGGCGTGGTAGCACGCGCCTGTAATTCCGGCTACTCAGAAGGCTGAGGTGGAAGGATCGCCGGAGCCCAGCAGGTCGAGGCTGCGGTGGCCGGAAGCGGCCACTGCACTCCAGTCTGAGTGACCGAGTGAGACTCCAACTCAAAAAACAAAACAAAACAAAACAAAACAAAAAAATACAAATAATCAATGAGACAAAAAGTTGGTTTTTTGAAAAGATAAACAAAATTGATAGACCACTAGCCAGATTAATTAGGAAATGAAGAGAGAAGACTCAAATTAGCTCAATTAGAAAAGAAAATGGAGACACTACAACTGATTTGACAATTCCAAAGATTATCTGAGACTATTATGAAAACCTCTTCACACACAAACTTCTAAATCTAGAGGCAACAGATACATTCTTGGAAACATACAACTCACCAACTTTGAATCAGGAAGAAATCAAAATCCTGGACAGACCAAAGATAAGTGATGAGATCAAAAGAGCAATTAAAAGTCTCCCATCAACAAAATAATCCAGGAACTGATGGACTCACAGCTGAATTCTACCAGACTTCTAAATAATTGGTACCTATTTTAGTGAAGCTACTGCATGAGATTGAAGAGGATTGAATTCTCCCCAACTCATTTTACAAAGCTATTATCACTGTCATACCAAAATCAGGAAAGGACACAACAACAACAAAAAGAAATCAACAGGTCAATATCGCTTACAAATACACACATAAAAATCCTCAACAAATGGCCATATTATTCAAGGTAATCTACAAAACAAATCTAATCCCTATCAGTTACTTGTCATTCTTCACAAAATTAAAACAAAAAATCCTAAAATTCATATAGGACCAAAAAATATCCTGAATAGTCAAAGCAATTCTAAGAAACACAAAGCTGTATGCATCACATTACCTGAATTCAAATTATACTACAAGACTGTAGTAACTAAATCAGCATGGTACTAGTGTAAGAGCAGACACATGGACCAATGGAACAGAATAGAGAATCCAGAAATAAACCCAAATACCTAAAGCCAACTGATCTTTAACAAAGTAGACAAAACATACACTAAGGAAAAGATACATTGTTCAACAAATGTTGCTAGGAAAATTGGATAGTTATATGTAGAAAAATGAAACTAGACTCCTACTTCCCCTCATATACAAAAGTTAACTTATGATGGGTTAAAGATCATAAAAACATTAGAAGGCAACATAGAAAAAGCTCTTCTGGACATGGGTCTTGGTGAAAAATATATGGCTAAAACTCAAAAAAAAATGCGACAAAAACAAAAATAAACAAGCAAGACTTAATGAAACTAAAAAGTTGCTGCACAACAAAATAAATAATCAACAGACTAAATAGGTAGCCTACTGCACGAAAGAAGATATTTGCAAACTCTACATATGACAAAGGACTAATATCCACAATCTACAAAGAACTAAAATCAGAAAAAAAATCAAATAACCACATTAAAAGTGAAAAAATAATATGATCAGATATCTCTCAAAAGAAGATATACAAATGGCAAACAAACATATGAAAGAATGTTCACTCACTCATCAGCAGTGAAATGCAAAGTAAAATCACGAGATATCACCTTACACCATCAAACGGTCATTGTTATAAAATCCAAAAACAATAGATGCTCCCACAGAAACACACACTTTTGATAGAAGTGTAAATTAATATACTCTCTATAGAAAGTGGTATTGAGATTTTTCAAATAACTAAAAGTAGATCTACCATTTGATCCAGAAATCTTACTAATAAGTGTCTACTAAAGAAACCGAGGTTATTATATAAAAAAGATACCTGAACTCACATGTTCATCCCAGCACAGTTTATGATTGCAAAAATATGGAATCAACATAAATGTCCATCTACTAATCTGTGAATAATGAAAATGTTTATAATGGAGGTGCCAAAAAAAGTATACACATATTAAGAGATGCTATGTATTACTTTTAATTTGCCATAATCAGAAGTTTATGGACACTGATGGTAAACACACTGAGTACCTATTGTAACTACAGAAGTGAAAAGTGACTTGTGTTCATCTTTTGTTATGGGCATATATCGAGTATTAAAATTTTAGTACAATTTTTTCTTTTCTTAAAATGTTATACATGTTTTTAGTGCACTCTTTATGGAATACTGTTCAGCTATCAAAGAATGAAATGTCTTTGACAGCAACTCAGATGGAATTGGAGAACTTCATCCTAAGTGAACTAACTTAACAGGAAGAGGAAACCAAGCACTAGATGTTCTCACTTATAAGTGGGAGCTATATTAAAAATCTGCAAAGTCAAAGAAAATGATATATTGAATATTGGAGACTCAGAAGGGAGAGGGAAAGAAGAGGTGAAGTGACAAAAATTCACCTATCAGGTAGACTGTTCACAGGTAGGGGTAATGAGTACATTTAGATTAACTTCTTCGCACTATACAATGCAACGATATAACTAAAACCCAAAAATTATTTGTACCTCTTAAAGCTATTGAAATAAATTTAAATAAATAAAATTTTTAAAGTTCCAGTTTATTTGAGTGGGAAACAAAAGGAAATTCAATAAACCAAAAGTTGACTAACCAAATATTGTCTTCATTAGCAATATGGAAAACCTGAATAAGTGAAAAAGTAAAGTGGCTGGATTTCACACAAATAAATTAAAACAAATTTTCATAATTTAGAGGAAAAGCCTAAATGACATAAAAATGAAAGAAAATGACCCTGAAACCTTGAATTAAATGTACCTTTGATCCTGCATTAAGGTATTGTGCTATTAGAAAACATTTATACATATAATAGACATGTTAGAGAAAAATTGCCGGTTCTTAATTTTTCATAACTGGCAGCAGATCACTATTCTTATTTAATTTAACTTAATTCTGAAATAAAAAAATTAAATTACAATTAAAAGTTAAATCTAAATAACTTTTCCATATATTGGCAATTCACAATCACTACTGAAATAAAAATAACATTAGTCATAATAAAATTTCTGAGATAAAATACAATTTCATCCTTTAAGCATTCATATATATATGTATGTATGTATACATATATCATGTATATTTATAGCATATATGTTTTATAATAGGTAAGAGTTACAATTATTGGATCATTGGTACAGTACTGAATTTTTTTATTTTCTATATTTGCAACATAAAATGCAATGTTCAAATATTTTGAATAAATTTATTTCTTATTCATTTGATATATAAAGTGGATAGAGTATTATAAAATGAATTATATCATTAAAGCACATAAATATTTTATGATGTTTGATGCATAATTTCACCTTAATTTTGAGGTTGTACCAATTCATGTTTTTTATAGCAGATTATAAAAGCACAAGTTTACAGAATTTGTACTATCTATGAACGCTATCATTTTAAAATTTAATTTATTTTTAAGCCAGGGTATCATTCTTTCACACAGGCTGGAGTGCAGTGGCATGATCATAGCTCACTTCAGCCTCTAATTCCTGGGCTCATGCAATATTTTGGCCTCAACCTCACAAGTAGCCAGGTCTACAGGAGCATGGCACCATGGCTGTCTAACTTTTTTTTATTATTTTTATTGTAGATATGGGGTCTCACTATATTGCCTAGGCTGTTCTTAAATTGCTGGGCTCAAGCAGTTCTTCCACCTTGGCCTCCAAAGGGCTGGGATTATAGGCACAAGCTCCTGTTTTCATTATTTTTAACATCTTAGAAAGACTGAGTTCCAAAAGTGGAATTTCAATGCTGTTTTTATTTTATGTTTTCATTAATATTAAGAGAAATTTGTTTAAAAAATATTTGTTAGTTTGGATTTTTTTGTCCTTCAGTTTCTTTCATATTGTCATATTGTTGTGAATGATAGAATTTTCTTCTTTTTTATGGCTGAAATATGGGTTTTATTTTCTGTGTTTCATTAGCACATTTATTTTGTTTCTCATGGAATGTAGAGGTTTTCTTACAAATCCTCATGTGTTTTGCTCATTATAATCGTTACCAAAAGTCCTGCCAAAATTTATCTTTGCATTGATTTTGAAATGCAATGGAAGATGAGGCAACATATTGTACTATTTTGCTTTCTTAAAAGACAATTTGCCCAGTGCCACATATGGAATAATCAATCTCTTTCTTATTTACCTATGATGATTTCTTTGATATATTTAAATCTTTACATAGGATAGAATCTATTTCTTCAGTTTCCCTTTCTCTTTCACTGACATTTGACTATTTTTGTACTATTGCAAATGACTTTTATTAATTTTTTTCAAAAATTGTCATTTTCTTCATTTTCAGGTATTACTTTTTTAAAATATCATTTGAAGTAAAATGACAGTAAACTAATAAAATATTTGAGTAATATCAACATTTATAAAACTTGGTGTTTCATTCTAGAAAAATGATATAATTTTAGAAATATAAGCATACCTTAGAGACATTGTAGCTGCAACTCCAGACCACTGCAGTAAGCAAATATTACAAAAAAGACAGTCACATTTTTTCTTATTCATATAAAAGTTATGTTTACAATATAGTGTAATCTACTAAGTGTGCAATAGCATTATGCTTTTAAAAATTACATACTTTAATTTTAAAATATTGTTAAAGATGTTACAGATCATCTCAGCCTTCAGTGAGTCATAATATTTCTGCTGGTGAGGGTCTTAACTCAATGTTGATGGCTTTGACTAATCAGGATGGTCATTATGAAGGTTGGAGTGGCTGTGACAATTTATTACAATAAGGCAACAATGGAGCTTGCTGAATTCCTTGAACTCTTTGTTTCCCAAAATATTTCTCTATGACTGGTAATGCAGTTTGACAGCATTTTAATCACAGTAACTTTTTCTTTCAAAATTGCAGTCAATCTTCTAAACACCGCTATTGGTTTATAATCCAAGTTTATAAAATGTTCTAAGTGCTTTGTCATTTCAACAATGTTCACAGCATCTTTACTAGGAATATAATCCATATAAGAAGATCAATTTCTTTGCTCATCCATAAGCAGAAACTCCTCATTCATTAAAGCTTTATCATGAGATTGCAGCAATTCAGTAACATCTTCAGGCACCACTTTTAATTCTTGTTCTCTTGCTGTCTTCCACATTCTGCAGTTACTTCCTCCACTGAAGTCTTGAACCTTTCAAAGTCATCCATGTGGCTTGAAATAAATTTTCTCCAAACTCCTGTTAATGTTGATATTTTGACCTCTAATGAACCATAAATGTTCTTAGTGACATCTAGAATGACAAATCTTTTCCAAGAGGTCTTCAATTTGTTTTGCTCACACTCACAAGAAGAATCATTATCTGTGGAAACTGTAACCTTACAAAGTGCATATTTTAAATAGTAAAACATGAAAGTCAGGATTACTTCTTAACCCATGGGCTATAGAATGAATGTTGTATTAGCAGAAATCAAATCACCATTCATCTCCTTGTACATTTCTATCACAGATCTTGAGTGACTAGATACATTATCGGTGAGCAGTAATATTTTTTTAAAAAAGGTGTTTTTTTTCTGAGAAATAAATATCAATAGTGGGCTTAAAATATTTAGTGAACCATGCTCTAAATATTTATGCTGTTACCCAAACTTTGTTGTTTCATTTGTAGAAAACTTTACAGAAAGTGATAATAGCATAATTCTTAAGGGTACTAAGCTACTTGGAATGGTAAATGAGGACTGACTTCAACTTCAACCAGCTGCATCCACCAATAACAGGAGAGTCTATCTGTCCTTTGGCAGTGGACATTGACTTCTCTCTAACTGTGAAAGTTTTAAACACCACCTTCTTACAGGAGAAGGCTGTCTTATCTACATTGAAAATCTGTTGATTTGTGTAGTCACCTTCATTAACAATTTTAGCTACACGTTCTGGATAACTTGCCGAAACTTCCATCTGAGCACTTGCTGCTTCACCTTGCACTTTTATGTTATAAAGGCAATTTATTTATTTTTATGTTACTGAATTATATTTATTTATTTATTTAAATTTTATTTTATTTTAGAGTTATGGGGTACAAGTCAGGATTGCATACATAAGTGGTTTAGGTACAGGTGACGTTTTGGGCTTCCCATTCTACCTCACTTGGCCTAAATTAGGATCAGGCACACTTATTGATGTTATGTGCAACCTCCCTCCCTCTCTTGACAGTGACCTGCTACTGCCAATTCTTTTGTTGTATTATGATGAATGTTTAGGGTCCACTTATGAGTAAGAACACGTGGTACTCAGTTCTTTGCTTCTGTAATAGATCACTGAGTATGTTATCTCATGAACAAACCTCTCCTGGTTTCAGACTTTTCTTTTGAATATTGTTACGTAACAGGGAATGGAGCGGCCCAAGAAAAGAGAGAGATATGAGGCAATGTCTTGTTGGTGGAACAGTCATAACACACACAACATTTATCAATTAAGTTTGCCGCATCATATGGGTGTAGTTAGTGGCGCCACAAAACAGTAACAATGGTAGCATCAAAGATCCCCGATTACAGGTTCTATAACGGATATAACAATAATGAAAATGTTTGAAATATTATGAGAATTGCTAAAATGTTACATTGAGATATAAAGTGAGCATGTGATATTGAAAAAATGGTGCCAATACTTTTGGGCAAAACATAACTGTCACAAAACTTTAATTTGTAAAAAACTAAAAACCAAACAACAAACTCCCAAAACACAGAATTTTCAACAAAGTGAAACACAATAAAAAGAGATAGGCCTCTATAGATTTAGAAAAGTTGTTAAGTGTATACATATATACACATTCATACATGCCCAAACATGCACAGATTGCATTGTTATAAACAAGGATCATCTTTTACACTGTATTTTTCACTAACTTTTTCCACATGAGTGTTTAACTTTATTTTAGTTGGCATAGTATTAACAATTGCATGTCACTTGCTTTCTAGATTCAATTAACCTAACCTTTGAGTTTGATTTTCTAATGTCTACATAAGCAAAACTGTGAAAGCAGCTTGTTTGCTATAATTGAAGTTGTTAAAATATAAAGTTGTCTCAGAAACAATAAAAATGCTGCACAACAAAGAGTTATTTGATTGCTAGAGGTTTTAGAAAATTAAAGTACATTATAAGAAAACTCCTTAGAAAATAATTATATGCAGAAGAATAATTTTATGACAAATAATTGTGTTAACAGCAATTTTATATTAGGATAATCTGAATTAAGATTTGGCTCACCCATTCTTTCTTCCTTCAGCATTATGTCATAGATATGACTTATTTTGAGGATTTCTCACATATATTTTGAATTTCAGAATATAGAATTGATCATCCTGCTCTTTTGTCCAATTTAATACATAAATATTAAAAAGTTGAGTTTTAGTACTATTATGATATATGTTTGTTTAAACAATAATTATGTAATTGCATTTGTTTTCAAATTAGCTTAAACTTTAAGCTTACAATAGACAAATATTGGTAGATTTCTAACAAAATTGGTACATTAAATTATAGCAACATTAATAAGTACATCCTTTTGGAAAGCTATATGGAAATCTATATTATGAACCAGAGTAAAGTTTATGACTTTTGATTCAATTATTTTGCTTTTGGTAATGCTTCTTAAAGAATTATTTTTTAAAAATAAAAATAAAAGCTGTATGAATAAAAAATTTATTGCAATATAATTATAATGGTGAAAAACAGCATAAATTAAATGGTATAATTAGGTAAATTTAAGAAGAGTTATTTGATGGCATTTTGTGCTGTCAATCCAGTGATAATTATTAAAATATTTTAAAGACAGAAAACTGTGAAAATATATTGTTAAATGGCAAAAAGTGAAAAGAAAATTTTATGTAAGTTATAATTGCCATAATTATATGTAGTATAATTACAAAAGTAGTAGTCTCAATGTGGAAGTATATATTCTGGAAAGAAAATTAAACACAAAAACATGTAGTAAAGAACAGATGTCAAACTTTAAAAATTGTAAAATGTTAAAAATATTTAACTATGTTATGCGCACATTATATTTTATTATCTAAGAAGATAATGCTTTGTTTACTAATTAATTTAACTACTTATGAAAAATTTTTATCTCATTTTCATGTTTCATGTCTGTTCAATTCATATTTATTATTACAGATATCAGTAGTAAATATCCATTATTTATACAGCAGCTTCAAAATTAGATTATTTCATCATATAAATTTACTATAAGGTATGCAATATTTAATCTGCGAATTAATCATTTTTACATATGAATATATCTATGTATGTATACATTTAGATTTCCAAAACTGTGGATTTTTCATGATAGAAATATAATACATAATCATTTAGGTAATTACAGATTAGGGAGTTAAGTTTGAAAAATCTATATTGTTGAGTAAAGAAAATATATGAAATGATACTATCAAATGAATTATTAGCAGAATCATGTAAATCATCAAGTACACAAACATAAATATCTAATAAATCCCATTTTTTTTTCACGGCTTACATTTAGAATGTTTACAAATTTTAGGAGACTTAGTATCACCTGGATCAGGGTTGGCAAATTCAAATGTCTACACAAGCCAGAGCACAGATGTCAACAGATAAAGCTCCATAGGTTCCATTTACAGTGTGCCATCCAACCAAAGAGAAGCAAAGAGAGGAGCAGTGACTCTGCTCTTGCAGACTACTGTGTGAGAATACAGTTGATGAGTTCAAGAGACAAGGCATCAACACTGCTGTGAGAAGTCTCCTTTTTTGTAAACTTTGAAAATGTATGGAAAACAACACTAGAGCTAAGCAAAACTCCTCTGCACATTCTATCTGCTGTTAGGTAATTTGTGACTTTTTGTTCTAATTTTAGTTCTTTTATTTTAGAAAATACATACTTTATTTTAAAATGAAGTAAAGAGTCTAAAACCACAGGTAATTTGTTATGAAACGGAAAATAACACTGCGGGTTCATGGATCACTCCTTATTCAATCTCTCTTGAATGCGCACACATGCATAAATGAAAAAAAATTATGCACAATTTTCCAAAACAATTTATTTTAATTTTTACACAGGCATAAACAAATCTGTTTATATATTGGGATATTAAAATCCACTTAATATAGACTTCTATTTTTTATTATTTTTTATTTTTTTTATTTTTTTGAGTCTCACTCTGTCGCCCAGACTGGAGTGCAGTGGCCGCTCCCGGCCACCGCAGCTTCGACCTGCTGGGCTCCAGCGATCCTTCCACCTCAGCCTTCCGAGTAGCCGGAATTACAGGCGCGCGCTACCACGCCCGGCTGATTTTTTGATTTATTGTAGAGATGAGGTCTCGCTGCCCAGGCGGGTACTCGAACCCTTGGGCTCAGGCAATCCACTCACCTCAGCCTGTCAAAGGCGCGGGATTACAGGCTGAGCCACCGAGCCCGGCGACGTCTATTTTTTAAATTATTCTCATAAGTCTAGACTCTGAAACTTTGAAACTTCTGTTAAAATAATATCCCCTAAAACTCCTCATAAGGACAAAAACAATAAGTCTAGTGTGGAACATTATGCTAGTATTAAAAAAATTATTCTCTTGAAAGTAGAAATCACAAAAGAGTGGAAAT
Source organism: Cephalopachus bancanus (assembly GCA_027257055.1). Taxonomy (NCBI): domain Eukaryota; kingdom Metazoa; phylum Chordata; class Mammalia; order Primates; family Tarsiidae; genus Cephalopachus; species Cephalopachus bancanus. The sequence continues at coordinate 2,736,955 of JAPVLO010000127.1, read as the reverse complement.
TCATCCAGATTTCTACACACTAAAATGGCATTGACATTTGAGGACAATTATTTACATGGAGCTTTTGCGCTGCTTAGTTTATTTATCAAATGCCTATTGTATTGGGATTTCAGAATTTGACTTTCAAGTTTTCTTACAGTTATCAAAATATACAATATCATGTATACTTTAAAATTCTCTATGTATAATTGACAATATTCTCTAACCTAAGACATTGCTTGTATTCTGAATTCCTTTTTAATGTTATCTTCCTTTTCCTAACCCTCTTCACCTGTTATCTTAGCATTTCTAAGCAGGTTAATTAACTCGTGGCATATTCATTTAAAATAAATATTCTCATGTGCCAAGCAATTATCAGAATAGGAATACCCAGAAAAATAAACAATTTGATTTGTGTTCTCCTGACTATCCACTGAGTTTTTACTCTTTTTGTATTTCCATTCTTCAGTCTACTTACTCTGAATTCTAATCTAAAATAAGTCTTTCTAGAAGATTTCTTGGATTAAGTCAGAACACTATATAAAGCCTAAAATGCTTCACATAACTGAGAATTTTAAGAGCAAACATCCCTTAAAATAGTCTCTTATTTAATTTTAGTTCTGTTCATCCCTAATTTATTAAAGAATGAGAATTAAAAACATTTATTTGTTAATATATGTTAACCTCATTTGTCTTGCCAATCTTTCAGGTACTTGTTGTTCTACCTGGTATTCCTAGCAGACCTGTTTTTACATGTAGTGAGATTATGTCTGAAGATATTAATTTGCTTTTTGAAAATCTGGGTATTCCCCCTCATTATTCTAAACACCAAGACTTTGTTTCCCTAGATATAAAGTATAAGTTGTTTATTGAAATTCTGTATTTATATAAAGTATAAGTTGTTTATTGAAATTCTGTATTTCTGGCTCTGTTTTTTCCAGAAGTCAAAAACTCGTTGAGATTTGCAATTTGGCTGAGGAAAGAAATAGAAGAATATCTTTGGGTGGAAGGGAGATAGAGGAAGCCCACGAGTGGGACGAGAGACTGATAGGCAGTACATAATTGGAGGTTGAACTACCCCCCCCGCCGAAGTATCGGGATGGATAGCAAATAGAAAAATCTCAAAAGACAATAAATTGAATTATGTTGTGTCTTAGGTGCCAGGTTTTCAACACAAACAAAGATTCTTCTGTCCAATTTGACGTGGAAGTAGTAATTGGTTATATTTAAGGGACTACGCAATCTTGAACCAAAATAATCTGAATAGAAAACTCTATATTTTTTACATGTTCATTTATGGAGAATAAGATGTTACATCCACACACTCAAATCTCATCTATTTTCTAAGACTAAATTCCATATGTGCTTCCACTTTAAAACTCTTCTGAATTACTCCCAGCTTGTCATTCTCCTTTCTCTTTATTTGTATTCTCTTTTCTTCACCTTTATATTTTAACCTTACTTTTTGATACTGGATAATACATTTTTAAAAGAATTGCTTAAAAGAAAATGTTTTATAGGAGATATTGAACCTAGAATAGTCTTCATGATTTCGACCAATCCATTGTAAAAATTATGGCAAATTTCTTTGTCACTTGGCATCTCAAGTGCTCCAGAATTGATTCCCAATCAGTGTTGTTAACCATCATTTGTTGTGCTTTCATTTAAATTTTATCTTATTTTTAAAAAGTGACAGCAAGCTCCAAACTGTATTATACACATCTTTCATAATCACAAATGCTTGTGGTCAGTTGATTTTCTAATGGGAACGTTCTACTCTGCTTGGTTAAGTTTCCTTGGTGAACAAATTTTAGACCATTTGGAACTGCAAGCAATTCAAACAGAAAAAAAATTAATAATTTTATTAAACTTCACAAGGATTTTCAAAATGCAAAATTCCATTTCTTTCACAAATTGCAAATAGAAATTATGTTCTACCTGTTCTGTTGATTTCTGGGATATAACAATATCCTTAATTCCTGCTCCTGGATGGTCAATCTAGTCAGCTTAGCCCTTTAAACCTCTTCATCTAGGCTGAGCAGTGCCTGGAGTTCTGAGATACATCATGCACTTGGTTTGGCACGCAGATGCTCCTTCTGTCAGACTGGCTCAAGTCCAAGGCAGATAATTATTTTTATCTTATCTTGTTCCTAAGAACTGTCATGCCCTTGAGGACTCTGGTGTTTCATCCTGGTTTTTTAGTTTTATTGCTTGCCCAAATAATATGCTGGGTGTTTCATACATAGCATCTCATTTAATACAGAGATAATGTTGAATTTCTTTTAGAATAATTTGTTTTAAAAATAAGGGCAAGCTGGGCTCGGTGGCTCAGCCTGTAATCCCGTGCCTTTGGGAGGCTGAGGTGAGTGGATTGCCCAAGCCCACGGGTTCGAGACCCACCTGGGCAGCGAGACCTCATCTCTACAATAAATCAAAAAATCAGTCGGGCGTGGTAGCGCATGCCTGTAATTCCGGCTACTTGGAAGGCTGAGGCGGAAGGATCGCCGGAGCCAGCAGGTCGAGGCTGCGGTGGCCAGGAACGGCCACTGCACTCCAGTCTGGGCGACAGAGTGAGACTCCAATTCAAAAAATAAAAATGAAAAAAAATTTTAAAATAAGGGCAAAATTTCAAAAGAGTAAATATTTATCAAATTTCATTTTCTTTTATAAAGCTTTTAAATATAGAGATAAATAAATATTCTATTGTGAATATCTGATTGTTTAAGTTATTGCACAGCAACCTGATCTTTCTTTTTCTCACTAAAAGCAATACATTCAAAACTTCTTGACATTTACATACATACACTCACATTCACATACATACACTCACATTCATGTAAATTAAAATTGTGTCAGCCATAAGCTACTGCTATCAAATGTGAGTCATTATAATTTTTTATTATGTTCTAGTGTATTATTTTGAAAAGTTGTGTAGAAAAATCTATGTATTGGTTCTATATCCACTAATAGGATATAATTTTAACTTTAAAGAATGCTTTTCAAGTCGGTTCTTCCCTAGGAATGGTTCATCATACTGGTGGTAGAGATGAATTCTAGAATTTATCTCTACGACGTACAACTCAATCACTTTTCAGGTTATTTAGGAAACTCTAAGCTAAGGTAAGAGCAGAGAGAGAGAGAGATTTTTATTAATTTCGAACTTAAGGGATACACTTTCACTACAGAAGAAACAGTGAAAATCCATTTTTTAGAAAAAGTCCTTATAGTGGCATTATTTGTGTCATTGTCAAAGCTGTGCAAACTTTGTCTGAAACAGCCCATATTTCTTGACTTTCAGTTATGTAAGTCAATGAATACCTTTTACATTTACATGACTTCACTTATAACTTTAAAATGTGTTTTTATGCATACTTTGCAAATGTTAATTTCATAAAATGAAATTTAAATTATAAATATATTATTATTATTTTATCAACTAGATACCATTTAGTTATGGAAAATGTGACTGAAAGAAAGTCATAATTTTGCAAGGCTCTAAGTTATGAGTGCAAACTACTCGCACAGGTCATGGGGTAGAACAATACATTTTCAATGTATTGGTTGCTTCAGTGAAATCTGGGTCAAAACTCACAGCTTTGCTATTAACATCTTAAGTTCCCTAGAAGAAAATTATTCTCAAATGACTCATAACTGCACATAGCTAGAACCATATTTGTAAGAGCAGGCTTCACACCTACTTGAAAAGGAGATGGCATTTCTGCCACTTGAATGTGGACAGTCCCAGGATATTATATGAGTGCTGCTGAAGCCTATTAGAATAAATCTGAGGAGAAATTAATATGATATTACAGATCACTTAAAAATGCAAGATAGAAGAAGAGTAATAATGTGAGGATGGGCTACTGAAATGATTCCTGTGCCCAAAGAAGTACCCTATATTACAAGGGAGTTAGTATCCATTCCATGCTAAGACATTTTCAAAGGAGAAGAATGAAATTCAGAGGTCTGATGTTTGGAGCAAAGCAGAGAATGAAATGTTGTCAAATATAGTGGTATATGTTAGCATTTTAGAGAGGACTGCACAAAATATATAGTTTTTTCAATCCATTATGGGATACTAGAGAGAGCATATAGAGTTTTACTAATTGTTTTTATTAATTTGTTTTCTATGACAACTTTGTTCTAATTTGTTCCTGAAACTGATAAAGAGCATCTACAATACCAAAAGCAAAAGTTAAATCCCTCTTAATGGTGAAAACCAGAATGATTTTCCTCAAATTAGGAAGAAATAAAAGATATCTCCTTTCAAAGCTTTACTTAACACCATACTGGTGTTTCTAGCCAGTGCAATCAGACAAGAACAATAATTAAAAGGCATCCAAATTGAAAAGAAGGAATTACATCTGTCTTTATTTGTAGACAATATGACTTTTTATGTCAAAAATTGAAAAAAAAATACAAAAAAGCTAGTGGAACTCTCAAGTGAGTTTTAAGAATACAAGATCAATTAGCAAAAATTATTTGAATGTTTACATAGTAAATAAATAAAAAAATTCAAATATAAACAATAGTCTCATTTAAAACAACATTAAAATAAGAAATACGCTTAGGTTTGAATGTTTGTCCCTTTCAAACCTCGTGTTGAAACATGATCCTCAAGGTTGAAGGTGGGACCTTATGGGAGGATCATGGAGGTGGCTCCCTCATGAGTAGATTAATGCCCTCCCTCAGTCATGAGTGAGTTCTCACTCTTCTCACAAATACTGGTGGTTAAAAAATGTTGGGCACCTCTTCTTTCTATTTCTCTCTCTCTCTCTCTCTCTCTCTCTCTCTCTCTCTTGTTTTTTTCCTTGCCATGCAATCTCTGCATATGCTGGGATCCCCATTGCCTTTTGCCATAGTGGATGCAGCCTGAGTTCCTCACCAAATATGTGTCTTCTGATCTCAAACTTTTCGGCCATCACAATCTTGAATGAACTAAATATTATATATATTTATAATTTATATATACAAGGTTTACAATAGTTATACGTAGTTTTTAATTTATATATACATAGTTATATCCAACCCCAGATGTTCATTTATACTAACACAAAGCAGACTAAGATAAATCTGAAAAAATTGTCCAAGATTTATGCACTATAATCTATAAAACATTCCTAAAAAAAGTAGACATAGAGAGTTATTGATGGGTCTGAGAACCCACTATATTGTTAACTGTCTATTCCCTCCAAATTTATCTTTAGAATCAATGCATTTCCAGACAAAATTCCACTAGAATTTTTGTAGAAATGAACAAGTTAATTTAAAATTTTATGAGAAAATGCAAAGTATCAAGAATAGCTAGGGAGAAATGACACTAGGAAGAAATCTTCCTTTTATTAAAATCTCTATCCTCCTCCTTTTGAGGGTGAAGAGAAGAGGGTTGTAGTAGGAGATATCTCTGGAAAAGGTTAGTCTCAAATTTCTCTCAACCAAGTTTTTTCTGCTTTCCTGATTATGCTCTGTCTTACATACCTTATATGGCAGTGTGAGTGTTGGAGCCAACCTTGTCTGTATAATCAGTTTCTGCTTATCCCAAGGCAACCACCAAGATAACTAGGTGCAGCTTTCTAGTTGTCTTATTTTTTTGAGGAACTTCTACCCCAAATTATAATAACCCATGCAGTCCAAACAGCATTTTTAACTCAGGATAGCCTCACAGTTTTTTTCTAATTTGTTCTCTGTAACTCCTCCAGTGCAAAACATGAAGGAGGGAGATTGTTTAAATTCAGCATCTTATAAGAAACTTGAACAAATATTAAAAAAATTATTTTTCTTTAAAGAGCTTTATAACCTTGGAAGGTTGTGATTCTGAAACTGTCTGGACCACCTTTCCTGACAGTAATAAAGAAACCTCTCTTCGGGAGAATAGGATTAGAAGAGTTGAACAGAAACATTTCTAGAACATTAAAGCGTGTGTGCATGTATGTGTACGCACATTTGTTGAGAGTGAGAGAGAGAGAGACAGAGAGAGAGAGATCCAATGGCTTTTTCAAATCTCTATGTTGTTATATTGTTGTGCCTGATGCAATCCTGGATTTCCCAGTTAAATGTGACAATAAGTTTCCTTCCAAGCTTGAATTGGATTTGTTTCTAGCAGCAAAATAGTTTTTTGTTTGTTTGTTTTTGAGTTGGAGTCTCACTCTGTTGCACAGGGTGGAGTGCAGTCGCATGTTCATGACCACCACAGTCTTGACCTGCAGGGCTCTAGTGATCCTTCCACCTCAGCCTTCCAAGTAGCTGGAACTACAGGCAAATGCGACCATGTCCAGCTAACTTTTTGACTTATTGTAGAGACGAGGTTTCACTAAGTTGCCCAGGCTGGTCTCAAACCCATGGGCTCTGGTAATCCTCTCACCTCTGTATCATGAAGTGCTGCGATTATAGGCGTGAGCCACTGTGCCCAGACAGCAAAAGAGTTTTGCTTAATAGGCATGATATTTCTAGATGGGGATAAAATCGGTATGCTCTTGGTGACACTTCCCATAATGCCAGCACTAGGTGACTATCTATTCTGCTTCTTTTAGACCTGTACCTGTCTGAGATCAAAATGACAGACTTTGAAAATTATTTGAAGAATAAATTCTACAAAGATCCTAGTACATCTGAAAACATTGGGCTATTAATAATGTATGAATCATATTCAAAATTAGTTTATATTTTATTTTATCTTTGTTAGTATGCAAACCAATGGAAAGTGATATCTCGGGTATCAAATTTTGACTGTTATATATACTATCGTAAATTGAATAAATAAAATTTGGAAAGATGTATTTTAGTTTTCTAAATAAGAAATACTGTTGTAATGTGTTAGACATAAATATTAGCCCAAAAAGCAGTTGTTTCATGCGACCAAGCAGTAATCAGATCTGAAGAAATATTTTGGTTTTTTTCCCAGTATATGAAAGACACCTCACTTAATCTCCCTCCACATCCCTTCCTTTGCAGGTAGGGTTTGTGCTCAAGTTTCAGTGATCACAGGTAGACAAGAGGATGTAGAGACAACAGAGTCAACTCTAATATTCTGACGTTTTTATTAATAAAGTGCCAGGATCTATAGAGAGAAGAATTGTCTCATTGGAGCCCTTCTCTGAAGGATTGTCACAGCATGTAGCTGAATCAGCCATATTGACCAAACGTAGGGCTACTTCCCCACAAGACTGCTTTTCGTTAGGGTCTATCTTGACATAACACCCTTCTTGAGACATTTGCAAATTCCTTTCAAAACATTACAAGCCTGCTCATCTTCCATTCTGCTTTTGTTAGAGGTGATGGTGCAGTATCCGTTTGTTGTTTCTGTGTCCTTCAAAACTTACGTGAGAAATCTGGCATTTTTTAGTTCCTGTTTCTCAGAAGAGCTAGGAAGATAAAAAGGACACAGATATATGCCTGCTTAAATATCAAGAGGTATTCTGTTCCATATTAGAGGATAAAGTAATGAAAAATTGGTCTTGATGCTAATCTTGGCAATATGGGATTTGGGGTACTACTGTGGTGTGACATTGATTGTACCCAAATCTGTAGAAGCTAGAAACACATATTTATTTAATAATTATACATATATACATGCACATATACATAAGTACACATATATGTGTGCATGTATAATATCTTAATACTTGCCTTATGATGGCTGCTTAATGAATGAGAGCAATCAGTTATTCCTATTATTACTTTTATTGCTACTACTACTGCTACTGCTACTACAGTTTTACCTTGGCCAGACTTAGTCTGTGTTTTACAACAAAAACAATGATTAATCTTCAAGCCCACTAGGTAGTTTACTTTTCTATTCTACAGAACACTTCACCAGCATTGTGTTCTACAGTATATAACATTATGCTTTTATTCCATAGAACACTTTTTTTTTTTTTTCAGATGGAGTCTCACTCTGTCGCCCAGACTGGAGTGCAGTGGCCGCTTCCGGCCACCGCAGCCTCGACGTGCTGGGCTCCGGCGATCCTTCCGCCTCAGCCTTCCAAGTAGCTGGAATTACAGGCATGCGCTACCACGCCCGGCTGATTTTTTTATTTATTGTAGAGATGAGGTCTCGCTGCCCAGGCAGGTCTTGAACCCGCGGGCTCAGGCAATCCACTCACCTCAGCCTCCCAAAGGAACGGGATTACAGGCTGAGCCACTGAGCCCAGCCATAGAACACTTTTAAAACTTTTATTATGTGACTGAATGAATTCTTAATTTTGACAAAACTGTTCTCATGTAAATATTCCACATTCCTATGAATCCACGTTCATCTGTCATTATGAATGGAAAAGAAAATGAAACAGTTTATATTTGCTAGTGTTCTTTTATTTAACTTTGAATTTGACCCTGTCTTGAATTTTAAATTCCAGGTTTCTTGTTTTTAGACTCTATTCTTCCAAATAAACCTTTGTTTGACTAGTTACAGATGTTCCTAGTCTTGCTTATTTAAGCACTGCCAGCCACTTGAGGTGGCTGTTGTTAAAGCCAAAGTCACCAAAACTCATAGGTTGTGTCATATGCAGAGGATTGTGCCTTTCACTACACTTCCTTCAATTTCAAACATTTTTGGAACCAACAGTTCAGAACACAATGTCATGTGGAGGTTGGTCCATAGTTAAGTGAAAGGGGAAGGCTTAGCAGATTATAAACTTTTATAGTTTCTGTTAATAGTGTGGTTGACAGAGAATCAGTGGAAGTCAATCACATATTTTTTCTTGCTTTATTTTCTTTTAACCCAAGGCTATGTAAAACTTACTAAATCAGTTAGGTTTAAGCACAGGATTTCATATCAAACTATGATTTTTCCTGTGAAAGTTACAGAAGTTTTCACATCTCGCTGTCCCAGGCTTTTGTTGAACAAAAACTATAAGCCTTCATAGGGTACAGAACAATCAGAATTATATGAATATCTTGCTGAGGTTTATCCTCTGATTATGTAGATGAAAGGAAGATAGGTGTTTAAGTGATTTTTTTTTTTACTGCACTTAGAGAGAGAGCAGTACAGTTAAAACTTGACTTCATTTAAAAGAATCTGAATCAGATAGCTATATCATATATGTAGTGTGTGTGTGTGTGTGTGTGTGTGTGTGTGTGTGTGTGTATGTGGCATGAGTTGGTATAGAATGGGAAAGAAGTGCATGGGATGGATGGGAAAAGATGTTGCTTTGAGTCTCCATTTAGAAATAAACATTATCACTTTCCTGCTTTATAATTGACTTCAAACACAGTTTAAAACAAGCGCAAAGCATACAATAGCAGTAAGACCTAATCTAATAAACAAGTTTTGCAATGGAAGGAGAAATAAAAAGAAAGAATAGGAGATACTATCGTATAAGAATGACTTAGTGTATCAATATACACAACAAAAAAAGATGCTGGCTTTAAAATATTATTTCCACTTGTGTATTAGTTTGGTTAAATAGATTAGAACACACACAAAAATTAGATCTTTTAAAATCATAAATGGTTTCATACTGATTTGCAATACTGGTGAGAAAAGTTGACTTTGTGATTCTAATTTCAAGTATAATCATTGACTTTGTTAGCTAAGTTCATTATGTTTCTCCATTTGATTCAATAAGGCACTTGTAGAGATAAAAATATTTTGCCTGATGATGCACTGAGAGCTATCCCTTTCTATCCCTTTCTAATAATTACATTATTTGAGTGGTATTTAAAAAATTCAACCATGGTTAGTTCGTAAACATTTGTCAAATGACTGAATAGGAAGGACACATAGAATTGTGGTGGGTGGTGCTGGTGTTGATTGGTAAATTGATATGGCATGATATTTCATTGACGACTTTTTAAAAATAGCATTAGTTGACAACAGAGGTTTAATTTGAGTGGAGACAGATTTTGCTCTTGCATAATCTTTGTTGAGCTATCCAAAGCATATACACTAAAGAAAAATAGAGGATTTGATGTGCAAAGAGGCTTTAAGACATATCCTCTAGTCCTCCATACCTCCTTCAACCAACTCTAAAAGCAACTAAAGCTGCCACAGATGCTCTTGTGCTTTTCAGTGTTTTTGTTTTGTTTTTGTCTTTTTGTCTTTGGACTTCATGCTAATTTGCAAAAAGGTAATGCACAAATATCTCTGATAATTCATATAGTAAAATGGTTTTATATCAAAGTAATGATCAAAGACAAGTTTCTGTACAACAAATTTAAGTGATTTTGTCAAATGAATAAATTTATATGATAAGTATTTTTTTCACAGATTTTATGCAGGTGAAAAATCTCTTAAGATAAGATTAAAACATAGTATGATATAAGTGGTAATTACAAACAGACCCATGTAATTTCCAGTTTTCCCAATGAGAATTGTTCAAGCTGGATTCTGTGTACCAATGGTAAATATTTTCATTCTTTGAACACATCTTGTTTGTTGGCGTAATATTTCAAGCACAGCTTATGCTTGAAGTGTTGCTTTTTCTTAGTCCTCTCAGTGTAGAGAGCTAAGGGATACTTTCACCTATAAATAAATAAATAAACACACAATCAATTTTTTACATATTTTTCTCCCTTCCTTTATGTGCTCCCTAACGACAAGAAAGAAACTTGCTTACATTATTATCACTGTTATATACATACATGGAGGGCTCCCCAAAACTGAATTTATTTATTAAGAAAGTATATTCATTCTTACATGTTTAAACTTCAGTCACCTTATAACTGCTCTGTTTGATGCAGCACACCTATTAAGATTTTTTTTCACTGCTCAAAACAGTATTTGAGCTCATCAATTTTTGGCTTCTGCTATTTTTTGTTTCAGCTTTTCCCCATCAGCAAAATGAACGTTTCCCTTGGAAGACTTTTTTTTTTTTTTTTTAACCTGGGGAAACAACACAAGTCTCTCAGGGTGAGATCGGGTGAATAAGGAGGGTCAGGCATGGAGGGTGCATTTTTGGTCAAAAACTTCTGGACATAGTGTGGTGTGGGCAGGTGACTTGTGTAGATCACCCATCATAAAACACATTGAAAGAATCTCCAAAAAAAATTCACTGAAGTGAAACGCACCATCTCACAATGCTAGTTAATACACTGATACCTAGAACACTTTCCCTGTGGGAGAAGCCTATACTACAAGGGCCTGCCATCCAAAAGATAATTCCAGGTTTTGGGGGGGAATCCTCCTCACATATCTGTGTTTAACTAATTGATTCTAAAATGCACACAAAAAGACTGAAAATTAGAAATACGGTAGTGTTGTGGAGCAAGTAAAACAGATGACTATTGGTGCAATCCTTTACAAAATGATCAAATATATAAATGTTACAGTTCTTTACAAAATGATTCAAATATATAAAAACATATTACATTTACCGATGGTATCTTAAAAGAGTGGCAAAACCATAGATTATTTATTAATTGTTGCTGAAAAACTGAGTAGCCATATGAAAATGCTCCTCCAAAATCCCAAACCCAAATCTATTCCAAATCTATTTTTTGAGTCGGAGTCTCACTCTGTCGCCCAGACTGGAGGGCAGTGGCCGCTCCCGGCCACCACAGCCTCGACCTGCTGGGCTCCGGCGATCCTTCTGCCTCAGTCTTCCAAGTAGCTGGAAATACAGGCGTGCGCTACCACGCCCAGCTGATTTTTTGATTTATTGTAGAGATGAGGTCTCACCAGGTTGCCCAGGCAGGTCCCGAACCCGCGGGCTCAGGCAATCCACTCACCTCAGCCTCCCAAAGGCGCAGGATTACAGGCTGAGCCACCGAGCCCGGCTGGGAATTGAATATTTACATTTATAATTTTAACCATTACAGTATTAGAATAAATTAAGGAATAGACAAATAATATTTCCAATAGGTAAGCTAATGCAAATAGTCCAGAGAAAATAAAATATTGATAAAATATTATTCCTGGAATAAAATAACATCAAATATCTTACAAATTTAGGGGTGGGAGGAATCCTAAATACTCTACAGCACATGGTGGGATTTAGTCCTTTGTAAGTAATCCCATTCTGAATGACTGATATTCTTCATATGCTCATTTTAAGCAATTTCTGCTCTTAAGTAATGTGCAAAAGTCTTCTGAGAAAAAGTAGAATATTGATATTGGTGGTTTGTTACACTCGTTCATTTTTCTCACACACAGAATGTGTAGTTGAGTTAGAGTACTTTTTTCTTTGCTGAGGCAGGAACTGTTGATTTTGAGTCCTGTCTCACCTTTGGTTTTAGAGGAAGAAAGCAGTGCTTGGTACATCTTCTGAGTTGAATTGTGTTCCCTTAAGAAAAATGGAAGTCCTAATCCCCAGTAGTTAGAATGCCCTTATACAGAAATAGGGTCTTTGCAATTTAGTCAGGTTAAGGTGAGATCATTAGAATGATCCTTAACACTACATGACTGGTATCCTTATAAAATAAAGGCACTTGGACACAGAAAAATGTGGAGGTAAGACAATGTGAAGATACCCACAAAGAGAATGCCATGGAAAAAAGGAGGATCGAATGAAGCATCTACATCTCCAGTAATGTCTCAGGTTCTGGGAAGTTAGAAAAGAAGCCTGGGAAAAAATCATTTCTTAGTACCTTCAAAGGAAATATGTTTCTGCTAACACTTTGATTTTGTACTTCAGACCTTCAGAATTGTGAGACAATATGTTTCTATCATTTTTAAGCCAACCAATTTATAGTACTTCTAGGAAGGTAACACCACCCACCAACTCTTCACAGGATAAGAAAAGAGACCAGTGGAGCCTGAACATCTCCCATCTTTTGACTCTTCCTTTCTCTTATTATTTTAATCCCTGTAGACTGCAGCAGACTGAAGGCACGGTTTATTGGAGAGCTCATTGATAAGTAGTGGAAGAAGAGAGACAATAGTACTGCCTAGAATGCTCCAACAGAATTCATGAAAAATATAAAGGGATCATTCCTACCATTGCATCTCTCTGACACTTGGGGATAATGGCTTTGAGACCTTTGGGAGCCAGTGGTCTTGGTGATGTCACAGGGTAGGAGTTATCAGAAATGGCAGAAGTTTGGTGCCTTCAAACACATTTGTGAGTAGAAGATACTGTCAAGGGGAAGCTGGGGCAGAAAAGAAATGTCTAAGCAGATGTTTGAGAGCACATGTAAGCCATCTCCAAGAATGACTAACAAATACATAGGCACAAGCATAGGAGGTAGCTGGAGAGTTTTCCTGGAAAATGAAGGTAACAAGTTATTTTAATTATTATTATCAAAGTGACTTTCATCTATCACCATAGATAATGATTTTGCTCTTATTTAATTCTGACGATTCTGTTCTACCTGACTTTTAGTTTGGTCAAGATTCACTACAACTTCTCCTCCTCCCTTTCCTTTGTTAGTAAACAATTTATCCATTCAATCTCCAATCGTGTATTCATTCAACTATTAGAAATACACATTTAATAAATACTGACAAAAATCATGGAATCTATACTCACAATTCAATGTTTATGATCTCATAGGAAACCAACAAGCACATTGATAATTATGATACATGATTACAAATAGTCTATATTGAATTAAAAATTAAACAGAAGAATAAGAGCTTGAATTGGCTTGGAATAGTCAGGGAAAGACACCTACAGAAGGTCCAACCTAAGTCATTTAGGAGAACAAGATTGTTTCCAAGTGATGAAAGGAAGGAGAGCATTGTAGACAGAAAGAAACGTATAGGCAAGTGCATAAGATTTTTTAGTGAACTACAAGTGATTTTAAGTCTTTCAGTGTTTAGGATGAGAGACATATGGTGAAAAATGAAGTTGAGCTGGTGTTTAGGGTACAGATAATAAACTTATTTGTTATACCATACAAGTACTTTATTATGGGAAATCACTGATTGGAGTAAAGAATTTATAATACTATATTTGTAAGATATAAAACATTGATGATATCCTGTAATATAATAAATGTAATAATCACAATAAATGTAAACAATTACATATAGCTCTACATTGTAAATTATAAAAAAATACTGTCTACAACAGCTAAATAAAACATTGTTACAAATAATTTTGCCAGTTGCTATGCTCTGAATGTATGTGCTCCAGCTATGTATATGTTCTAATCCTATTGTCAAGGTGATGGCATTAAGATGTGGGCCAGTAATGCTGAGACTCTGGGAAGTTAGAAAAGAAGTCTGGAAAAAATCATTTCTTAGTGCCTTCAGGGGAAATATGTTTCTGCTAACACTTTGATTTTGGACTTCAGACTTTCAGAACTGTGAGACAATATGTTTCTATCATTTCTAAGCCACCCAATTTATAGTACTTTATTGCAGTAGTCCTAGGAAGGTAACACCACCTATCAACTCTTCGCAGGATAAGAGAGGAGACAGTGGAGTCTGAACATTGAGAAATAGTAGGTCATGAGGTTAGAGCTCATGAATGAGAATGGTGCCCTTATAAAACGTTGGAGAACAGAATTCTTCACCATGTGATGTCATAGCCAGAAGATACAATCTATTCCCATTGCTTATAAGACACTCAAACTTATGTATTTTGTTACAGCAGCTCAAGGAAAAAAGGAAGGTATTATATATTAGAAAACACAGGTGGTATTTTTTTTCTCAGATAGTATGGCTAATTCAGTTTATTCTTTAATGTAGTTACAGTGAAGGGAAATTTATGGTGTTTTCAGTAACTAAGGACTGAAATATTAGTTTACTCGGTAACTAAGGACTGAAATATTAGTTTACTCTCACAGATAATGTATTTTATCTAATATATAAGCTATTACTTCTGTTTAAAAACCATGAATTTAGTGTATTAAAAAATGTAAATGCATTATCATAAAGTGCTGTAAGTTAGAAATAGAACCCCCACCTCACTGGGTTAAAATCAAATGTGTCAAAAGGCTTTTTCCTTTCTGGAGGTCTAGAGAAAATCTTACTTCTTTACCTTTTCAAGCTTCTAGCAGTGGCTCACATTCCTTGGCTTACAGTATCTTCAAAGTCTGTAACATAGAATCACTCCTGAACTTGATTTCCCTCTGCCTCTGAAAACACTGGGAAAGTTTTTCAACTTTTAAGAACCTGTAGGATTAGGTTAGTCCCACCTGAACAGTTGATACGGATTTCTCAGGTCAGCCTGGGCTTCATGAGTGTCAGCTCAAGGGGTCATCTAGCTGAGCTCCAGAGCGTGTCGGCTCGATGGGTTGGCAAGCCTTGTCGCAGGAGGATCTCGCTTTGAGCCTTTCTGTCAGCAGCTCTCCCGGTTCATTCAGATTCGAGGGCAGATTCGAAGGCAGGCCAGCCAGCCTCTGAGGTATGCAGCTCTCCGGCTCTGATGCTCTGCAGCTCTTCAGGTCAGGATTCTAGTCTCAGGCTCAGGAGGAAAGAGGGACATGGACGGCCAGAAAAATGAGGAAGTAGGATTTATTGAGAAAACGGAAAATCTCCCAGAGCTGCAGGGGGGCCAGACAGCGTGATCCATGCCGGGTTGGAACCTGGTGCTTATATAGCCCTAAGACCGAGTTAATTGGCTAGCACTAACTGTGAGGGGATTGGTTGGCACTAGCTGTGCTGATTGGTCAGTACTAAGTACCAATCAGCAGGAGGTATAGGGGTCTAATGGTGAGCTGATTGGTCAGCACTTGGCACTGAGCTGATTGGTTGTTTTTCTATCCCAGCAGTGACTACTTAAGCTGTAGCTTGAAAGGTTTATAGAGATCTTGTTTACCAGCTTGAGCGGTCTTTCAGAAGTTTGCTGCTGGGGAACCTGGCCTGTTTGCCTAGCTTTTGTCTAGCTATCTCCTCTTTCGTAGTCAAGAATAATCTTTTGGTGTTGAGATTCTTAATGTAATTAAATCTGCAAAGTCCCTTTTAATATGTGTGGAAGCATTGTTGCAGATTCTAGGGATTGGTATGTGAATATCACTGGGGACTTTAATTCTGTCTGTCATAGTTAGATTCCTTTTTTTTTCCTTTTGAGATGTTCTGCTAAGTAAATTGGTATACTTGATAGAGAGAGAGTATTGAGGATTGAGGTATGGTTTAACATACTAGCAAATCTTATAGAATTTTCCTCGGTACTCATCAGATAATCATTAGGTTTTATTTACATGAAGTAAGAAATATGTCCTTATTGTGATTCTGTTATGTATTATTATGATTATTATGTATTACTATGATTCTGTTATGTATATATTTATACTTATACATACATTTTAATATTTTTATGCTTACAAATTATTGTATAGTATATAATTAAGCATTCATTCTGTGAAGATATTAATAGAAAGCTGTAAGAAAATCAATATATGTGAAGCACATACTATGTATAAGTTCTACACATGCTATTAAAACCTTAAATTGAATTTGTAATAACTACTGCTTTCTATATTTTGTAGAGGGAGTTATCAAAGCTAAGAGCTATTAAGAGATGGTGCCTAATTTCTACAGAATGAATGGGCTGAATCCTGAGATTTAATCCAAACAAGTCTAGCTGAAAAACCCATATTCTTTCCAGAATATATCACTAAAATCTGTGAAAGCTATAACACAATTGTGTAAATTAAAACTTAAATGATAAATTCAAGTAACATCTAACACTGGAAATTTCAACAGCCTTCCTAAACAAATACTTGAATGAATTGACCTAAAATATAATTCAGTCAGTAGCTTTATGACCATTTTTTTCAGGCTAAAGATGAATTTTTTTGCTAGTCTCCAACTTGCTGAGACTGAAAACTGATTACCTAAATATGCTAAAATGATCAGTGCAGCAACAACAATAACAACAACAAAAAAAACTCTATGGTACACAGTTGACAAAGAGAGCAGTGTAATATTTTTACATTATGGTCTCTTGGGGTCTATGATATGATATTTTTCTTCTATTTGCTGGCAAATATTTCAATAATTGTTTTATCAAACATTCATTTGCACTTTAGGTAAAACTTTAAACAAGGATCCCATGTGATTTTGGTGTGTGATTTCCTTGTAAAGAATGGTTGATCGATATAATGATTCAGTCATAGCCTTGTGAATACTTAAGCTGTAGCTTTAAAGGCTTAAAGTATAAAATTAATATCCTACATTTGGTGCATGGAGAAAAATGTTGCTCTTAGATAATTTTTGTTCCTAGTCAAACCAGATTAATACAAAATCTCCATCTCACATTAAGCTTCATAGTTCTTTTGTATATGATTATTTTCTGGATTATTTGTCTTTATGTCTAAACTATTTTGAATAGGAAAAATAATAGCATTAGAAGACCAACGAAGGAAAGCAAAGAAAAAACAATGAAATAAATAGGATGAATAAGTTCATTTAAAATGAAATAAGATAAAGATAAAAAGATAGAAATAATAAACAGCAACAACATAGAGTGAAGGATAAGGAAGAATTTTCCGAACTCATCTTTGCAGATACTCTGTGACAGTTGACCTCCTGGAAGTGAACATAGATGCCCAGGGCTGGAATTGATTGGCAGGTCTAACCCTGTCTTGGAAATATTTCCTGGCCATTGCAATTTCTACTCAGTGGTTTGTTTCTAGTTGAGCCAGTCAGAGTTGTCTCAAAGATGATCTGGCAACTCCCAGATCCTTGGAAACTAATCATCTAGGAACCTGAGATTCCTTTCTGAAACTATGAAAAAAAACAAGTAGGAGCTTTAATACTATCGATAATGTTTAGAATACACAATACAAAGTCAGACAACAGTGTCTCCTTAGGTGCTGCTAGAGTCTTAGAGATGCCAGGCAAACCTTAAGAATGCCATTTTGGTGCTTTGCTCATAAACGATAAAGATTTTCAGGTCACTTCAGAGGTTTCTTGGCACAGAACAATGTGAGTTAAAACTTAAGGTATTTCATGTGAAGATACCATGAACTTATTCACTTTTTATTTTAAAAGTGGTGAAAAAGTGTAAAAAGATAAGTCAAAAGGAGACAGTTTCTGCCATAGGGTTAAGAAGAGGTAGAGTGAATACAAGAAAAATCATGAGCTTAAAAACGAAGAGGTCAGTTGCTCACCAGCTATGTGACCTTTAACTGTTAACACCAGGTAACTATTATTATAATTGAAATTTCAGAAATAACAGATGAAAAGATAACTTCTATGGTGTCTCCTTGAATGGCCAAAATCTCACATAATTTCACTCTGGTGGGTACAGTAAAATATCAAGATTAATTCTTTAGAAAATCCTAAATTTAAACAGTAATTTTCCCAATATTAAGAAAAATCATTCTTTGTGATTTCTTTAACAATGCTTCCTAGTGGCATGGGAAATATTAAAAACACATAATCATTAACAAATTAGTCTAATAAGGAAAATAAACAACTATGAAGACAATGCATTAGAAAATGAGAAATTGTGTAGGATTGAATATAGACCCTGGAATCCTTTTTATGTCCTCCCTATTTTCAATTTGAAATATTTTATGTTTGTCTAAGGCCTAGTGACATTTAATATTATGACCAAAATGAATATCTGCTTTACTCACCAGCAAGATTCTGACAAACAACTTAAATTAACTCTGAAAAAGCATTTTCTTTTTTGTTTTTTTAACTTAATAATCATCTCTTTTTCTCCCACCAGAAGTCCTTTTGTAGTGATGTACAGGCACAATATGTTCTATAGATAACACAACATAAGACCAAAATGTGCAGAAGTGAAATAAATGGTTCATGAAAATCATCTGCTGTCCGTAGGCAATGCATTGGCAGCAATTCCATTTGCTTTACTGCGGGCTTGACAGACATCCTGCTCCCTGATGGCAAAGCTAACGTGCTTTGGCAGTAGCTGCCAAAGCAGTTTTGGGAGATTAAATCTCAGCCTCTCTGTCAGGAAACTGCCTGTGATGTCTTTTCTCACAACTACATTATGTCTCATTACAAATCTTTTTACTTCTCTATAGACAGGCATTACCAA
Source organism: Cephalopachus bancanus (assembly GCA_027257055.1). NCBI lineage: Eukaryota > Metazoa > Chordata > Mammalia > Primates > Tarsiidae > Cephalopachus > Cephalopachus bancanus. The sequence continues at coordinate 2,718,137 of JAPVLO010000127.1, read as the reverse complement.
TTAAAAGTGTTCATAAACATGTTTTATTGCTTAAATCCTTTACCTTTCTATTTTAAGTGAGAGTATGATTTATATGCTCATTAAAAAGAAGCTAAAAATATAGAAAATATACTTCTGTGAACCATATGCCTTGAAGTCTAAATTTACGTGCATATGTTGTTTCATTTATAAGCAAGATAATGAAATTTATTATTGTTTGGTGGGATTTAAAAGTTCTTCCAGCTCTTTGAATAGGTAATACACCTACCTTTAGGTCTCCACTGTTTCTGATAAGTCTGCTGAAAATGTTATTGGGGTTCTCTTGTACATAATGAGTTGTTTGTCTCTTGCAGCTTTTAAATTTTGCTCTTTGTCTTTTACTTTTGACATTTTTTGCTGTTATATGTCTGGGTGTAAATCTCATTGTGTTTCTCTTTCTTGTAGCTTAATGTATAGATTGATGCTTTTCACCAAATCTGTGAAGTTTTCAACAATTAATTCTTAGATTGTATATATTTTTTATTTTTTCTTTCTCCTCTCCTGGTAGTCTCATTGTGTCCATATTGATGCATATGAATATCCCACATTTCTCTGAGACTATGTTTATTTTTTCTTCTGCTGTCCCAATCGCATAATTTCTATTGAACTATTTTCAAGTTTACTGATTATTTCCTCTGCCAGTTCAAATCTGCTGTTGAGCACCTTTAGTGAAGATTTTATTTCAGTTATTTTGTATTTCAAGTACTGAAAGTTTATTTGGTTTGTTTATATAATTTATATCTCCCTATTGTTAGTCTCTTTGATGAAACATTACCATCATACCTTCCATTACTTCTCTTTTTTTTTTGAGTGTTTGAATCTCACCCTGTCATCCAGGCTGGAGTGCAGCGGCACACTCATGGCCACCCCAGCGTCGACCTACTGGGCTGCAGTGATCATTCTGCCTCAGCCTTCTAAGTAGCCGGAATTATATGCTCGTACTACCACACCCAGCTACTTTTTGATTTCTTGTAGAGACTAGGTCTTATCAAGTTGCCCGAACTGGTCTTGAACCCCGAGTCTCAGGCATTCCACTCGCTTCGGTCTCCTAAAGTGCTGGAATTACAGGCTGCGCCACCGAGCCCACCCTCCATTACTTTTTAAAGCATGATTTACTTTAGTTCATTGACTATATACTAGATGCAAACATAGATGAGCAAACAGAAATAAAATGCAGAAATAAAATAAATGCATAAATAAGATAAAATGTCATTACCATTTTAAATATAAAATATACTTTAAAATTGAATCTCTTTAAAAATAATTAAGTATTAAACAATAATAACAATGTAGTATGGAATGTATAAATACGAAATTCATAAGAAATATAGCATAGAAACAAAGTATGAAAAATAAATATGCAAGTTTGAAAAATCTTCATAATATACATATCATGATACAATATAACTTAAAGTTAGGTAATAATAAGTTAAAAATACATATTATAAATCCATTAAAGTGATCACTAAAATAAATACGAAAAATTTGCTCAAAGACAACAAAGGAGAATAAATGAAATAATAAAAAAGTAATAAAAAAAGCAGAATAAAGAACAAATAGAGCAAATAAAAAACAAAAAGCAAAATGACAGAATTAAATACGGCCATTTTACATTTAGTGTAAATGATATCTGAACACCCAAATTAAGGACAGAGACTTTTAGGATAGATTTCTCAAAAAAGCAAAATCCACCTAAATACTGCCTACAAGAAATATACAATTGATGAAGTCAAAAGAAAATTAAAGTGCAAATGAACTTGATTAGTAGAAGAAATGAATAAATTTCTGAGTCTAAATTTAACTACTGAAATGGAAGTAGATTAATTTGTAGGAAAAAAAAAGTATGAAGTTAAGAGAAATCTCACATTGAACTGGTCATTTTCAATGAAGTTCAGGTCAGCTCTTGAGAGTAGGAGTTAAGTAGTTGACTTTAAAATGGTAAAATTTAGATATAGTCATTGAAATTGATCCAAGACAAATAGAAGGATAAAGAACACTGGAGAATTAGGTGAGCTTAGAAGACATAAAAATAAAGTGGCATTAATCTTTATGTTTATGTTTGTCTCTGGGAATTTTAGATTACCCCATTGTGTAAGAGTGCAAAAGTCAGTTAATAGCATTTGTTCAACGTCTAAATATCTAAAAGTTATCTTTCTTTCTTCTTCCTTTTTTTCTTCTTTCTCCAGTTTTTCTTTCCTGCTCTTCTATCTCCCTCTCTCCTTCTTTTCAAGTTTTTTTTTTAACTTTTTTATGTTTCTTTTCTTTCCTCTTTTTTTAACCTCTTATTTCCTTTCTTCATCTTTTATTATGTCCTGACCTTTCTGTGTTCTCTAGTTCCCCTCTCTTTTCTTCCCTTTTTTTAACTTTTTCTTCTTTTGTCACTTCCCTTTGTCCCCCATTTTGCAATAGACATATTTATGTGCCAGATATTCTAATAAAGATATTTGACATTTTTGTATGTATTTACAGGATCCAAAAAATCAGCAAAAGTGTTGGCAATGAACTATTGATTTTGGAATATTTAAACATTTTTCAATACCAAATGATGTAACAGGAGAATTTATTTGAGTCTCAGGCAGTTGTTACATATGTTCAATTCATGTTCTCAAGAAATACTCTGATGAAGCTACCAAATTAACTATCCCATTATTTCCTTAATCAATCTGTATACTTGAAGTAATAAATGAAAGTATTAATTTTAACAGAAAGCTGTAATCAAGTTATGTTAAAGAATATTAATGCATCATTCAAAATAGAATCTGAACTATTTGGCTCCTGTGTGAAATCTTTGACTCACCTGAGAAAGCACACATAGATTTGTGTCTTAAATTATTCTATTTTAATAAACTGTCTAATCTTATTAAATATGTTAAGCCAGCTGGATTCATTTTAATTTTACTTCTGTGCTCATCGGGATTATGAAATGGTCTTTCAAGATTTCCTGTCTCAAAACCCAATACTTTGAATATAATGAGATATCATGAGGCTTTTAGGTTATGTTAAATTTTAAAAAATAGTTTTTTCAGTTGACTTTAATTTAGTTAGTCAAAGGAAGATCAAACTTCAAGGACCTGGATTCTGCCAACAATCTAAGTAAGCTTGGAAGAGAATTCTTCTCTTGAGGTCCCTGATAAGAATCCAGTCTGGCTAACAACTTAATTTTGTTCTTGTGGGACCCTAAGCAGAGAAACCACTCAGGCAGGTATTTCTGACTCACAAAATTGTGAGATAACTTATGTGTTATCTTAAGCTGTTCAGTTTGTAATAATATGTCGTGGTAGCAATAGAAAACCAGTAAAGGTTTTTTTTGAACTTTTGGATATTACTGTATATTGGCAAATATTTTCAAAGACACAAATCAAAAGGAAAAACAAATGTCAATATAATTCACCTGAAGAAAATCTTTTATTTAATATTTAGCAAATAAATCATAAGCACTGCCATATTAGTAAATCTTTCTTCCTCTCTAAAATTTTCATTTTATTGGAACAGGATTACTGAGTAATATGGACAATATTTTGGTTTGACACGTTAATACACTTAATAAATCATGCATTTCATATATATAGTAAAAACAATCAATACTTATTAAGCAACTACTAGGAAAAACACTGAACTAGGATCCAGTAAGATATTAAATCATCTTCACAAAGAATGCTATTCGGAGATGGCATAGATAAGACGTGTTTCTAAGAAAAGCTCATTCCTGACCTTTCCTCATGGCAGCTAGTTGTTTTCAAAAGTCAGCTTCCCTCATTAAAGACTGTCAATAACTCTCAATTAAATTGAGGATGACAACCAAATTGTTCAAACTAGAAAATGTGAAATGAGCTTCCCGATTTAGTTTTCTAACTTTCTCTTACTATATTTCCTTCCCAATGCCTATGTTCCAAGCAGACTAAATTATCATCTGTTCTTATACAATATTATTTTTCTTAATTTGATTACTTATATTTGTTGTTTACCCTCCTTGAATGCTGTTTTAATCTTAATTTTTTTAATAATTCTCCTGTAAAATCCTAGTTTATACAACATTCTCATAGGTCAGTATTCCATAGCACCAAAAACCTAAATTAGGGAGTTTTTTTGTTGTTTTTGATTTTGTTTTTGTTTTTTTTTTTTGAGTTGGAGTCTCACTCTGTCGCCCAGACTGGAGTGCAGTGGCCGCTCCCGGCCACCGCAGCCTCGACCTGCTGGGCTCCCGCGATCCTTCCGCCTCAGCCTTCCAAGTAGCCGGAATTACAGGCAGGTGCTACCACACCCGGCTGATTTTTTGATTTATTGTAGAAATGAGGTCTGGCTGCCCAGGCAGGTCTCGAACCTGCGGGCTCAGGCAATCCACTCACCTCAGCCTCCCAAGGGCGCGGGAGTACAGGCTGAGCCACCAAGCCCAGCTGGGAGTTTTATGTGCAACATATTTAGGACATATTTTCTCCCTTTTGAAATTGCTTTTTTCATGAAAGTAAAATAATAACTGCACCTGGATGAACTGACTATATTTTTCCAAACATCATTAAATCTCATGAAAAGTTATACTAATTCTGGTTTACTGCTGCTTAATGCTTGGAGCTGATAATAATTTTAGCAAATGTTAATTACTAAGTAGATGTTCGCTGTTTGAATGAGCTGGTTGTTGAAGAATGAATAAGAATTATCATAATAAGGAACTGAGGAAGGGCTTTTCAAGCCAAAAGAGCACTGCAACCAAAATTACAGAGGTACAAAAGAGTGTGATATAAGTTGTAGACCAAAAAGAAAAAGAAAAAAAGTAATATAGCCAATTACATAGATTATTTATAACAGAAAAATCTGAGTGATGAAGATATGAATATCTCTTTGATATTATCATATTTCTAAGATTTTTGAAAATTTCTCTTAATTTTGATTTTTTTCAGAATAAAATAAAAATGAAGTATTTCGAAAGCTGAAACATGAAAATGTAACAAAATTACAAAAAAGAAAGAAAAACACCTAAAAGTATGACTTTATAAAAAATTACATACCTAATATAAGCTTTTAAAAAGTATACTTTTAAGAACTTCATTAACAGCTAATTATACTCACTTTCCTATGTTTCTAAAATTTTATATTTTCATATTTCTCACAAAGTTTGCCATATAGATGCCAACAACAAGGACATTTAATAAAGTTTTAAAATTGATTATTGTATAAAGCAATGTGCAGCAATGCAAAAATAGGCAATACTTATAAAAGCATAGCTGTGGTACACACCTCAGTTTCCCGACTTAAAAAAATACCATATTAGTTTCTTTAACTCACTTTCCCAAGCAAAATAAGAATTTAATTAAAGACTTTCAGTAATACTATATCCTTTGCAAATAGATATATTCTCTACAATGCAATAGTTGTTATGGAAATAAATTTATTTTTCTTGTGATATGTCAAGTTCAAAAAATGCTTTTCAGATGCATAGTGAATTATTTGATGGAGACTTACATGTATTTGTTTCTACTAATGACAGCAGATTTAAAAAGTCTATGGAAGCCGGGCTCGGTGGCTCAGCCTGTAATCCCGCGCCTTTGGGAGGCTGAGGTGAGTGGATTGCCTGAGCCCGCGGGTTCAAGACCCGCCCGGGCAGCAAGACCTCATCTCTACAATAAATCAAAAAAAAATCAGCCGGGCATGGTAGTGCATGCCTGTAATTCCGGCTACTCGGAAGGCTGAGGCGGAAGGATCGCCGGAGCCCAGCAGGTCGAGGCTGCGGTGGCCGGGAGCGGCCACTGCACTCCAGTCTGGGCGACAGAGTGAGACTCCAACTCAAAAAATAAAAAATAAAAAAATAAAAAATAAAAATAAAAATAAAAATTCTATGGAGAGAATCTTAAAAATCTGAAATTAAGAAATTATTCAGATTCAAGACATTGCACTTAGTATCAGATATTGAGAAATATATTGTCCAACTATCCTTTTTTTAAACTTCCAGTGCAATCAGAAAGTGATTTTATATGTTCTTGATATAAATGACAAAACAGGCTAGCACTAGAATGTACAAACTTTTTTCTTTTCTTTTTTTTTTTTTTTTTTGAGTTGGAGTCTCACTCTGTCGCCCAGATTGGAGTGCAGTGGCCGCTCCCGGCCACCACAGGCTCGACCTGCTGGGCTTCGGCGATCCTTCCGCCTCAGCCTTCCAAGTAGCTGGAACTACAGGCATGAGCTACCACGCCTGGCTAATTTTTGATTTACTGTAGAGATGAGGTCTCTCCAAGTTGCCCGGGCGGGTCTCGAACCCGCGGGCTTAGACAATCCACTCACCTTGGCCTCCCAAAACTTATAAACATATTTATGTTGAATGTTGAAGAAGGTGAAAAAAATAAACTTTGTGACTTGCTTAACACATGTTCTTTTTCTGGCAAGGAGAATTAATTAATTTAGCATACTAGAACAGTGGGGTTTTTTGGTATTTAGTAGGTCATGCCACCTTTTAAACATCGTATTTTGTTTTATAAAAGAAAGATATGTTAAAAATTCCAAGGTTGTGATTTTGTTCATTGTACTTTGCAAGCAACGTATCTTTCACTGTATAATTGTCCATAGAAAAACACATTTAAAAATCTTTATCTATCTTTGTACATCACTTTCATTGGTTTATATACAATATCTGTAAATATTCCCAGAAAAGTTTTGCAGATATTTGACATCAAGAGCAGATATATAAATTTGACGTATCATTTTCTGCTAAGGTATGCAAATCTATAAAAGCTAGGAAATAATTTGTTCTCATCAATGTGATCATTCTTCTCTAACTTATTAGCTATGTCGGATAATTTTATATTAAATTTTGTTTTATATCTGGGCAAAGTGTAAATGAATGCAAGATATATTCAGTGATTCATTTATTACCTGTTTCAATTGCAGCACATTTGTTTTTCTATTCATTAAAATTACTCCCCACTTAGGGAGATAATCCGTTTTTCATCATGCCAGAGTAATTAATAATATTTTATAAACTAAATACTAAAATTGTTTTGTGAAGGTAAGAATAAAACAAAATATGTTTTTGGAGTTCATCTAAAAGAAACTGAGCTGAGAAATAGGGCAGGAATATCTCTTTTACTTTGATAACCCCTTGGCCCACTTGTCACTACTAGTGAAGGATCTATTATCTCTCAGGCAGATAAAGTACATCCTTAACAGTAAAGACAGAACAGATTGAATGATTCTACTTGAGTAGTGTCCTTCTTACAGGCATCTCTTCACAAGATGGAGCTATAGATAGTTCCTTATTTTAAAAAATCACCTGTAAATAATGTCTCAAATATTACAAAAATAATTTCTACAACTGTTGGGATGGGAAAAATGTGTTATACTATTAAATTAAATTGATTTCATAGACTACTCATTTAATGTCTTCAAATAATTTTGAGAAATAAGACTTTTGAAAAATTTAGAAGACTCAGAAGCTTTATAACTAGAGAAACTCTTACTATGTACATTTTCTTAAGGTAGATATTTATAAGAATACTACAGAAATGGACTTAATATATTCTCTTGAAATATTGCATATTTTATTTCATTATAGGAAAAATAATTTTTTTGTGTGTTTGCCAATATGAGAACAATGAAAAAGTTCCCATTATTATCTATTACACACTAAAAGTATACATGGATGGAAAATGCAATCTTCATATTTAAATGTTGAAAAGTTAAGTAAATTATTTATGCTAACTAAAAAAAAGATAAAGGAAAATACAGGTGACCCTTGAACAACATGTGTTTGAACTTTGCGTTAATTTTTTCAACAACAGTTGTACAAAGTGTGTTTGCCTCTCCTTTTTTATCCTTCCACTTCCTCTACCTCTTTCAACCCTGTCATCTTTGAGACAGCAAGACCCACCTGTTCTCTTTCTCCTTGCCTTTGGTCCATTCAACATGAAAATGACAAAGATAAAAAGCTTTATTATGATCTGCTTCCACTTAATGAACATACATATATTTTCTCTTTCTTAAGATTTTTCTTAATAATAATTCATTTTTCTAGCTTATTTTATGGAAAGGATGCAGTATATAATACATATAACATACACAATATGTGTTACCTACTTGTGTAAGTCTTTTGGTCAACAGTAAACTATTACTTAAATTTGTGGAAAGTCATGAGCTATATGCAGATATTTGCATAGAAGTTGGCATCTAATCCCCACATTGTTAAAGTGTCAATTGCATAAATGTATGTTTGTATCTTTCCATTATTTATTTTCCTAACATATTTTGGGAAATTTTATCTTTTACTTAGAGTGCAATTCCTAATAATAATTCATACATTGTCTTTTAATGTTTAAATAGAGTTTGTATAGTAGATATTACATTTAAACTAAGTGTATTACATTTTCACTGTAGGCTCAGTTATTCCCTTTATGAATAGTTTTATGGGGTTTTAAAAAACATTATTAATAAATAATTTTTAAACATGATTATATATGTCTTTAGAGGTCAAATCATTCATGTCTTTTAGATTAATGTCCAGGAACTAAAATGCAGGGTCATAAACTCCAAGTAAATTTAGTTGAGGAGGTATTATCAAACATTTATTCAAAGTGGTTGTATCAATTAACAATCTTTCTAGTCATTTAAGAGAGTTCCAGTTGCTCCATAACAATAGTTGGAATTATTTATTTTAAAATATTTTAAATATTCCACTCTTTCAGTTTTTCCTTTCATGTTTGGATTTAGATGAAGTATCACACTTTTATCATTGGCATTAGACTTCCTGAGCAGTTGTCAAGAGTCCAAGTAATGTATCCTGTATATGTGAGGAACTGTGTTCCTAAGGGTTGAAAATTCCCTAAGTGCAGAAACTAACCAACACCCTTAATTTCGTTCTAGCTTAATGTAAAATGGTAGCAGCACAGTAAACCATCATGTCACATTGCTGTCTATTTTTATTTACCTCACATCATTTTAATGCATCTTGGATTTGTACCTCCCAAATAAGATATTAGCTCTCCAATGCCTGCCACAGACTCTATTCTCCAAAGGACACTGAATAGGATTACTACATTTTTAACTGTCTTCTTCACAGAAGCAGATACTAGCAAGCATGTTTATATAAGGCAATATTTTGCCTATTGTCCTCCATTGACCCTAGTGTACTTAATAGAATATATCTATCCTAGAAATATAAAATTGCACTGATAAACACTAATCTGAGTTACCAATTCATTTTTAATCTGTTTTAGCATCTTTAAATACTTTACAAATGCTAAATAATCAATAAATGTTTTTAGAATGAATGAGTGAATGAAGTGTTATAATCTCATAAGTAACACTTTAGTACTCTTCTGTTATCTCTAGTCTATTGTTCCTTCTGAATTCAGCATCTCTTAAAATACCTATAATGCTCTTTAAAAATACATTTTATTTTTTTAGTTCAAGTTGCAGAATGCCTTATCCACCATCATGATAATCTGCTTCAAACCACTGCTTCAAATTATCTCACAGTAAAGTAATTGCAGCAGTGGCTTCATGTCCAAAGAATTAACTGGTGGCACAATAGCCTCATCATCACTGGTCTAAGAGAATGATGGATTGGTTTACTGAAGATAGCTTTAACTGGAAGAACACTTCCTGTTTGTCTTACAGAAGACAATTGTAAAGCTTTATTCACTGCTTCTGGAAACTAGAAAGCATATTTTACTTAATGATTTCATTATAATCATGTACTGTCTAGAGAAAGAAGTTGAGATAAAAGCATTCAAAGTACCTTAGACTTTTAGAATTACAACTAGGTATACATTTAAGATATTTAAAATTCAATTTTAGAGATTTGGTTATGATAGATATTCAAATACTTTTCTCATTAACTTGTTCTATTGGTATGGAATATGTTTTTCCCATTTGGTTATACTTTACATAAGTTAAGTTAAAATATTTTGTTTTAATTTTTTTTATTTTAAAATTGTGTGGTACAATTCAGGGTTAGGTATGCAAATATTCATTGTGCAGGTGCCCTTGTTGATGACGTGTGTCCCCCATTCCCCAGGCAGTTTCCCACTATTGCCAATCCCACCTCCCCGCCCCCCCACAGCCCTGTGGTTTCCCACTACTGTCATCCCTGTCCTTAAGGTATTATAATAGTTGTTCAAGGTCCACTTATGAGTGAGAACATGTAATACTCAGTCCTTTGTTTCTGTGAAAGATCACTCAGTATTATAGAATCTAAGTTCATCCAGGTTGCTACAAAGTTCATGATTTTGTTCTTCTTTATGGCTGCATAATATTCCATTGTGTATATGTACCACATTTTTTAATCCAGTCCTCTTTTGATGGGCAGCACAGCTTTCTCCATGTTCTTGATATTGTGAACAATGCTGCGATAAACATACATGTGCAGGTGTCTTTTTATAGAGTGATTTGAGTTCTTCCGGGTATATTCCCAGCTGGGGAATTGAGTGGTCATATGAAATGTCAATTTTTAGGAATCACCAACGCTCTGTTTTCCACAAAGGCTGTACTAGTTTACACTCCCACCAACAGTGTAGAAGTTTTCCCTTTTCACCACATCCTCTCCAGCATCTGTTATTTTTTGTGTTACTGATGATAGTCATTCTGACTGGAACACAGAACTACTCAGTGTGGTTTTAATTTGCATTTCTTTGATGACTAGTGAGGCTGAACATTTTTTCATGTATTTGCTCATACATCTTCTTTTAGGAACTGTCTATTCATATCTTTTGCCCGCATTGCTATGGTGCTGTTTGTTTATTTCTTTTCAGCATATTAGAGTTCCTTGTAGATCCTAGAATATTAGACCTTTGTCAGACATACAGTTGGCAAATATTTTTTCCAGTTTGTGGACTGTCTCCCTGCTCTCTTGATGGTTTCTTTGGCTTTATAGAAGCTTGTCAGTTTGATAAGGTCCCACTTGTCTAACTTATCTCTTATGGCATGGGTACTTGGGGTTTTGATCAGGAATTGGTTGCCAGTTCCAGTTTCCTTAAGAGTGTCTTCTGCATTTTCTAAGGTTCTTACAGTTGGATGTTTTACATTTAGATCTCTGATTGATTTAAAGTTGATTTTTGAGTAGGGGGATAGGTAGGGGTCCTATTTCAATCTTCTGCATGGTCAGAGAGTTTTCCCAGCACCATTTACTGAATAGGTTCTTGTCTCCCCAGTGCTTGGTGGTGGAGGCTTTGTCCAAGATGAGTTGGTTGAGAAATTGAGGTTTTGTTTCTGGAATCTCAATTCTATTCCATTGGTCTATATGCCTGCCCTTGTACCAATATCAGGCTGTTTGATTATTGTGATTTTAAAGTTTAAAATCTGGGAATGTGATACTTCCTGCTTTGTTTTTTTGTTGTTGTTGTTGAGGATTGTTTTGGCTATTTGTGGTTGTTTCCATATGAATTCCTGTATTGTTGTTTCTGGATCTGAGAAGAATGTTGTTGGTAATTTGATGAGTATTGCGTTAAATCTGTAGATTGCCATGGGTAGAATCGACATCTTAACAATGTTGATTCTTCCAATGAATAAGCATGGAATATTTTTATACTTGTTTGCATCATCTTTGATTTATTTGAGCAGTGTTTTGCAGTTTTCATTGTAAAGGTCTTTCATGTCTCTAGTTAGGAAGATGCCAAGGCATTTCAGTTTTTCTGTGGCTATTCTGAATGGAATTGTGCTTTTTATTTGGGTTTCTGTTTTTTTTATTATTGGTGTATAGAAATGAGGTTGTTTATTGCATGTTTATTTTATACCCTGAGACTTTGCCAAAGTCCTTTATCAGTGCAAGGGGGTTTTTGACAGATTCTCTCGGATTTTCAAGGTATACAATCATGTCATCTGCAAAGAGGGATAATTTTAATTCCTCTTTTCCTATTTGGATACCCCACCAACTCTTCTCTGATAACTCTAGCTAGAATGTCCAAATCTATGTTGAACAGGAGGGGTGAGAGTGGGCATTCTTGTCTTATTCCAGTTTTCAGGGAAAATGGTTCCAATTTCTGTCTGTTTAGCAGTTTGCTCACTGTGGGTTTCTCATAGATGGCTCTCATTATTTTGAGATATGTTCCATCTATACCTAGATGTTTGAGGGTTTTTATCAAGAAGGGGTGCTGCATTTTATCAAAAGCTTTTTCTGCATCTAATGATATAATCATGTGGTTTTTATTTTTACATCTGTTGATATATTTAATTATGTTTATGGTTTTATGAATGTTGAACCAGCCTTGAATCCCAAGGATGAAGCCTACTTGGTCATGGTGGATGATTTTTGACATGAGTTGTTGAATCCAGTTTGCTAGGATCTTGTTGAGAATTTTAGCATCTATGTTCATCAGGGATATTAACCTGTAGTTCTCTTTCTTTGTTGAATCTTTACCTGGCTTGGGTATCAATATGATGTTAGCTACATAAAATGATTTGGGGAGAGTTCCATCTTTCTCAATCACCTGGAATACTTTCAATAGCATTGGTATCAGTTCCTCCTTGTATATTTTGTAGAATTCTGCTGGATAGTCGTCTGGTCCACGACTATTTTTGTAGGTAGTTTTCTTATGACATAGTCAATTTCCTGGATCATTATTAGTCTATTTAGGATCTCAATTTCTTCTTGTTTCAACCTGGGGAGGTTGTGTAATGTCAGAAAATCCGCCATTTCCTTTAGGTTTTCAAGTTTGTTTCCATACAAGTGTACATAATAGTCTCTGATAATCTTTTGTATTTCTTCAGGGTCAGTTCTGACTTCATCTTTTGTGTTTCTGATTGGGTTTATTTGTGCTTTTTCTCTCTTTTTCTTGGTCAGTCTAGCTAGGGGACCATCCATCTAGTTTATCCTTTCAAAGAACCATTTTTTTTTGTTTCATGGTTTTTTTGTATTATCTTTTTGTCTTCTATGTCCCATATTTGGGCTTTTCTTGGTGATCTGGATTCTTCTGCTGAATTTAGGGTTTTTGTGGTCTTGCTTTTCCAGCTTCCTTAGGTTTCTTTTTGGTCTGTTAATTTATGATCTTTCCATTTTCTTCATGTGTGTTTGTGGAGATATGAATTCCCGTATTACTACTGCTTTCATGGTATCCCAGATGTTTTGGTAAGATGTTTCTTCATTTTTATTTAATTCTAGGTATCTTTTAATCTCTGTTTTGATTTCCACATTGACCCAGGATTTGCGAGGCATCATACTGTTTAGTTTCCATGTGTTTTTACAATTTGGGGGAACTTTGCTGGTGTTGATATTTATTTTTATTCCACTGTGGTCTGAGAAGGTACATGGCAGAGTTTCAATCTTATGAAATTTGTTTATGTTTGATTTATGGCCATGGATGTGGTCAATCTTAGAGTATGTTCCATGTGGTGATGAGTAGAATGTGTATCCTGTGTTTGTTGAGTGGAGTGTCCTGTAGATATCAAGTTCATTTGGTCATGAGTCACATTGAGGTTCCAGAGCTCCTTGCTGATTTTTTTGTCTTGATTATCTGTCTAGGGCTGTGAGTGGGGTATTAAAGTCCCCAGCAATGATAGTGTTAGAGTTAATATCTTTTTTAAGTTTGCCTAGAAGTTGCTTAATAAAAGTTGGTGCTCCTATTGTGGGTGCATATATGTTTAGGATGAATATTTCTTGCTAATGGATTGAACCTTTTGTCATTATATAGTGACCTTCTGTATCTTTTTAAATTTTTGATAGCTTAAAGGGTATTTTGTCTGATATTAAGATTACAACTCCTACTTTCCTTTTTGTTCCATTTACCTGAAATTTTGCTTCCCATCTTTTTACTTTGAGGCTGTAAGTGTCATTTCTGGTGAGATGAGTCTGTTGAAGACACTATGATGTTGCCTCATGATATTTATTCCATTTTGCCATTCTATATCTTTTCAGTGCTGCATTTAGACCATTCACATTCAGGCTAATTATACATGTGAGAGCTTATCCCTGTTATGAGGTTCTTATAGAGTTGTTGTTGTTCCTGTTTGTCTGTTGTCTTTTTTTTTTTTTTTTTTTGAGTATTTGGTTGACTCGTGTGTTTTCAATCTTTTTCCTGCACTTTTTTCAAGAACATCATAGTACTTTTTCCCCTTTCTTCTGTGTTTAATACTTTCTTAAATGTTTCTTCTAGGGCTGGTCTAGAAGCATCGTAAGTCCTTAGGGATTGAATATCTGGGAAAGATTTTAATTCTCCTTCACCAATCAAATTTAGCTTTGCTGGGTAGTTTATTCTTGATTGAAATTGTTTATCTTTGAGAACTCTGAGTATTGGACTCCAAGCTCTCCTAGCCTGAAGAGTTTCTGTAGATAAATCTGCTGCTATTCTAATTGGTCTTCCCTGGTAGGTAGTCTGACCTTTTTCTCTTGCTGCTTTTAGGATTTTTTCTTTTATAACTAGTTTGCTTAGGGGAATTACTATGTGTCTAGTAGTTGGGCTTCTCTGAATCTCTTGTGTTTGAATGCTTGTATCACTGATGAGATGAGGGAAGTTTTCTTGAATACTTTCATGGAATGTTTGTTTCAGGAGGTCTCTATCTCTCTTTCTGCCTCAGGAAATACAATTACTCTTAGTTTCAACCTCTTGAAATAATCACTCATCTCTTGAAGGTTTTGTTCTGTTTTTTAAAGTTTCTTTTCTATGTTTTTGACAGTTTGGGTTAGTTCTATATTTTGCCCTCAAGCTCTGAGATTCTTTCTCCTGCTTGGCTAAGTCTGCTTTCCATGCTCGTCAGTTTGTTATTTATTTCATTCACAGTATTCTTTACTGCTATTATCTTAGTTATCAACTCCTTTTAATCTCATTTTGACTTCCATGTTGACCCAGGAGTTACTTAGCATCATGCTTTTTAGTGTCCATGTGTTTTTCCTCTTGTCTCTCCTCAGTTCTTTTTATTCTCTCTATTAATATCTTCATAATCGGGTTTGTAGTTTGAGACCGGTCATTCTGGGGGCTATTTATTGTTTGCATTCCGAAGTCTGTTTTATCAGTGTCTGACCTCCCAGGGGTCCGTGTGAGACCCATATTCTTCTTTTGGTTTTTATTAATTTGTGTATATTTTCCTCCCTCCCACCTTCCCCCCGCCCCCTTCTTTAATTCTGTTATTCAGGGATGGTGGGGCTGCTTTTACTTCTGTTTGCTCAGTCTCTTATTCCTTATGTAAATACTCTGGCTTTGTTCAATTCTGAAGTTGGGCTGTGGTTTGGGGGCTGTACTTTTTGCAGTTTTGAGATTTAATTGAGGGGGGAGCTGTGATTAAAAATCTAGCTGCTGATCCCAGTATCCAACAGGTATATGGTCACCCTGAAACCCACTTTCCCCTGCCTTATGGTCTGTCCATGCAGTGGGGGTATAGGATTGTTCCCTGGAAGCAAAATGAAGTAAGAAAAAGGAAAATAATAGTAAATGGGAGGGGCAAGAGGAAGGTGGAGAGAGAGAAGACTAACAGGGAAAATAGACAGATGTACCACATAACAGATGAAAAGACACAGAAAGACAGGAAAGGTTAAAAAAAAAAAACTAAAACATACAGATAATCATACAAACACACAGTCTAACAAAAACCTGCCTATTGATATACTCTTCCCATACACAAACAGGAAGTCTAAAGAATAGGAAAAGAATCAGTAAAATAATAGAAACAAAGCAAGTATGAAAACATTATCAAAAACAGAAAAAGAAAAAAAACCTAAAACTAAAATGAACAAAACAGACAAAAAATAAAAATAAAAACAAGGAACCAAACTTGCTCTGAGGTTGTCCTTTCAACTTTAGTCTCTAGCCCCTCCCCTCTGCTCTCAATGCATGCAGATAAGGTTGCTCACAGTTTGGGTCAGATGCCCCAGGCCTACTTTGGAAGGAGGGTAGATCAAATCTGAACTCACCTGTCTTGCGGCCTGTTGAGTCTGCCACTCAATCTGACCTGTCTATGTCCAATCCAGCATGTGGGAGGGACTTCTGTCTCTCCCAGTTTGATGAGATTACCTTAGGACCCAAGTTGGAGACTGGGTGGAGCTGGATGGAACTGGGCAGGGCAATGCAGATCTCTGCCTTGTCTTTAGATCTCAAGTTGGAGACTGGGCGGAGCTTGGCAGGGCAATGCAGGTCTCCACCTGGTCCTAGGACAGAGAACATGATTGTGGTCAGGGTTTTCCTCACCCGGCATAGCGTACCTCTCCAGCTCTCCCCATCCTCTCTCTCCACTAATCAGATATCGGGTTCCAGCTGATCTGCTATAACAGGTGATGGTGGGCCAGACATCAGGCAATGAGAATCAGCTGGATTCGGCAGGCTCTTCTCTGAAGCAGATGATCTTGCATGTGCCTGTGCTCCTATCTCAGGGTGGTGAGGGCTCACAGTAACCCTCAGATGGGGAGCCTGAGTTTGTGAACCCAAGTCTCCCCTCAGATGGACTTTCACTCTCCCACCAGCACTTGCCTATTCACACAGAGAGTCCTCATGGACACTTGCTTTTGCAGAGACTCTCACGGTCTCACCTATCCGGTTGCCATCTTAAATTCTGTCCTTGGTTAAAATATTAAAAGACACAACCAACAGACATTTAATCTAAGAAAAAATAATTCTTGACATTCCAACAGAAAGTTAACATAACATAAAAGAAAGACCCTTAAAATAGAAAATTAATGAAAATGAGTATTTCTTATATTTTATGAATTCATATGGATTCAAATGAAAAGATCCACACTCTCCTAAATAAGTGAAAAGTTACACATTACTCACATGCTTCTTCCTCTTTCAGCTGATTTTAAATCTACCTTCCATGAATAAAAGAGGAAGGGAATATGATTATTGTTTTCAGAATATTTTTCCTCATCAGATTAATCTAGTATCAACTAGTAAACACACTTCAATGTTCACATCTCCCTGTTTCTGTCTAGTATCCATTCACATGTCTTTTATCTATAGAATAGACTTGTAAGTCATGACATCAATGGGAAGTTCAAAGAATTAAAAATCTGCATGAACATTTCTAATTACAGCTCTGTGCTCCATAACTGTATTTTCAATTTTCAGGTTTTCTGAAATTTAGAATGTCTAAATCTTTGCCACTTTGCATGCTTATGAGTAAAAAGAAAAACTTTATTAAATGTTATTAGAAGATATTTAACCTAGGATTTACAAGTCTGAGGGCTTATTATCTTATATTTAAATTTCCAGTCAATTTTTCCAACAGCAAAATATAAAAAATAATGCCTGAATCTGTGTGAAATATGTGTTTTAACTACTGTGTAGAAAATATATTTGTAAACTGAAAGACATGATATATAAGTGAAAGATGCAACAGAGGATATAAAGAGAAGAACATATGCTAGGCTTTCTATAATTACTACTAACTGGCACTTTTGTAAAAGAGTATTCAATTATTTCATAATTGACTACAACAATAATCTTGTTCAGCTGTCAAAATATTTTAAATCTGAAATTCAAATTCCATTTCAAGTATAATTGTCTTTTCTTTTTTCTGTACCTTTAAACCTATTTATAAGGTAAGATATATAAGTAAAAAGGTATTAGAGAATACTGTAGCCTTATTTATATTTATGTCCTTTTTATTTTGAATTACCTCAGTGTAAATTATTGACAAATGTTCACAATTCTCAGTCATGTAAATGAATTGACCTGAGGAAATTTGAAGTTTGGTTTATAAGGTACCAACAAAATTTCTAAGATGGTTGAGTTTTTGTTTTTGTTTTCTTTAAGTCAGGGTCTCACTCTGTGACCAAGGGTAGACTACAGTAGCACACTTACAACTTACTCCAGCCCCAACCTCCTGCCTCAGCCTCCTAAGTCGCTGGGACAATAGGAATATACCATCATGTCTACCTAATTTTTTATTTTTATTTTTCTAGAGATGAGGTGTCACTGTGTTGCCTGGGGTGGTCTCAAACTCCTGGGCTCAGGCAATCCTCTTCCCTCGGCCTCTCAAATTGTTGGGATTACAGGTATGAATCACCGTGCTCAGCCTAAGCCAGTTAAGTTTTAACTAAAGAATATTTATTTTTGGTAGCAAATTGTTGAACATATAAGAAACTAGATTGAGCTTAGAATACTGATATGGAAATCAATGAAAATAAAAATAAAATATAATCATGACATTTGCAGCATTACATTGTCACGTGAAATAGGAATTGGTTATATTTTTGTGCAGGTATTATGACAATTGATTTTCTTATATTTCTCATCCAACTGACTTAAAAATGTAATGAATCAAACAAAACAAGGTAAAATATATTTCCCCTACCTCCCTGGTTATTATTCAAATTTACATAAGGGGAAAATAATTGCTTTTTTTTGCTTGACACACTTGTGTTCTTGGCAAGACAAGCTAACAGAATTTATAAATGCAAGGAGGTTTTCATGGTCTAAGTCTGAATCACTGCTGTAGTTGTGTCAGATGCATGCCCGAATGAAGCCATTGAGAGTGTCATGACAGTGATTTTCTTACTACTAACCTGACATGAAACTAAGAAAATGTCCTCAACCAAATGGACCATTCATTCTTTTTTTCCATTAGTCAATCAATAAACAATGGTGATTTTTTTTTCTTGTAATAGAATTATTTAATTTTAAAATTTCTCATTTGAATAACTCCTATTTCATATTAATTCTGAAGTTGAATAAATGATTATTGTTCTAAAAATATACATCAGTGTAATAGAAAATCAGTGATTACTTCAATTTGCATCTTTTATCTGTACCCTGCCTGGTGTTGTTGCATACTAAAGAACAGATTCAGACTTAAACTTATAATTGTTCATATTATTCATATAAATTAAAATTTGATCATTATGGACTGAGACATATTGGATAAGACAAGGCAAAATTATTTAAATAATCGATAACTCATAAAAAATATTTGCTTTCTAAAACTTCCTGTTTACACACTTCTTATGACCTTATGAGAGGTAGGTATTTCCAATTTTTTTTTAATAGAACATTTAGTTGCCCTGTATTTGTAAATACAAGACACTGGTTAATGTTTATTGTTTAAAATACAAAATGAATAAGTTATCCCATCAAAGACTGCCCAATTTTGGGAAGTGAATAGGATTATTTTCTTGTGAATTTTGGAAGTGAATCTTCAAAGATAAAAATAGTAAATTAAAATGCACATATGGATATTCACACACAAAGAAGTGCTGATGTGCAGATACTACTAATATGATGAAATCTGACCTTTAGGACAATGATCTTATGGGATTGTTTATAATAAATAACTAAATATAATACATGTTGATCGATGAATGGGAGTCAGCATCTTCTCATTTTCTTCCAAGAGTGCAAAAGGTGAAGCATATTGGTTTATTTTGTAAGATAAAATCTATCAGAGCTGCTGACTATATGAGCTCAGTTTTCCTTTTAAGAAGCACAATGAAGTGTTGGTTCTAACTACTCCATGAATTTTCTGACCTCCTATTATGAGATGGATAAGTGACCTCAGCTTAATAAGTAAACTTCAGTTGAGCAGGTAGACGAGCAACTCTTAATTTGCAGGCACAAATACTCTTGAATCACATGGTTTATACACATAAGTCTAGTTTTCATTATGAGGAGCTTAATCTTAAACTTAGAGTCACCGTCTGGGGCCTCAGAAACTGCCAGGATCTGGGCTCCTAAATGAACTGAGCTTCAAATGACTGTGGCTCCTAGGTACAAATTTTTAGTGACACTGGTCATAGCATTATAAAGAAACCAAAGTCAGATTTGAAAGGTACAGTTGAGAGTATGTTCTTTAATTGAATAGAGCTGACAAGGTATTTAGAAAGAATTGTTCATAAATATTTAAAAGGACTCAGGGCAATAATTAAGATTGTACTACATTAATGTGGCTAATTTAGTTTGTTTTCTTTCCAATTACAAAAAAAATTCATTTACTGAACAAAATAGTTTAGGCTTTGCCTTTATTTTTTGCAGACTAGTGGTTTTAATTTAACATCTCATGTCTACCCATGCGTTTGTAAATGTTGCTAATTCATCAATAGTAGGTAAATTCAATCTACATACTAAATAAGTTACAGTTGAAGCTGCTGATTGCAAACATCAAGTAACTTATTAGTAATTCTTTTCATTGCTTTATTCTCTAATGGATTGTGTAGGTTCATTCTTTATTGCATTGACAAATTGATAGTTGAGAAAGAAAGGAGAGATGAATGGCAGTTACGCGCATATATTGAAATTAGAAAGAGTAGGAATAGTACAGTTTCAGAGGTATTGAAGATAGTATGTCAGACGAATGGCTCGTGGTTGCAATACATACTTACTTGTTATCAGATTGCAATCACAGGTGCAGAAGTATGCTGTCGTTCAACATTTGCATTTAATTTTTCTGGCTTTCTTTTCCAAATTTTCTGGTTAAGAGAATGCATTTAACTGTAGTGCATGATTTTTCCTAATTTAAATTCAGATGGACAGGAATGAATACTTAAATATTGAATGCTTCTTTAGTCTTTGATAGTTGCTTACAGAAGTGGAAAACACTCCATATAATCAAGAATAATTTCAACCAGTGTAGTTTTGTTTTTGCATAAAACATAGCAGCCTGGTATATTTTTGCCTATTTCATGATTACAGTTAGGCTAAGATGCATTAATATGCAGCAGTAATGTTGTGTTTATCTTACTTATGCATGAATCTGATACCTATTAGTACATATTGCATTCTCTATCGGAGATATACTGTATATACACACATTTAGTCATGCTAATCATTTTATTTATTGATTTATTTATTGATAAGATATTTTAGAAGGAAAGTAAGGCTAATTTTTTGGAAGTCTATATTCTTAACTATTAATTGTATTTATATAGTTTTTAGTTCCCTTTGACAAATGTGTGAAAAGTCTTTGTTGCTTTAATTCATAAAAAACTTATATGAAAAAATGTTTATGCCCTTTTATTACTTTTGTGCTTTTCTAATAGTTTATTTCTATAATGATTTTAAAGTAATTTATTATATTGATAATGTTTTTGCCACCAAATAAAAAGGGAAATTAGTCTCACAAAATAATGTTCAAACATTACTTCCTGTTGTTAATAATCTTAACATTCTTCTTAGCCAGTTAACAAGGTAGTAAGCAATGCCGATGAAAGTTAAGCTCATTTTTATTCTTGGTCAGTTCTAGTGTTATACTCTTTGTTTATATTATTTCATCTCTAAAATAACCAGATAAGGGAGACACTATTATTTCCCACATTTTATGTATGAAGAAACTGAGGCTCGGAGAGTTTGTACTTCCACAAGTTTTACAGCAAGATAGTTCAAATCTTTACTCTTCCATTTACAAGTTGTGTTACCTGTATTGACTCATTAAGCTGTATTAACCTCATTAAGTTTAAAGTTACTGGTTATAAAATAGAAATTATAATGCCTACATCATATGGTTATTGGGATGCTGAAACAAGGTAATCTGTTACTGAGACAAAATGAACATTTCATAGTTATAATTGTATGACCTAACTGTTCTACCCATGATTTTGAGCCCATTTATTCCCATCTCTTTATGATTCATCAGTTTTTCCTTATTAATCAGAATTTAACTTTCATAGCATAAACATATGCTCAATTTGTCAATCCTACTACAAGTAAATAAACTCATCTATACATTTAAATTATACAACTACTGAAAAAACTTAGCATTGCCATATACTGCAAGTTAGTCCTTCCTTACCTCCCAAACTTACCAACTTAACTTATATTACAACATAAATATGATTTAAATCACTTTATTGCTATCAACACTTTAATAATAATTATGTTTTTTATTAAAGTAATGTTTGAAGTCAAATAGGATAATTTAATAATGAAAGAAAAAGAAGGAAGAGAAAAGGGAAGAAGAAGAAAAAAGATTAAAAAAGCAAGAACAAAAGAAACAAAGAAGGAAAGGATAAATAAATAATGAAACACAATAAACACTTGTATCATCTGCCATTCTACTAAATTCTGAGATTCAGAGGTAACCACATGCAAATACCCTTGTAAATAAATAGATATTTACTAGGGTGCTTCCACATTACTAAATTATTTACTACTGCTCTATTTTTTCTATTTTTTTCACTTTTGTATTTATTTTACATGATAGAAGATAAAATTTGCCCTAATTTTTCATACCCTTCTTTCCTTATCTACTAGCATGGCTCCCATTTTCTCATCCAAAGAAACTCTAACTTTTCTAGCCACAATTAATCCCATTAAAGAATCTGCCTTTTCGATTTCCTTATCTGAAAGTTATTTTAATTTGTCCTGAGTGATCTTTAGCCAGCTATAGCCATAGTCCAAGGATACCCTTTCACTACTCCCAATCTTCTGTTCTTGACTCCTTCCCTGAGTCTAATCCCAATTCCTGGAGCCTACATCATCCTCTTCCATCGCTTATTCTCTTTTGGAGCCTGCTCATCTCACAATACTTTTCTGGGAAAAGATGCATAGAAAGTAAATTATTTAGGGTACTTACATGTCTGACCCTAACTTGATTATGACTTCAGTCTTATGTGATATTTGGATATGAAGTTTGGGATTTTATTTTATTTATTTATTTATTTATTTATTTATTTATTTGAGTTGAAGTCTCACTCCTTCATCCAGGCTGGAGTGCACTGGCATGCTTACAGTTACTGCAGCCTCGACCTGCTGGACTCAGGCAATCCTTCTGCCCAGCCTTCCAAGTAGCCAGAACCACAAAAACGAGCTACCATGCCCGGCTTTTTTTATTATTATTTTTTATGTATTGTTGAGACAAGGTCTCACCAAGTTGCCCAGACTGGTCTCGAACCCTTGGGCTCAGGCAATCTCGCCTTGGTCTCCCAAAGTGCTGGGATTACAAGTTTGAGCCAACATGTCTGGAAAGTTTGGGATTTAAAATTAATTTGCCTCAGCTTTTGTAAGGCATGCATCATTGTATTCAATCTCTCAGGATTATTATTAAACAGTCTAATTGCTTTCTAAATTTATGTTTAATTATACATGATTGGTTTTACTTATCCCTCTTAGGATTTTTTTTTCTATATCCCTATATTCCAAGTTATTGAAAGAACCATCCCTGAGAGATAATTTTTCTAATTGTGATGATGGGCAATTATTGTGATATGAAATCAAATGATCTTTATGTGATTCCTTTTGAGTATCTACTTGATAATTTTTTCCCATTTTTGTGGGTTCAATCTTTTATACCTAATAGTTTAATATTGAACATTTCATATAATATCTTATTTTTATTTTCTATCTTTATCTTTTTGTTCTACCATTTTGGAGATACTCTTAATAATGTTTTATATAATTTCATAAAATATTTTTAACTTGTGGTTGAGTAAGAATTAAGAGTGAAGTACTAAAACAAAACCTGGAAATGTGAAAATATATCACAACATAAATGATCCTTGAAAACATGCTCAGTGAAAGAGTCCAGTCATAAAAGACCACATGATTCAATATGAAATATCCAGAATTGATAAATCAGCAGAGACAGATATTAGATTAGTGATTGTCTAAGTCTCAAGGTATTGTATAGAAATTAAGTGTGACTGTTACTAGAAACATAATTTATGTCTAGAGTGATAACATATTCTAAAATTGATTATGATGATGAATGTCAACTCTGTAAATATCAAAAATGGCTAAGTTATATGCTTTATATGGGGGAATTATATGATATGATGATATGTGGATCATATCTCAATAAAGCTGATATATATGTCTTTTAAAACTTATTGATCTTCAAGACCTTATTCCAAATTAAAGAAACAAATCCAGAAAAAGGCCACATAATGTATGATTGCATTTATATGTATATACACAATAGGAAAATCAATAGAGACAAAAAGTATATTTGTGACAGTCTTGGGCAAGGAAGTTAGAGAAGGGACTGTTAGTTGGTATTAAATTTTCCTTTGAAGTAATAAAAACACTCTAAAACTTAACTGTGGTGATTGTTGTACAACCTTGTGAATATACTAAAAATCTTTGAATCACATACTTTAAACAGATTAATTTTATGGTGTGTAAATTATATCTCGAAAGAGTTAAAATGAATCAGACTGGTGTGATTCTGCATAGTCTTGTGTATAGAGAGGGTGTATCTAATGGCAAAGTTTTGCTTAGCTCTCTAAATTGTCCATGTCTGTAGGCTTTGTTTTGTTTTTCTTCTGCAGGGCAGTAAGTAAGCTTCTTCAGAGATAAACTTTCAAATTCCTTGCTTGAAGTTATTGCCTGAATGCCCTGACAATAGTACAGTTGAACTTTGAAAAATATAAGTGTTAAAGGTGCTAATTCCCAGCACAGTCAATGATCCATGTGTAAGTTTTGACTTTCCTAAACAACTGCTAATAGCTTACTATTGACCAGAAAGTAGCCTTACCAATAGCATAAACAGTCAATTAACACACACTTTGTATGCTATATATGTTATATACTGAATTCTTACAATAAAGAAAACAAAATCTTATTAAGTAAATTATAAGGAAGGGCAATTATATTTACTATTTATTAAGTGGAAGTGGATCTTTATAAAGTTCTTTGCCCCCCTCATGTTCAAATTGAGTAGGCTGAAGAGGAGGAGAAAAAGGAGAGTTTAGTTTTGCTGTTTCAGGGTAACAGAGGCAAAATAAAATCCAAATATAAGTGGATTTGTGGAGTTCAAATCCATTTTGTTCAAGAGCCAACTATAATTGGTGAAAGAATCAGAGTAGAAATCATAAGGTTTTATTGTTTGTATTTTTCTTAATTTTTTTTCTTGTAACCACAAATTTTTCATCCTCATTCTCAGTTATCCTTGGCATTCAGAATATTGATTTTTCTCTCACTAATTTTTTTCTAGAAGAAAAATGATGCATCATTTGTCTATTGTTAGAGACATATTCACCTGTCTGTATGGGAAGGCATGAGAGCAAATCTGGTCCTTTAAAATTCTCCTTGTGTTCACCCCTCACTCTACCTCAGTGTCTCCAATTCAAGAATTTCTCCCAAAAAAATGGGTCATTTTTGCAACTCAGAAAGTCCATTTCATCCTCTTCTGAAGGCACTTAGCTTTAAGCTTTTTCTGTGTTGTAAGTGATTTGTTGTTTATCTACATACTTCCTACATCAAAAATACTTACCACCTCAACTTTTCCCTGCTCCATCATCTCCTTTCCAATATTTACACACACACACACACGGGGTACCAAACAAATGTATACATATCTTAAGTATGGCATTCACTCAGAAAATGGTGTTAATCAAATGAATGCTAGCATCACCATGCAACAGACAGGGCAATCAAAGAAAATGGTGGAAGCAAGTTTGAATGAATATCATGCTACACGTTACTACTATAATTTAATTAAATGTCAGAAAGTAATACATAGATAATATCTCTTAAAACATGTATTTTTTTGGCACCCCCCAGTGTATATGAGGAGTTAAGAAAACAAACAAGAACTTATTAATTTAAAAATTGGGTATTCTTACATGTTTAAATTCCAGTTACCTTCAAAGTACTCTCCATTTAATGCAATACACCTACTGAGACACATTTCCCACTGCTCAAAAAACTTTTTGAACCCATCAATTTTTATGCCTTTTATTGCTTCTGACATGTTTTGTTTCACCTCTTTCATGTCAGAAAAATGTTTCCCTTTGAGGACTTTTTTTCATCCTGGGATATAAATAAAGTCTCTTGGGAAAAGGTCAAATGAATAAAGACGGTGTAAATGGGGTTCAGGTTGTTTTTAGTTAAAAACTGCTGATCAGTGTGATCCAAGATGGATACCATGAGCAGCAGACAGGCACCTCTTTTGCCAAACAAGGCAGAGAGTAGAAACCCAGCTGCCAAAAGACACTTGAACCCTGAACGGTTTTGGATGAATGAAGCACCCTGCATCCAGCAGAGGTTGCTTTGAAAACATAACGACCAGAAACCAGAGTGCCACAATGGTACTCTAGGTTGGTTTTCCCCTCGCAACCACAAACAAGTCATTTACCCCATGCAGGAGGAGTCCTGATTATGGCACAGCAGAGGGCAACTGAAGTCCAAGCAGAAGATGGAACAAACCTGCACTAGGAAAGCCCCCAAGTGCACACCTTCTGTCAGTGGAGCCCAGGGACTGGTTTCCAGGCCAGGAAATCTTGACTGCAGATTACACTCAGGTGGCATCCACTACCAACATCTGGTGGCCAACTATCCCAACCACAGATCAGGAAGGTTTACTTGACGGTCCCACACACCCACAAGGCAGATGACTCATGGCAGGAAGCTCACTCTCTTTCAAATGCTAAGTATAGAATAAAATGGGGAGGAGGTGACAAAAAAACACCCAAAGTTTTTACTGGTGGGAAGGTCTCTGGGCTTCAAGTGGCAAATAGCGGGCAAAGAACCCATCCCTCCAATAGCCCCCCCCCTGAATACTTGCCACAGGGGCTGAAAACCAGCCCAACTAAAGGAAATATGGGGAATTTTTTTTTTTTTGCTGCAGAATAAGCCTTTTGGAGGGTTGAGCATGGAGAAGTCAATATCCCTTGCCCTCTTACTGAGTGTTCCACATTGAACGGCAGAGCAAGCCCTAGAACAGAAGACATTAACTAGTTTCAAAGTGATAAAACTAAAGAAGAAAGATAAAAAGGAAAGAATTGCTTTTCATAAATGGGGATGGATCAATGAATGAACACAGGGAATTCTAAGACTGTTAGAGACAGTGTCAGAAAAAGCAGCTACCAGTGCATAAACAATGGAAGCTCCCCCCAGAACAAACTCTGTTGGATGACAATCACAGAACTCAGAGATTTGATGGCTAACATGAATAAAGAGAACCACGAGAAACTAGATGTGAAACTGACCAAAATCATACAGGAAGTAAAAGTAGATTTGGCCAATTCTACAAAAGGTTCATTCTGAAATACTGGAAATGAAGAAATTCATCTTAGAATTTAAAAGCACAGGAAGCTGGATCAATCAGGCAGATGAAAGAATCTCAGAGCTTGAAGACAAAAATATGGAACTTATCAAATCTGTCAAAAACAGAAAAAATAACCTCAAAAATAATAGCCAAAGTCTCTGAGGGACTATGTCATGAAGCCAAATCTATACCTAATTAGTATCCCTGAAGCAGAGGGAAAACTGAAAATACCATGTAAAAGCATTCCATGAGGTCATCCAAGAAAACTTTCCACATCTTGCTAGAGAGGTGACTATTCAAGTGCAAGCTATTCAGAGAACCCCTGCAATATATCACATGAAAAGACCATTTAAGACACATAGATATCCAGCTTCTCAAACTAAGAATTAGATAAAAAAAAATTCTGAAGACAGCAAGAGAGAAAGTTCAGACCACCTAAAAGGAATGACCCATCAAAACTGCTCTAGACTTATCTGCAGAAGCACTATACGCCAGAAGACACTGGAGTTCAATTTAACCATTCTAAATGGTAAGCAATTTCTGGCAAGAATTTTCTACCCAGTCAATCTAAGCTTCAATAGTGATAGAGAATTAAAATTGTTCTCTGACACCTAATCCCTAGAAAAATATGCTGCCTTCAGACCAGCTCTTCAGTAGTTGCTTAAGAGGGTATTGAACACAGAAACAAAAGAACTGCTATACACATCACAAAAATACAGGCAAGTACAGAGTCAACCGAGCATATAGATCATTTACAAAAATTAAAATATGCACATATATAAATATAAAAGGTAAAAAGAAAGCAAAGCAATCTCACACAGCCCCATAACAGGAACAAATGCTCAACATTGTAATAATTAATTTGAACATAAATAGACTGAATGTGCCTCTTTACACAGGAAAACTTGATAAAGAAGTATGATCCAACATTCTGTTGCCTCCAGGAAGCTCATCTCACTGCAAAGGACACTCACAGCTCAAAGTTAAAAGGATGGAAAAAGGTCTTTTAGTCAGATGAAAAGCAGAAAAGAGCAGGGGTAGCTATTTTGATAACAGAAAAATCAAACTTCAAACCAGCAAAATTAAAAATGAACAAAGAAGAACATTACATAATGATAAAAAGTTCAATCTACCAGCAAAAAATATTCATCTTAAATATATGTGCACTCAACACAGGAGTGCCAGGTTTTATAAAACAGCTTCCAAATAAACTAAGAAAGGTTATTAACACTCACACAATCATAGTTGGAGACCTCAATACCCCACTAACAAGCCAAGGCAGATCATTGAGGCAAATACCCAGAAAGGAGATTCAGAACCTTAACTCAACACTACCAAATTGATTTAATAGACATCTAAAGAACATTTTACCCAACAACTGCAGAGTATACATTCTACTCATCAGCACATGGAACATACTTCAATATCAATCACATTCTTGAACATAAAGTGTGAACAAGTTTCAAAAGGTAGAAATAATACCATGCATCTTCAAAGATCATAGTGAAATAAAAACAGCTACCTCCACCAACAAAGTCCTCCCGAAACACACAAAGACCCGGGCTAGGTGGCTCAGCCTGTAATCCCGTGCCTTTGAGAGGCTGAGGTGAGTGGATTGCCTGAGCCCGCGGGTTCGAGACCCGCCTGGGCAGCGAGACCTCATCTCTACAATAATAATAAAAAAAAATCAGCCGGGTGTGGTAGCGCATGCCTGTAATTCCGGCTACTCGGAAGGCTGAGGCGTAAGGGTGGGCTGAGGCGGAAGGGTCGCCGGAGCCCAGCAGGTCGAGGTTGCGGTGGCCAGGAGCAGCCACTGCACTACAGTCTGGGTGACAGAGTGAGACTCCGACTCAAAACAAAAACGAAACATACAAAGACATGGACACTAAACAATGTTATGCTGAAGACTACTGTGTCAACACAGAAATCAAGATAGAAATAAAAAGATTCCTGGAAATGAATGAAAACAAAGTTACAGCTTACCAGAGTCTCTGATATGCCATGAAATCAGTGTTGAGAAGAAAATTTATAGTATTGCACATTCACATAAAAAAAGAAAAAGAAAGATTACAAGTAAACAACCTAACATTACACTTAAGGGAGTTAAGAAAGGCAACATTATCTAAATTCATATTTCAGTAGAAACATCCAGATCACTAAGATAAAGTTACAATTGTAGGATATAAAAGGATATCATAGAAAAGATCAACAAGACTGAAAGGCAGTTCTTTGAAAGATAAACAAGATTGATAGATACCTGGACAGATTAACATTTAAAAAAGTTAAAACAAACATGATTATAAATTAAAAATATAATGCCCTAATGGGCCCTGAAGCAATGCCAAAGATCATCAGAGATTACTATATGCATTTGTATGCAAAAGCAAAACAAAACTAAAAAACTAAAGAAAATGGAGGACTTTCTGGCATCACACAACCTCCCAAGTTTGAAAAAAAGAAATTGAAATACTAAACAAACCAATTACAACCCAGGAAATCTATTCCCTCATGAAAAACTTCCCTACCATAAAAAGCCTTGAACCAGACAGCCTCCAAGACGAATTCTACATGACAAACAAGGAGGTGCTAATACAAATTCACTGAAAGTTATTACAGGCAATCAAGAATTTTGAAATTCTCCCTAGCTCATTTTATAATGGTAATGTCATACTGATAACAAAGTCTGGCAAAGACCCAACAGGAAAGAGATTTACAGCCAATCTCCTGGATGAACATAGACACAAAATTCTCAACATGACTCCTGCAAATAGGACGCAATAACACATCTCAAGGATCATCCACAATGACCAGGTGGGCTTCATTTCCAGGATGCAGTGCTGTTTCAATATTAGCAAGACCATAAATATAATTCAGAACCTTAATAGAGGTAAAATTAAGCACAGAATTATCTCATTAGACGTAGGAAAAGCATTTAACAAAATCCATCATCCTTTGTTGATGCAAACCCTTGAATAGGTAGGTATAGAAGAAATATTCCACAAAACAATAAAAGTCATCTATGATAAAACTGCAGCAAACATTTTGCTCAACGGGCAGAAGATGAAAACATTTTCCCTAAGAACTGAAACAAGATAAGAATGTCCACTTTGACCTCTTATAGTCATCTTAGTGATGGAAGTCTTAACTAGAGCAATTAGGAAAGAGAAGAAAATCAGGGGTATCCAAATAGAAAAACAGGAAATTACGTTATTTCTCTTTGTGGACAATATACTCCTATACCTAGAAAACTTAAAGGACCTTGTCAAAAGTCTCCTTACACTGATAAATGACTTTAGTAATGGATTACAAAATCAGTGTTCAAAAGACAATTGTATTTGTACATATCAGCCAAATAGAAATCTCAATTCCATTCAAACTAGCCACACACACAAAGAAATACCTTGACATCCACCTAAACAGAAAGATGAAAGACCTTTACAAGGAGAACACAGTGCTGCTGAAAGACATCAAGGATGACACAAAGAAATGAAAATATGTGCAATTTACATAGATTGCAATAATCAATATTGTCAAGATGTACATTCTACCCAAGATAATCTGCAGATTCAATGCAATACCCATCAAATTACCAACATCATTTTTCACAGACCTGGAAAGGGCAATATGGAAATTCATACGGAAACAAAAAGGAGCACAAATATTCAAATTAATTTTTAGCAAAAGGACCAAAGCAGAAGGTATCACACTTTCAGATTTTAAACTTTATTACAGGACAACTATAACCAAGACAGCATGGTATTTGTACAGGAATAAGCACATAGACCAATGGAACAAGAAAGAGATTATGGAAGTAAAACCACTATCTCTCAACTATCTCACCTTCTACAAATCCACCAGTAAAAATTATTGAGAAACAGAGATTTTATTTAGCAAATGGTGCTGAGAATACCACTTAACCACATGCAGAAAAATGAAACTAGACAACTACCTAACCCTTATAAATAAAAAAAAAAAATCGCCGGGCTCAGTGGCTCAGCCTGTAATCCCGCACCTTTGGGAGGCTGAGGTGAGTGGATTGCCTGAGCCCGCAGGTTCGAGACCCGTCTGTGCAGCGAGACCTCATCTCTACAATAAATCAAAAAATCAGCTGGGCGTGGCAGTGCATGCCTGTAATTCCAACTACTTGGAAGGCTGAGGCGGAAGGATCACCGGAACCCAGCAGGTTGAGGCTGCGGAGGCTGGGAGTGGCCACTGCACTCTAGTCTGGGCGACAGAGTGAGACTCCAACTCAAGAAAAAACAAAAACAAAAACAAAAACAAAAAAATGAATCAAGGACCTAAACATAAAACCTCAAACTAAAAGAATCCTAGAAGTTGTAGGAAACACTCTTCTGGACATCAGAATAGGCAAAGAATTCATGACCAAGTCTTAAAAGTGAATGCTACAAAAGTTAAGATAGACAAGTAGAAGCTCATCAAACTGAAAAACTGTTGGGCAGCAGAAGAAGCAATCAAAAAAACAAAGAGTCCACAGAATGGGAAAAAATGGCAAGCTATGCATCTGACAAAGGCCTAACACCTTGGTTTCACAAGGAACTCAAATGAAGTGAAAGGGAAAAAAATAAAAAGGGAGCAAAAGACATAAACAGACACTTCCCAAAAGATGATATACAAGTGGTCAACAGACACATGAAAAACTGCTCAACCTCACTAATCATCAGATAAATGCAACTCAAAACTACAATTAGATACCACCTGACATCAATAAGGATGACTATCATGAATATGTAAAAAAAAAAAAAAAAAACCAGTAGATGCTAGCATGGCTGACAAGAAAAGGGAATGCTTCTACACTGCTCATGAGTATGTAAGCTAATTCAGCCTCTATGGAATGTAATGTGGCAATTTCTAAAAGAACTGGGAATGTACCCAGAGGAACTCTGCTCACTCTATTAAAAAGGTACCAAGCCGGGCTCGGTGGCTCAGCCTGTAATCCCGCGCCTTTGGGAGGCTGAGGTGAGTGGATTGCCTGAGCCCGTGGGTTCGAGACCCGCCTGGGCAGCGAGACCTCATCTCTACAATAAATCAAAAAATCAGCCGGGCGTGGTAGCGCATGCCTGTAATTCCGGCTACTTGGAAGGCTGAGGTGGAAGGATCGCCGGAGCCCAGCAGGTCGAGGCTGCGGTGGCCGGGAGCGGCCACTGCACTCCAGTCTGGGTGACAGAGTGAGACTCCAACTCAAAAAAAAAAAAAAAAAAAAAAAAAAAAAAAAAGGTACCTGCACACACATGTTTATTGCAGTATTATTCATGATAGCAAAAACAGGGAAGCGATTGTACTCTCCGTTGAAAGATGACTGGATAAAAAAGTATATGGTACAAATACACTATGGAATATTACACAGCCATAATGAAGGACAAATTACGAACTTTGCAGCAACTTGGATGGACTTAGAGTCTATAATGCTCAGTGATCTATCACAGAAACAGAGAACTGAGTACCACATGTTCTCATTCATAAGCGAACATTGAAAAATTATCGTAATATTATAATAAAGGAATTGGCAGTAGTGGGGGGAAGGGGCGGGATTGGCAGTAGTGGGAAACTGTCATGGGGGGGTAACACCTAGCAACGACGGTACCCGCATAATGAAAATTTATATACCTAACCCTGAATTTTACCCTACATCTTTAAAATAAAAAAATTTAAATGGTCTTTCATATGATCCAGCAATCCCTTTCTTGGGACTGAACCCAGAGTAAATAAGTTGCTGTACCAAAAAGACTCCTGCAGATGCATGTTTATTGCCACACTATTTATAACAGCAAAAACATGGAATCAACCCCACTGCCCACTGAAAGTGGACTGAATAAAGAAGATGTGTTACATATACCACAATTAAGTACTATGCAACCATAAAGAACAAAATCATGGCCTTCACAGTAACTTGAATGCAGTTGGAGACTATCATACTAAGTGAACTATTGCAGATACAAGAATTGAATACTGCGTGTTCGCACTCATAAGTGGACCCTGAACAGCAGTCTCATTAGCACAAGGTAAGGTTCTATAGTCTCTGGGCACTGCTGGAAAGGAAGGGAAAGGGAGGGTGTGGGGCACATGACAACACAAAGGTACCTGATTTACTACCAGGAGAGTGAAGGCCACCTAAAAGTTCATACTTCAGCATGCATCCTACTTATGTAGTAAATCTTCACTTGAACCCCACAACTCTATAGTAAATAAACAAGCAACCAAACAAACACAAAACCTGCTGAACACTCAGTGTGATGTGTGCAGGTGCACTTGTAAATCACCTATCATGAAGTGGGCCAACACTAAAGTATAATGCAGCCTCTCACAACAATGCTAACTATTACACTAATGCTGATGAGTTCCTAGAACACTTGCCTAGTGGGGAAAACCGGTACTGCAAGGGTCCTGCCCTCCAAAAAATGATTCCAGATTTTTCATGTCTCTTTTTATATATGTGTGTGTTTGTATTAATTACTATCATTTCAGATACTGAGATAAAGAAAGATAAAACTTGTGTTTGCTTATTGCATCTCTACTTTTCGCCTTAGTGAAATTTCTTTTTCCTTTCTCACACAGGGATTGATAACCAAATATAATGATCATCCCAAATTTTCTTTTTCTTTGAATGAATTTTATTTTCTAAATAGTGTTTTCTTTATGGAGATTCTTACCCCCCCCCGTATGTTTTGTAACTTTAAGTTTTCTTCAAAGATATATTATCATTATATTTTTAGTCTCTTTTGTCCCCCTTTACTTGTGGAGGGGATTCATTCCAAGACCCTTCTGTAAAGCAGAACTCTGCATAAAAGGGAACTACTTGCCTTGATTTTCTCTGAATGTGTCTTAAATTTTATTGATAGAGGAAGAATAGGGAGACTTTAGCATATTTTTCTCCCAGTGTCTCTATGTATTTTTATAATATTTTATAAAAATATGATATTGCTGCTCTTTACTAGCAGCCCAATTATCTAAGGAAAGAGAGTGATTGCTCTATATGCGTTGTTGCCTAGGTTTTGCCAGGTAACATATAAAGGACATCTGCATGATAATTCTTATTCTTCTATTGTAAATAACTATGCTAACTATCTCTCACATAATGTTGACATAGAGATAATTGACTATTTCAACAAGGGCAAAACTTGAGAATGGATAAAAGATAGAATGAATGCTTTTGAATTCATTTTAGGAGAAAACAATTCCAAAATGCTAGCAATGGAAAATCCAGGTTATTAAAATGTTACAAGAATAGAAATGTAACTGGAAATATACTTTGGGAAATAATCAAGAACTTGGATTAGTCAACTATAATTGCCTAATGTGTCATGGGAAAAAAAAAGTTTTAAGGTGTTAGCTTTAAGATTTAATTTTGAATGATTTTATTCCAGAAATTAGAAAGAATGAGTAGGAAAGAAATATAAAACAAATCTAGATTTGTCCTAGATATCAATATATAACAAATTTGAATCAAGATTAATTCTGCAATGGGTCATTAATTTTTTCTGATTTGATAATTTTGGTATAAAATTAAGATATCAAGTCTGAGTTGGTAGTTAATTTATGTTTGCAATGTATGAATGACTGGTCACTAATAAATATAAAATGCAGCTGAATGCTTCCGGGGGGCCAGCCCCTGCAAAGAGATTTAGGGGGTCTCTTGGAAGGTGTGGTGGCATTGGAGATTCTGTAGGGATAGATATTAAAAGAAAGAAAGAGACTGGGGGAGAAAGAAAGAAACTGGACTCTGTCTACTGCAGTAGCCATTTATTGGGAGTTACAGCGTGTATTTATCCCCAACTTTTACACAGGCAGTTTACAAGTCTTTCACGTCAACACAAATCCAGGTGCAGGAGGGGTGGCCCCCCCACCCACCAGGTTTCCTCAGGCATGAGGAAGAACAATCCCAATTAAACCACAAAACTTTTACATGAACACAAAGCCAGGTGAATGAGGGGCATCCCTCACCCACCAGGTGTTTCCTGGAGTATGAGGATGGGCAATCTCAATTAAATCACAAGACATTTACATGAACATAGAGCCAGGTGGATTATGGGTGTCCCCCACCCACCAGGTGTTTCCCCAAGCATGATGAATGAGGATCCCCAAACTATCTCACTGTTCCTCATGCTTGGTTAATATTTCTTAAAACCAATACAACAATTCTAATATCATAATATTCTAGTAATCAATAACTTTTAAAACCTATGCATACACAACACCTAATAGCCAACCTAAATCCCAATTTTACACTAATTATACTTCCACTATAGAAACTCTTAATTATAGCCCAAAACAATTCCTAAGGAATGTGGCCCAGTCAAAAGATCATGCTGGGCCATTTCTGGGAAAAATTGATTACAATCTCTTAACAAAATGGCTGTTCCGAAATCCTATAAATCTATTTTAACTTTTATAAAAGTTTCTAATTCCTAATCCTGATCATCAGCAATTAAGCTTCTAAAAAAATAAAACCCAAATATAAACTGTAAATTGTATTAAAGCCAAAACCGCAAATGTAGAAAATGGAAACAATGTAATTTCTAAAGTTAGCTGTATTCTTATTAAACCTCAAAATATCATGTTTGATCATGCTTGAACTGACATAATTCACTGATGTAGCATAACCTATTCTACAATATTCTATGAATGAAATAAATTCAATTTCTATAATAAGTAGAAAAAAATCCTATACTAACTAGCTAAAAACTGGTTTAAAAGAAAGCAACCTAGTCCAAAGTTCACACTGGGCCCTTAGGAATGTGGCCCAGCCCAAATTTCATGCTGGGCCTTTAGGAATGTGGTCCAGCCCAAAGTTTGTGCTGGACCATTTCTAGTAGCTCTAGATATTTATCTATAGTATTAAGGTTGAAACAGCACTTTGTATGTATACACTAATTCTACAAATATACTATTAAATCTTAAAAGAAGCTTGTACTGTATTAAAGGCTCCCAAGTGTGACCTGAGTTTGAATTATGTTAAGTTTAAAGCTGAAACTGCAGTCTGTGAGAAACGGGAACAATGGACTCCTAAAGTAAGCCTGTTGTACTCTCAGAACTTCATGCTTAGATAATCAAAGTCCTCACTAGTGGAATGTGCCAAACAGCAAAGAAGGGAAGAGGGATGGGCCTTCAGCTCCTGAACTCATCCTAGTGATCTCAGGGTCTGCAGCCTGCCTGGACCTCTAATGCTCAGGTGGGCCTCCACGGCCGGCTCCCAACAAATGCTGACATTTTTAAGCCATGCACATCAAACTAATAATCGTAACCTAGCCATGCACATCAAACTAATAATCATAATCATAACCTAGTACCTACATGAAAGGAAATTATTTCTCAGAAAATTAATAAAATTTAAAACTCAAGAGTGTTGATGGTACTTGAATATTTTTTTCCTTTGGGTTGTTAATATGCTTTATAGAAGATAGTATTTATACTCATTGTGTACTACATGATACACAATGTACACTTCTTATGCTCATTCTAAAATGATTTGAAGCGTAAAGACACCATAAAACCACCTATCTCAAATATTTTTTATATTTCCTTAAATGAAAATAAAAATTCACATAACACACAGAAACACTGCTATGAGAAATGTGTGAAAAATATATCAGGCTGTATTGTTGATAAAAAATAGAGAATTTTTCTTGGCATAGCATTTTTATACCCTCAAACTAAACATTTAACTAAATAGAATAGAGTATAAAACATATTATAGCCTTTTATCTATTATAAATTTTAAGTTATTGGAAACCAATGCCTAAATTATGGTCATTTAAATAATATCACAGTACGTTTGAGTGTATGAACTATGTCTTAAAATTTATAGCCAATAAAAATAAGTCAATTCAGATTTTCTAAGATAATTACAGAAATACAATAATTTATATATAGTTACATTTCTGTATGAGGTATACATGAAATGACATAGAACTTAGTATGGTATAATTTTTAATTTTAGTCTTTCTAAGTAGTGTATAGTGGTTTCCCATTATGGTTATAATTAATATTTTTCTGATCATTAATATTGTTGAAGATTTTTTGATGTGTTTATTGGCACATACATTTCCTTTTTCTGACAGTTTAAAATTGGGGGATATGATTTTTATTAAATTATTTTTCTTCTTTTTATTGAGATATAACACATTTATTTTAGCATAAATATTTTGTTAGATAAATATACTTTCTCTTACTCTGCACCTGATTATTGTATAGTTATTTACATATATTATTTATTTATCATTGGTGAATATTTTTAAGAGCAGCTATGTATTATATTTATTTATTTTTGCTATGGTTTCTTCTTTTGAGTCCTAGCTACAAAATATCTGCATATATAAAGATAAAGTTTTCATCCAGAGATTTTATAGTTTGGCATAAATTTTAATGGTGTTTTCCAGAGTATTCTACATCTTCAGCTCTTTTACTTTCAGCATTTTTTAAATATCTTCTCATTGTCTTCTGGCTATAATTGTTTATGTTGATGAATGAATTATCTATCAATTTTGCTGTTGTTCCTTTCTTTATAGTATGTCTTTTTCTATGGTTTCTTTTAGAAAATGTTTCTATATTTTGTTTTAGCGGTTTTTCTATGATTGGCAAGTTTTCCTTTGTATTTCCATATAATATTTTGGCTGTTTATTTTCTTTTGACCTATCTTCTAATTTATTAATCATTTCTTCTGCTTAGCTTTTAAAAAATATGCAGAGTTGTCCATTTAAATTTTTTGTAACTCATAGCTATATTTTCAGTTTGATATATTATGATTTGTAGTTCTATGCTTCAAAATTGTATCCTTTGGAAGTCTATAAATCATAATTATCATAAAGTCTGTATTTAATGACTCTAACATATGAAACTTCAGATTCTGTTTTTACTCTTTTTTTTTCTTTTGAACCAGAACAGTCACTTTTTCTTGTTTCCTGCTACTCCATTTGTTCGTTTGTTTGTTTTACTGTATTATATACACTGTCTACATTCCTTCTTGGGTAAAGTTTTTGAGTACTGCTTCTGCTGCTTAAAACTTTTTATTGACCAATAGTTAGTTTTATGTATCCTTTAAATCTGAACTCAAGTGGTACCATCAATGTGAAACTTTTCTTCACTCCTCAACACTGATTTGGGTGAATATTCATCTTACTTTTAGTGAAATTACAAATTATCTGAATTTTGGCAAACACAATGTACTATCATAATAGTTTATCTGCATATATCTTTCACCTGTTTCTAATCTGAGATTAGGGGATGTATCTTTTATTTTGTAATTACAGAGCACTCAACAAGCTTTCTATAAGTGTGTAAGTATTCCAATTGTTATGTAAATGTATAAAATTATTGTATATTTTAATAAAATGTTTTTGAACAACTATACTCTGTTTTATACATAGGTTCTTCTGGATAGATAGATGGATTAGCTGTCTTTCAAAGCTTCTAGATTTTTGCATTGTTTTATTTGCTTTCAGAGCAATATATCATTCTTCACTATATGGTGCACAGTGTGTTGAGTATTTTTATAAATTATTTCAGAAGCAGAGAGTGTAAAATATTGAATTTCAATGGAAGGAAAATGGTATCAGAAATTATTTCCCAAAGGAAATATTATATGGACTAAATTTAAAGGATGAGGATTTTGACAGAAAGGGGAAGAAATTACTCAGGGAGGGAAGAGAACATAGAAAAATATGGAAATATAAAAGAGCACTAGACTTTTTCAGTGACTTTATAGCCACAATGAAGTTAAAAATTAAATATGGGCCAGATCATTGGAGCATTTTATACCATAATAAGGATGCTCATGTTAGTTATTTAATCGTGCTGCATAACAGGAAAAAAAGAATCCCACTTACATTAAAATTTTATGAATATAAATATAAATATTCATTATGAATATATGTTGCAATATGAAGGATAAATTATGAGGATACAGGAAGGTAATTGTTGCATCCTTAGTGAAAAATAATGACACTCTAACAGAAGTAGAAAAGATGGAGAAGAAGAGATAGCATTAAAGCATATTTAGATTATTTTTTATTAATGAGGCTTAGTCTTTTGAACATTTCACTGTTGCTCAATTAGGGCTTCATTTACAATTGGCATTCTAATTGCTACTTCATTGTTCACTCATTAATTCTTTCAATCAATAATTGTATTAACGCTTTGTGCAGTTGACCACTAGTTTAGGTACTAGGATTCAGCAGTGAAAAAAAACTTCAACACAATTATTTTCTGATGTCATTATGTTTATCTTTTGGTGGGACAAGGAAGTGGCTTTTTTTTTAATTTTTAATTTTAAAGATGTCAGGTGCAATTCAGGGCTAAGTATACAAATGTCCATTATACAGGTACCCTTGTTGATGAGGTGTGTCCCCCTCCCCCAGCAGATTCCCACTACTGCCAATTCTTTTCTTATAGTTGTTGATAATTGTTCAAGGTCCGCTTATGAGTGCGAAGTGGCTTATTAAGGACGAGCATCTTGAAGATGCAATATACTAGACCTTTATTATGGTTATATTAATTCTTGTGATATCATATTTAGGTAAAATTAATGGACAGAATCACGTAACAGTTCCTGCTGTGTTTTATTTCTTAACTTCATAAATTTAACATTATTTTTCTTTGCCTCAGGTAAGTTAAGGGTGACTCCCACAAAAAATAGATAAGATTTACATATCAAATTAACTTTAGACCTATTGGCAACAGAGAATGAGGTCTTCTTATATTGATATTCTGCTGAAAGTTGGCATGTTTTTCTTTCCTCATAATTGCCAGAATGCCTTTCACTATTTTCAGTGCTAAACTCTGAAAACTAATTTTATAAGAAATGACACTAGGCACCACTAGCATAAAAAAGATAATTAAATCACATTCTGAAAAAGTTGTTAATATTATTTAAGCTAGTAGTAAATTGTGTTGGTGCCAGACACTGTCATTAAGGATGATTTTTAACTTCATGTATGTATTTATTTACTTATTTATTTTACTGCAAAGTTTCTAGATATATTCTATAACAAATACAAACATCAGGTTTATGCATAGTAAATAGTAGTTATCTCTTTTGATGGGCACAGAATGTCAGTGGTAAAGACCAATAAAGCAAAATTTTTCAAAAAACTTAGTAGTTGGAAAACTCTAGATTTAAACCATCTAGAACTATCAAAGTTAAATTATTTCTATTTGATATGCAAATTTAATGGCAGAGACATGAGCATTTATCGTTTTTAGATAACATGTTTATTTAACTAGAAGATGCTATCCTAAGTAAGAGTCTCTCTTTCTATTTTCTGAGTAAAAATTAAATCCTACTTTTTACAAAAGTTGTAGAACATGTTACACACACAAAAAAAACTCAGGTCTTAATTTCTTTCTTTCTTTTTTTTTTTTTTTGAGTTGGAGTCTCACTCTGTTGCCCAGATGGAGTGCAGTGGCACGCTCCTGGCCACCGCAGCCTTGACCTGCTGGGCTCTGGCGATCCTTCCGCCTCAGCCTTCCAAGTAGCTGGAACTACAGGCGCATGCTACCATGCCCAACTAATTTTTTTGATTTATTGTAGAGATGAGGTCTCGCCAAGTTGCCCAGGCAGGTCTCAAACCCACGGGCTCAAGCAGTCCACTCACCTTGGCCTCCCAAAGCATTGGGATTACAGGCTGAGCCACCAAGCCCGGCTAGGTCTTAATTTCACATTTGCAAACAGATATCAGGAAAAGTTATTAGAAACTACTAATTGTTTGAAGTCAGTGAGGAACTGTACTTTAATGGGATGTTGAGTATTATCTGCAAAATTGTCTCACATTTGAGAAGTGTCTTCTATTATATTCTGTTAATTTAGTCATACTGTACTCAGTGTAAATATGGGTTCTTATTTTCCCCAAGAGTACAATTCAATATTTAAAATAAGATTATTACAGTTTATTGTCCCTTGTATATTATCCTGTCAAAATAGTATTGATTAGTGAGTAAGAGAGGAACCTATCTCAGTTACAACTTTCTTTCTATTGTTACTAGGCTCGTTTGTCTTAAAGTCAGAGAAATAGTGTCAGACATTGCAATGAACTTTTTATTCCTATGAAGTAAGTTTTAATTATTCAAATGAAAATAAAACAAAAACAATCGAAGAACTTTAGGATTCATAGGCAGAAAGTGGCAGAGTGCTTACAAACTGAATGTAAATGGTTACCTGGTTCTCTGCACTTCTACAACAGCTGAGAATTTCAATACTTTATTACATTGCATTTTATCATAATTTAGTTTTCAAAAGTAATGAAAAATGAAAAGTATATTAATACATTGATTGGCATGGGCAATTGAGCACAATTATAAAATGGGTTCAAACAAAGAACTAAGCAATTGGGTTTTCTTGGGCGGTTTTTAAAAAATTATGTTATATTCTAATGAGCTTTCCTATTGTGAATCATGATTAAAACATTTATATGAGTGTTTATATGTTCAGACCTGTGGGAAGCTTTCATCATGTTATAAAAAACATGTATTATGCAATAAACAACATGACCGCTGGCTGGTAGAATAACCTATCAGAAACAACCACATAGCCGCAGTACGTTGGCTGCCAGGCAGCATATATAGGCAAACAACTGCGCCAGAAGAGAGAGCCATTTTGTCTTTGTAAAGAGCACATTAAGACCTGGAGTAAACTTGTCTGCAGAAGAACGGTGTCGGTGTCGTCTTTCTTCGGCTCGCGACAACTGGTGGCCCGTACGGGGAACCTTTTCTCCTTTTGTGCCGTACGGCGTTCAGAACTGCGACAACCAGGGCGGTCGACCGGTAAGTGAAGTCACAAGGTCCTTGGTAAAGAGGCAATTAAAATGGTCCTCGGTAAAGAGGCGATTAAAAAGGTCCTCGGTAAAGAGGCGATTTGCACAGGTCCTCGGTAGAGAGGCAATTAAAAAGGTCCTCAGTAAGGAGGCGATTTGTTTTAAGGTCCTCGGTAGCGAGGCGATTTGTTACAGTCTCTGGCATAGGAATTTCTCTGCCATGGGCACTACTTCCTCTCACCCACTTTTTCAAGCTTTAAAGTCCCTCTTGAAAACGAAAGGTTTGAAACTAAGGGACAAGACCTTGACAGACTTTATTCAGCAGATAGATGAGATTTCACCGTGGTTTGCCGTGTCTGGCAATCTCACCACAGGTAGCTGGGACAAAGTTGGACGGGACGTTGATCGTGCCCGAGAGAGAGGGGATTTGGTTGGAGGAGTACAGCCTCTCTGGAGGCTGGTCCGGGCCTGTCTGGAGGATCAGAAATGCAATCAAACCGTGGAGCAGGGACAGGCGGCTTTGGATTTGATAAAAGAGGAACGCTCCGACTGTTCCGCCTCACAGGCTCCTGACTCTGAGTCAGAGGAGGAACTGGAACAGATAATGACGCAGGCAGAAAAACTGACCTTGGGTGATTGCAGCTGCCATCTTGCGGAGAGTAAAGGCCAACCCCCTCCGGGTCTTGGGGCCCTTCCTCCATATGCCCCTTCAGCGCCGCCTGGTGGCAGCGGTGGAACAACATTTAATGACGCAGTCTGGTTAGCAGTCCGCGATTCTGGCATATCCCAAACCTTCCCGGTCTTTGTGAATGGGCAGGGGCAGAGGTATCATGAGCCCTTGGACTTTAAAACGGTAAAAAATCTCGCCGAAGCTGTACGCACGTACGGCCTTGGAGCTGCTTTCTCATTAGCCATTTTGGAGTCCCTGGATAGGACAGCCATGACCCCTTCGGATTGGCAGCGACTAGTAAAGGCATGCATGAACCCTGGGCAATACTTAGACTGGAAGGCTTACTATATTGAATTAGCTAATGAGCAGGCCGCTAGAAATGCTGCTGCTGGCCAACCTGCCTGGGATGCGGACATGCTGTTGGGACAAGGCCGTTTCAATGGTCAACAGACAGGATATCCACCCCCGGTTTATGATCAGATTAATAAAATAGCTATGAGGGCATGGAAATCCCTCCCTAACAGGGGAGAAGTGACAGGAAACCTGACCAAAATTACACAAGGTTCCACGGAACCTTTCTCTGATTTCGTTGCCCATATGATGCAAGCCGCGGGCCGCATTTTCGGAGACCCTGATGATGCCATGCCTTTGGTGAAACAGCTCATCTTTGAGCAGTGCACCAAAGAATGTCGGGGGGCTATCACTCCATACAAGAACAAAGGATTGGAGGTCTGGATGAAGGTGTGCAGGGACATTGGGGGATCCCTGTCTAATACAGGATTAGCGGCCGCGGTGCTGCAACTAACAAAGCAAACCAGAGAGGGCAAGCACAATGTAAGAGGTAACTGTTTCCAGTGTGGGAAGACAGGACACATAAAAAGGGACTGTCCCCAAAGGATGAAAACGCAGCCATGGCCAATAGGGCTGTGTCCAAGGTGCCAAAAGGGAAACCACCTCGCGAGCGAGTGTCGCTCGGTGAAGGACGTACAGGGCAGATTACTTTATCCACAGGGAGGACAGTATCCAAATTCCCCGTCAAAAAACGGGAGGAAGGGCCCATGGCTCCAGGGCCCTCAAAAGTATGGGGTCCAACCGAGGCAGCAGGTGTATGGAGCAATGGAGGTTCCACCCCAGTTCCAACAAGCCTCATTTCGACCCCCCAACCAACCAGGAGAGCCACTCCAGGTTCAGCCGGACTTGACGTCCGTTCCACCACCCGACTGGTATTGACCTCCTCTATGGGGGCCCAGTTAATCGACTCAGACCTTTTGGGACCACTCCCCCCTAATACAGTAGGCCTTTTGTTAGGCCGATCCTCTGCGGCCTTAAAAGGGCTCATAGTCCATCCTGGGGTCATAGACCCTGATTTCATGGGCCAGGTCAAAATTATGGTGTCTGCCCCCAACGGTATTGTTCCCATTTCACCCGGGGATAAAATAGCCCAAGTGTTGTTGCTGCCCAGTTTACACGGGTCCTTCCCCTCCGGAGATCAGGAAAGAGGGAAACGAGGATTCGGTTCTTCAGGCGACCCGGTTGCCTTTGCCGCGTTTGACATGGGGCAAAGACCGCTTCTTACCATAAAAGTAGAAGGGAAAAATATTACAGGTCTTTTAGATACAGGGGCAGATAGGAGTGTAATATCCAAATTAGACTGGTCACCCGCGTGGCCTATTCAAAAGGCTACCCAGGCTCTTCAAGGACTGGGGTATGCTAAAACACCAGACATCAGTGCTAGGGATTTACATTGGGCAGACCAAG
This sequence comes from Cephalopachus bancanus, assembly GCA_027257055.1. Taxonomy (NCBI): domain Eukaryota; kingdom Metazoa; phylum Chordata; class Mammalia; order Primates; family Tarsiidae; genus Cephalopachus; species Cephalopachus bancanus. The sequence continues at coordinate 2,674,109 of JAPVLO010000127.1, read as the reverse complement.
AAGGTCATTCAGGGATGGTCCGACCTTTTGTGCTACAGCTACCTGTCACGTTGTGGGGACGAGACCTGCTGATAGGTATGGGCTTCTCTCTAACTAATAACCAATATTCCCATACAGCGCAACAGATGATGTTACGTCAAGGCCATCACCCCAAGGTAGGACTGGGAAAAACCCTACAGGGTCGACGCTCCCCAGTATCCATGACCCCGAACCTTAATAGACAGGGCTTGGGTTTTTCGTAGTGGCCACTGGGAGTCTCATACCCATTACTTGGAAATCCGAGGATCCGGTATGGGTAGCCCAGTGGCCCTTGTCCTCGGAGAAGTTAGCTGCTGCTCGGCAGCTCGTGGCAGAACAACTAAAGGCTGGCCATATTCGACCCTCCACGTCCCCGTGGAATACACCTATTTTTGTAATCAGGAAAAAATCAGGGAAATGGAGACTTCTCTGCATATACCTCCCAGTCTTTCGAACGATTTTGCTCCCAAATGGGCGTTCACCTTACTCATGGTTTACCTTACAACCCGCAAGGTCAGGGGCTAGTCGAAAGAGCTCACCGCACGCTCAAGGAGCTTTTGTGTAAACAAAAAGGGGGGGCTGCTGGCCTTGCCAACAAGCCTAAACAGAGACTTTCCTTAGCTTTACTCACTTTAAACTTTTTTCGCCTGGATGTGAATGGCAAGTCGGCCGCTGACCGTCATATGCAGACAGGTCCTAGTGAACGGGGCTATGTGAAATGGAAAGATATACTGGCGGGTCAATGGAAGGGTCCAGATCCGGTATTGACTTGGGCGAGAGGATCTGTTTGTGTCTTTCCACAGAACGGTCAAGATCCGGTGTGGGTACCGGAGAGACTTGTTCATCCGGTGCCACCCTCCAAGTCTCCAGAAGTTCCCTACGAGCAGACCGAGGATGATGGCAACGTGGACTCTGAAAATCGTCATATGGATGACTGTGACCATGAATGAAGGGCAAGCAGAGCAGAGGTGGGGCATTCTTACGGCCTTCCCACTACCGATGCCAGTTACACATTCAGCCCACACTTTTCCGAGGTTTTTCATTACGAATCAATCACTGAATTTGCCTACCTTGCCTTATGTGCAAGACGAGACACCTTTTGGAGACCGCAATTTAACCCTTACTGGGGCGTTGTGTTTTACTATTTCCCTGAACCTTTCTGATATTAATAACAATCATACTTGTTTAACCTTATATAATCAGACAGCTGCTTGGTTGGACATGCCGCGTATCTACGGCACCTTGGCAAGCAGTAATGGGTCCATTATATCAGGACGTTGGCCAACTTTACAACTTAATACTAGTAAACCTAATCCCCCTCAGCCTTGGTGGGCACCGTTTTGCCACAGTGCTCGCTCCGCGGACTTACACCCTTGGACCGGATGCCAGGCTAGAAAAGCAGGATGGGTCAAGTGGCCCTATTTTACCTTTTCCCCATACATTGCTACAGCCCCTAATATGTCATGGCCTGGGTTCAATTTTATATACCAGAACCCCATTATGAGTGCCCCATCTAACCCTTTCGATTTGTGGCTATTAGGCGGCACTAGAGGTAACGACTTTGTACAGACCCCGCCGGGATTTCGGCATCACGGCTGCTGTTATCGCAGTGATAGCTATCGCCACCGCGGCCACTACCACAACCGCTGTGTCCCTTGCGACCACTGTTCAGACAGCAACCACCTTAAATACATTGGCACATTCTACTGTGGTCGCATTAAGTACACAATCTAATGTGAATAATCACTTGCGGGGCGGTATCATGATCTTGAATCAACGTATGGATTTACTCCAGGAGCAAATAGACATCATGATACAAATAGCGCGCTTGGGGTGTGAGGTTCATACACCAGCCCTATGTATTACTAGCATCCCATATCACAACTATACAGCTGCTGCTAATTTGTCTTAAGAGCTTTCTAAGTATCTTGCAGGTAATTGGACTCAAGAATTTGACAATCTGACGGAAACGCTGCGGCACGAGATTATTACAGTGATTTCTACCAGAATGGATCCTGTCGTGGCACAAACTCTAGTGTCCTGGATTGCGCGAGCCGCCCATCATTTGAAGGAGTGGGCGGGCATGGGATGTTTTGGCGTTCTCCTCATTGGATTGGCAGTTTTTTGCCTATATTGTTTGTGCACTTTACGCCGTAGGCGAAACACTGATATGGCCCTTCCCCCCGCAGGCAATTTTGGCCTTGGAGGAAGGGCACTCTCCTCATGTCTGGCTTGCAACCGTGAAGAATCAACAGTGACAGGATGCCAGCCGTTGACTGCACTTGGAGCCCCGATGGGTAAACTCCATGGAGGTTATCCCCAGCTGCATACGGGTTGATGCCGCAACCACCCGTCCCCTGCAAAAGGCATCAGGCTGGTGCACAGTTGCTGGGTTGTACTTCGGCGATCCAGGGACTGGGGTACATAGCCCAAGGAAAAAACGGGGGCTGTGGGCTCTAGCCTCTCCTGTCATATAAACAAAAAGGGGGGGATGTGGGAAGCTTTCATCATGTTATAAAAAACATGTATTATGCAATAAACAACATGGCCGCTGGCTGGTAGAATAACCTATCAGAAACAACCACATAGCCGCAGTACGTTGGCTGCCAGGCAGCATATATAGGCAAACAACTGCGCCAGAAGAGAGAGCCATTTTGTCTTTGTAAAGAGCACATTAAGACCTGGAGTAAACTTGTCTGCAGAAGAACGGTGTTGGTGTCGTCTTTCTTTGGCTCGCGACACAGACCACCTCATAATATGCTTTTAAGAAATTCCATCCATTCTGTGGACTGTCTCCCCATTGTCTTGATGGATTCTTTTGCTTTGCAAAAGCTTTTCAGTTTGATGAGGTTGCACTTGTCTATCTGATCTTTTATGGCATTCACTTTTGGAGAATTAAGAATTGATTGTCTACTCCAATGTGCCTAAGAGTATTTCCTACGTCTTCTTCTAGGATTCTTTTGTTTTTGCTTTTTAAGATGACATTACCATCTTATTTTATTTTTATTTTAAAGATATGGGATACAATTCAGATTTAGATACATAAGTGGTCATCATACAGGTAAAGTTAAGATTCTTATAGTTTGAAGTTTTACATTTAGGTCTTTGATACATTTAGAGGTGATTTTTGTGTTTGATGGTAGGTAGGGTTCCTGCTTCTGTATGTGGTCAGCCAATTTTCCCTCACCATTTACTGAATAGATTCTCCTCTTTACAGTGGTTGTTGGCGGAGGCTTTGTCGAAAAAGAGTTGGTTGAGAAATTGAGGTTTTGCCTCCAGAATCTTTATCCTGTTCCATTATCTATATACCTGTTCTTGTACCAATATCAGGCAGTTTTGATTATTGTAGCTTTACAGTCAAGTCTGAAGTCAAGAAGTATGATACCTCTCATTTGGTCTCTTTTGCTAAGGATTGTTTTGGCTATTTGTGGTCTTTTATGTTTCCATATGAATTTCTGTATTGTAGTGTCCAGGTATGACAAGAATGATGTTGGTATTTTAATGAGCATTATATTAAACCTGCAGATTGCCTTTGATGGATGGACATTTTAACAGTGTTAATTCTTGCATCCATGAGTGTGGAATATCTTCCCATTCATTTGTGTCTTCTTTGATTTCCTTGAGCAGCATTTTGTAGTTTTCATTGTAAAGGTCTTTTACTTCTCTGGTTAGGAAGAGGCCAAAGTATTTCATTTGTATGTGTGTGTGGCTATTAAGAACAGGATTGTGCTTTTTATTTGGATCTCTATTTGTTGGTAGTGCATAAGTATGTGACTATCTTTTTTGTGCTTATTTTGTACCCTGAGATTTTGCCAAAGTCCTTTATCAGAGCAAGGAGATTTTTGACAGATGCTTTTGGGTTTTCAAAGTATAGGCTCATGTCATTCTCAAAGAAAGATAACTTCCTCTTTTCCTCTTTGGGTACCCTTAATTTCCTTCCATTGTCTGATTGCTCTAGTTAGGACTTCCAACACTGTGTTGAACAGGAGGGGTGAGAGTTGGCAGTCTTGTTTTGTTCCAGTTTTCGGGGGAAATGCTTCCAATTTCTGACTGTTTAGCAGTATGTTGGCTGTGGATTTACCAAAGATAGCTCTTATGACTTAGAAATATGTTCCATCTATGCTGAGGGATAAAATATTTGATAACTGTAAATCTGACAAAGGCCTAAAATCTAGGATCTACAAGGAACTCAAATGTGCTGAAAGGAAAAAAAACAAACAACCCTATTAAAAGGTGGGCAAAAGATAAAAATAGATACTTCTCAGAAGAAGACATATAAGCAGCCAACAGATGCATGAAAAAAATGCTCAGCCTCACTAATCATCAAAGAAATGCTACTTCAACCCACACTGACATACCACCTAAGTCCAGCCAGGATTGCCATCATAAATAACTCACAAAACAACAGATGCTGGAAAGGATGAAAAGAAAAGGAAATACTTCTTCACAGTTGGTGAGAGTGTAAACTAGTACAACCTCTGTGGAAAAGTTTGGCGATTCTTAAAAGATCTAAAAATTTACCTTCCATACAACCCAGCAATCCCCTTTCTGGTAATATACCCAGAGGAATTCAAATTACTATATAAAAAGGGTATGTGTACCTGTGTATTTATTGCAGCATTATTCACAATAACAAAACCATGGAACCAACAAAGCTGCCCATAGAAAATGGACCATATAAAGAATATGTGATTCATATACACTATGGAATAATATAAAGTCATAAAGAAAAACAAAATTATGAATTTTGCAGCAACACAGGTGGATTTAGAGACTATGATACTCAGTGATATATCACAGAAACAAAGATCTGTGTCATATATGTACTTACTCATAAGCAGATCCTGAACTTTTATCAAAATACTATGAGAAAAGGATTGGCAGTAGTGGGACACTGCCAGGGGAGTGGGAAACATAACATCATGAAGCAGACCCAGTCTCACACCAGGTGAAGTGAGGACCAAAGGAAGGTCCATACTTTACCTGCACATTGACCACTTATGTACCTAACCCTGAATTGTAACCCACATATTTAGAATAAAAATAAATTTAATCCAATCTTGGGAAATTGTATGATTCCAGGAATTTATCCATTTTCTCTAGAGTTTTAAATTTCAGTTCTGGCCAGAGTAATGAGGCAAGAATATATATATATATACACATACACACACACACACACACATATATATACATATATGTATATTCTAAATAGATAAAGAAGAGCTTAAATTATCATGCTTCATAGAAGATATGATTCTCTATCTAGAAAAACCTAAAGAGTTCACTAAAAGACTCCTATCACTCATAAGTAAGGTCTTGGGATTCAAAATCAACATTCAAAAATAAGTAGCACTTCTATATACCAACACCATTCAAGCTGAGAAACAAATCAAGAACACAACTTTTTTTACAATAACTAAAAAAAAAAAAATAACTCAGAATATATTTAACCAAAGAAGTGAAAGATTTCCACAATGACAATTTAAAAACACTATTGAAAGAAATAAAAGATGACAAATACAAATGGAAAAACATCCCATGCTCGTGGATTGGAAAAAGCATCATTATTATGACCATACTACACAACACATTGTACAGATTCATCACAATCCCTATAACATTACCAGCATCTGTAATAAACAATACTTAATATCAAACTTCAAATTTTACTACAAAATAACAGTAACAACAGCAGCATGGTACTTGTACCAAACAAAAAACAAACAAACAAACAAAAAACAACCAAAAAAATTAGAGCAATGGAACAGAACTGAAAAACCAGAAATAATACCACTGGCATATAAAGATCCAATCTTAGACAAAGCTGATAAAAAGAAACTCTGGGGAAAAGACACCCTACTTAGCAAAAGGTGTGGGGAAAATTGACTAAACATATGTGAAATAATGAAGCTGGATCCCTTCCTCTCACCACATATAATAATTAACTCAAGATAGATTAATGATTTAAACGTAAGACCCCAAACTAGAAATATTCTAGAAGAAAGCACAGGAAACTCTCTTTTGGGTACTAGTCTAGGCCATGACTTCATGACCAAGACCTCAAAAGCAAAAGAAGCAGAAGACAAAATTGACAAGTGAGACCCAATCAAACTTAAGAGTTTCTGCATAGCAAAAGAAACTACCAACTGAGTTAAAGACAGCGTATACAATGGGAGAAAATATTTGTCAACTATGCATCCATTAAAGGTCTAATGTTCAGAATCTACAAAGAATTCAAACAAATCAACAAGAGAAAAAAACTAATAGCCCCATTGAAAAGTGAACAAAGGAAATGAAAAGCCACTTCTCAAAGAAAGTCATATAAGTGGCCAACAAACATATGAAAAAATACTCAACATCACTAATCAGAGAAATGCAAATCAAAGCCACAATGAGATCTTATACCAGTCAGGATGGCATTTATTTAAAAGTCAAAAAATAACATGTTGGCAAGAATACAGAGAAAAAGGAATGTTCATACACTGCTGGTGGTAATGAAAACTACTTAAACCCCCATGGAAAACTGTTTAGAGAGTTCTCAAACTAAAAATAGAGTAACCACTTGACCCAATAATCCTGATTCTGGGAATATAACCAAGGAGCACAAATTACCAAAAGGATACCTAAAAGTGCATGTCTTCACATGACTATCCACAATAGCAAAAATATGGAACCAATCCAGACATCCACCAGTAGTGGACTGGATAAGGAATATCTGGTACATATACATAATGGAATACTACATAGCCATAAATGGAACAAAATCATGTCCTTTGCAGCAACACGGATGAAGCTAGAGACTGTCATTCTGAGCAAATTATTACAGGTACAGAAAACTGAATACAATATGTTCTCCTTAATAAGTGGAAGTTAAACACTGTATGCACATGGGCATAAGAATAGAAACAACAGACACTGAGGAACTCTTAAAGAAGGAAAGGAGAGGAGGGGAGTAAAGGTTGAAAGCTACCCACTGGGAATCATGTCCACCAGCTGGGTGGCATGTTCAGTAGAAGCCCAAGACTCATCATCACGCAACATTCCTATGTAACAAACCAACATGTGTGCCCCTTGTATCCAAATTTAAAAAAAGAAAGAAGAAACATAAATGGTGAAATACAAATATACCAAGTATTAATAACAATCAAAGAAAATAAATATTAAAAGTGCCTGCATATCTTCTCCCAATGTTGCCTAGTCTCTAACTTTTTTTGGGTACTAGTAAAGTGACTTCTTTTTTAAGATCTGTGGACAGACTTGCTTCACATGTAATTAACCTGACTGCCTAGTTAACTCTTTGTAATCATGATACTTCTGTTGTGCACTGCTCCCTAAGTTTTCTTATGTCCTTGATTTAACAGCAAATTAGCTCATCAGATGGTTTTTGCATAGTTAAGCTCTTGGACCCCTAGTCTAGTCCTATCACTTATATTTCCAGCATATGGATACACATGGAGGATTAGACATACATACCTAAGTATTTTGAAGTTACAAATTATCAAAGAAATATAAATAAAATGTTTTCTATCCTGCTAAGCTGGAAAAGTTACCTTCATAGCAAATTAACAGCTCACAATGCAACCAATGGACTGCAATTCTTAGTCATTGTGTGCAACTGCTATAAGTGTCTTGTTAATTTTTGATTATCACTGGAATCATGCATTGGGGGCACAAAAGAGAGTAAAAGAGGAGAGGCAACCGACACTATTCAGAAACGGCATTTAAACATGCAAATTTTTACACTTCAAAGTGACCTGAAAATAAAGATTTGCCGTGTTAATAATTTGTGCTTTTAACTAACCACCTCCCTGCTCAAATCCTGCCACACCCCAACACCCCAACATAATATCTATTTGTCATGCTGAACACTACCTAAATTACAAGGTTCTCAGGATTTTAAAACAGTTACAGTTCATTTAGATGTCAAAACAGAAGAAATGAGAAGAACCCATTTTGTTTGCCTTGAATGCATTCATAATTATTCATAAGTACTTACTGCTACAAATTATGCTGGTCAGAGACTCCTTCAGGTGTAGAACAGATGACAGGTGTGACTCTTTTTCATACTGCAGGAATTAGATAATCACCTCTTTCCTTGAGATGAGAAGAAACACAAAAAAATGTGATGACAGTGCCTTATTCCCTCTTGTGTTGTCATAACACAATACCTGAGGATGGGTAATTTATAAGAAAGAGATTTATTTGGCTTATTTAATGGCTAGAAAGATTTATTTAATGGCTAGAAAGACCAAGACTGAGAAGCTGAATCTGGTGAGGACCTCACATTGCAGAAACAGAAAGAGATTAGACACATGTATAAAGATCACATGATGAGATACAAAACAGGAAAAAGAAAAACCAAGGAAGCCAGACTCTTTTTAACAACCTTCTGTCAGGGGAACTAATTCATTCTTACAAGAGCAAGAACTTACTACTTCCATGGAAGGGCATTGATTTATTTATGAGGAATCTGTTCCATGACCCAAACACCTTCCCAAGAGCACACCTTTCAATACTGCCACGCTGGGGATCAAATTTCAAAATGAGTTTCAGAGAAGACAAACCATTTTCAAAGCATAGCAATAAAGAATCATTTTTTATTCTAAACACTAGAATAATTTTCAATAACTTTTTAGTTATAATTTGTCAGTGTCTATGATTTTCAAATTACTACAATCAACTCCATGGTTTAAAAACTTGCTAATTTTTTTAATAAAAAATATACTTCAGGCTGAACCTTGCTTGGAAATATTTATTTAAATATTAATTGGTGTTACCAAAATATTTTAAGTAGTTAAGATTCAGGATATAAATTCCAAATAATAATTTTGGCAATTTTGCATTTCAAAACTTATCATTTTTAAGCTGTAGATTTTCATATTCTTTATAGTATTAATCTGTAACACAATTGGGATAGTTTATTTTATTTATTTTTTTAACAGGCACAAAAGACCATTTTTTTTTTTCTAAATGAATTATAATAATCTACTTAAGTAGTTTCTCTGCTTTGCCAATTGAAATCCCCTTATTATAGTGAGTGATATAAACTGCTATCAGGCATTTGTCAAACCACTCCAAGAACTGTCCTTAGCCAAATGGAGACTTTTGTTCCACAGCTCACACCCAATAGGCAGCTTGATTCTGATGACTGATCAATTCATGAGTACAAAGACCTGGCCTCTGTTTCCAATTAGAGATAACTTTGTAGAAATATTTCAGATTTACAGCTCTCTGTGGAGTTGCCTGAGGACTTTGTTGAGATTGCATTGCAGCCCAAATTCTCCCTATGTTGAATCCTGCTTTTCTCACAAGTGTTAATCATAACAAACTTCCATCACACTACACTACATAAAAAAGATTGCTTTCCAAATAGTCTAGCCTACAACATTTACTTAACAAGGAAAAGAGGTAATATTTATTTTTAGATTATAGAACATTAAAATGCAAGGAAACTTTCACTTCCAGACAAGATATTTTACTTCTATAACTGAGAATACAATTCAAAATATTGAGAACATTGGTAAATATTTCCATTTATTTTTTTATTACCCTATGTAGGTCACAAGAGTGTTGTTTAAAGCAATTATTTTGGTGAAAAATCCTGAATTACAAAAAGATATACCTGCATTCTTTGCTCAATTTGCATTTTTTTCCTAAATAAAATTAAAGCAGGTAAATATGAAAGAAATATTTTTTGTGGACCTTGGAATAATTGGTTTCACATTTTTCTTTTGGCTATGTATAAGTTTGATAATACATAAAAATTAGAAATATAAACCAGCATATGATTTTATATTCAATTTAACTACTGAAATTTATTGCCCTATATATCTGAAAGGTGAGTGAAAGTACACATAAATATATGTAATTGTTTACATTCAGTCTGCTCTAAGACTGGAGAATTGATTCTAAAATTGCCACCTGAGATCATAGTAGAATGCAACAAAATGCTGGTCTGCAATAATTACATGGTTGATAACATTTTCAACTTATATTTTATAGGTGTAATTTTGTCAATAGTTTGTGTAAAAAAATATATAACATGGATAGAATTAGCTAGAGGAGATATTACTATTCTTGATGTTTTTAAGTATTTCTTATATAGTTGTATTACAAAATAATCTTAGTCACGGTTATTAAATCATTCTAAATTGGTGACGGAGTAGGATCAATTTTAAATAATAAAGTCTTAAGTAATGGTTTATGTTTATCATTCTCATGGCCTCTCTTAAATTCCTAATAACATATCTTTGAGAACAACAACAACAACAATATATATATATATGTATATGTATATGTATCACTTTTATTATTTATTTATCTTTAGTTTATTTATTAGTTAGGGTCTCATTCTTTCATCCAGGCTGGAGTGCAGTGGCATAATCACAGCCCCCCACAGCCTTGACCTCTTGTGTTCAGCTGATCCTTCAGCTTGGCTTCCCCAGTATCACAGGTATGCACCACCATGCCCACCTAATTTTTAATTAATTAATTAATTTTTTTTTTTTTTTTTTGTAGAGGTAAGCTCTTGCTACGTTGTCCAGGCTGGTTTTGAACCCCTGGGCTCAAGCAATTCTCCTGCCTTAGCCTTCCAAACTGCTGGGATTAAGAAGCATGGGCCACCACACCTTTTGCAAATAATTTTAAAAGAACTGATATTTAATGTATTGTTAAAACCATAGACTATTATCCCTAATGTTAGTAACAAAATTTTATTGAGAAGCAAAATTCTTGGCCCTCATTTGTCATGTGACATTATCAGAAAAAATGAAAATAAGAGACTGAAGGAAGGTAGGAAAACTTATAATTTTTTATTCATTATGTGTTTCAGTGTTTCTGTTGGGAAATAATCTGAAAATAAGTACCAATACCTGCAATTCAGATAGTGCTGCCTAGGCATCCATATGGCATCTTCATCCTGACCTCTCTATGATTTATTCACCTTTTTAATACCAAAAAGAAGATGCTTCCTCCAAAATGTGTTACTGTAAATGCAGCAATGCAATTAAGATCATAATATAAACAGGATAATAGAAAGAGATCAACTTGTTAACTGTGGTGGTTAGGGTTTGCAGTTTGCTTGTGTTTCATTTACTCAGATGCCTGTGAAAAGTTTGTAAATCAGGAAATGGCACTCTCTTAGTGGATTATATGGTATAAAAGAAAGGACAGAAAATTTTAACCCTTCTGTGCCTCAGGATCCATATTAGCATAATGGAAAAAATAGTGAACCTTTTCTGAGTAGTGTCACATTTTATTCTAAACATTTACTTATATCATCTCATTTAAACACCAGGAAGTAAGTACAAATAATAGTCTCACTTTGCAGTTTAGAAAACTCAGACTTTGTAGATTTAAGTAATTAAACAATGGGAATTGGCCCATTGAATGTAATTCTGTTTAAAATTAGATACTGTAGTAAGTTCCCCACATAGTACAAATTCTGTTCCCAGAGCAAATTAGTAAGTCCAATGTGTTCATAAGTCCAACAAAGTCAGCCTCAGTAGCCTGGAAGAAGGCAGAGTGTGGGGCAAAGAAGACCGAAGTGCGTCTTGGGCAGTAGCCAGGTGCCTGCATGCCAGGGTGGAAAGCAGGGGACTGCAAGCTGGATGAGTGGCGCTGCCCTGCTGCCTTCCTCTTGACTCCTCCCTCTTTGTGACTCCTCCCTCCACCATCTGCCAGTCAGGTGATTCCTGCCTGTGACAGGGTGCCACATACCCTGCTGCTCCTGAAAGGTAATTAGAGTGACCTAGGAAGGCTGGGTGCTTGGGGAGGTGAGCTGAATATTGGCAGCTGCTAAAAGCAGTTGGTGGAGGGGGATGCAGTGGGTAGGGGAGGCAGAGATCTGACTTGGCCTAGAATGGCTTATGGGAGTACAGGTGGCAGGTTCTAGCACCATGTCCCTTCAGTACTGGGCAGAGCAGATTCTACTCTGGGGTATAACTGCCAATTATTTTCCAAAGGACTTTGGCTATAGTGGGAGGAGGAGAAAGAGGAGACAGTGGAGAACAGGTACCCAACTAACATAACCAGCTATCCAGTACCAGTTTCATCACTGCTGCTTTTACAGTTGCTTCTGGACAATTTGGGCTTAATATAAAGATACTGTACTACTGTACTATATACAGTACTGTACAGTAAAGTACACAAAAACCCAACCACTTGTAGATGATGCATGTATGTGACAATGTATGCCAGACACTTGAACTAGTGATTAAACATGTGAATGTACTTTTCCATCTTTGAAAGTGAAAGGACTTAACATGAAGTCAATATATCCAATAAGCAGCCATTTTTACATTGCCTAAATCTGTCATGGTTTTTGCTTTCTAATCACTAGCAAAGGACAGAACCGGTTCCTCAGAAGTAGCTTCTGATAATTGTTTTACAACGCCCTCCCCAGTTTGTTTTGTACTAGTTTATCTATTTCAAGTATTTGCCTCCATCCATAAGACCCAAGTTAAACTAAGAACCCTTCATGACCTTCATGACACAGACCCTATCAACATGGCAACCATCATGTGACTAACCAATCCATCTGCCTGTTACCTGTCACCTGATAGAAGGACCTGTGCTTACTTGCTCTCTGTGATGATGTGGAGCAGATCACCACCCAATACCTTAACGACCTACCCCCATCAAAGAGAAAGTTTATAAGGGATTCAACCTGAAGCAGCCGTTTGCCTTTGCTTTACTAAACTCTGGTGTGGCCATGTGCTCTTTGAGCTATAGCCACCGCCATGTTTCCTAAGCTTTGGCCCCCTCCCCTACCTTAGGGAGGTGAATCTTCTCTCTCTCTCTCTCTAATTTACTTTCTAGCCATTGCCTTACTAAACTCTGGTGTGGCCATGTGCTCTTTGAGCTATGACCACTGCCATGTTTCCTAAACTTTGGTCCCTTCACCTACCTTGGGGAGGTGAATCTCTTCTCTCTCTTTCTCTCTAATTTGCTTTCTAGTCATTGCTTTACTATAAACTCTGATGTGGCCATGTGCTCTTTGAGCTATAGCATCCCCCAGGTTTTTCTAAACTTTGGTCCCCTCCCCTACCTTGGGGAGGTGAATCTTCTTTCTCTCTCTCTCTCTCTCTTTCTCTAATTTACTTTCTAAATAAACTATATTTTCTAATCTAACCACTGTGCAATTATTTGCATCTTTCATATCATAAACCAGACACTCCCTATTAGTTCAAACCTAACAGAAAATTTGCAACTAGAAGGTTTGAATGTAGGGGGCTTGTTGTAATCTCCATTCTATAAGTCTCTCAGTGTCCTTAAATGCATCTATATCTTGTTTAATTTATGTAATGCATAATTATAAGAAAGAAAATAGAATACATAAAGATGAAGTTAACTCTGGTGGCAAGAGATATTAAAAGTGATACTTATTTTTTATTTAGCTTTTGTTCACTAATTTACTTTTCGATTATTTTAGAGTTGTGGGGTATATGTGAGGATTTACTACATAAGTAAATTGAGTGAAAATGAGGGTTTGGGTTTCTAGCAAGTCCTCTCTCCCGAGTAGTGGATCTGGTACTCAGTGTGTAGTTGTGTGCTTCTTATCCTTCCTCCTCTCTCTCTTTTAGCATTGTTAAGTATCTGTTTTTCCCACCTTTGTGCTCATGTGACTAGTGATCAACTTATGAGCGAGAACATGAGAACATGAGGTTAGTTTTTTTTTTCTTTTTGTGGTATTTACTTAGTATAATGGTCTTCAACTGCACCCCAGTTAAAATCATTTTGTTCTTCTTTATGGCTGCATAATATTCTATTGTGTATATTTACCACATTTTCTTTATACCATCAACTTTTGATGGACAACTGGGCTGATTCCATGTTTTTGCTATTGTGAGCAGTGCTGCAATGAAATACGTATGTAAGTATCTTTTTGGTAGAAAAATTTATGTTTCTCTGGGTATGTTCCTAGAAGTGGGATTGCTGTATGATGTGGTAGCTCAATTTTTAGTTCTTTGAGAAATTGTCACACTATTTTCCATCAACAGTGTAGAAGCGTTCCCTTTTCTCCACAATTATGCCTGCTGTTCTTTGACTTTTTAGGAATAACTTTTCTGACCAGTGTAAGGTGGTATCTCATTGTTATTTTGGTTTTTCTCTGATGATTAGTGAGGCTGCACTTTTTTTATGTTTCTTGAGTGCTTAAATGTCTTCCTTTGTCATTTATCCACTTCTTCGTTTTTTTGTTTTGTTTTGTTTTTTCTTCCTGTCAATACATTTGAGTTCCGTGTGGATTCTGGATGTTAGGCCTTTGTCAGATGCATGGTGTGCTGATGAATTTGCTGATTCCATATGTTGTCTCTTTACTATCTTGATGGTTTCTTTTGCTGTGCAAAAACTTGTTAGTTTAATAAGATTCCATCTGTCAGTCTTAGTTTTTGCCTCACTTGCTTTTGTGGACTTTGTCATAAATTCATTGCTTATTCCAGTGTCCAGGAAGGTGATCCCTACGTTTTTTATCTAAGATTTTTATAGTTTGAGGTTGCACATGCAAGTTCTTGATCTATTTTGAACTACTTTGTATATATGGTGATGGGTAGAAGCTCAGTTTCATTCTTCAGCATGTGGCTGGCCTATTTTCCTAGCACCATTTGCTTAATATTTTCTATCCCCAATGTTTTCTGTCATCAGCTTTGACAAAGACGTGTTGGTGGAAGATTCATGGTTCTATTTCCAAATTTCCTGTCTTGTTTCATTAGTCTACATGCCCATTCCTGTACCAGTACCAATCGGTCTTGGTTATTTATTTATTTATTTATTTATTTTTAATTTTAAAGATGTGGGTACAGTTCAGGATTATGAACATAGTGGTCATCATATAGGTAAAGTTTGGGCCTTCTTTCCCCATATAACCTGTTTGAGATCAAATACCCTTATTGATGTTATGGGCTCCCTCCCTGTCTTGGTCCCTCTACTGCCAATCTCTTTTTTATATTATTATGATAAATGTTCCAGGTCCACTTATGAGTGAGAAAATGTGGTACACAAATCTTCATTTCTGATATAGATCACTGAGTATTATAGACTCAAAATCCATCCAAGTTGCTGCAAAGTCCATAATTGTGTCCTTCTTTTTGACTGTGTAATATTCCATTATATATATATACCACAATTTTTAAACTCAGTTCACTTTCAATGGACAGCACCATTGTTTCCATGTCTTTGCTATTGTGAATAATGCTGCAATACACCTGCATGTGCGGGTGCCATTTTTATAGAGTGATTTGTGTTCTTCTAGCAATATATATTTTCCCACTCTTTGGGCTTTCTTCCCACCCTCGGGAGAAACCTTAATGGTTTCTTTTGCTTTGTGGAAGCTTTTCAGTATTCCAAGAAGGGGGATTGCTGGAACATATGGAAGGCCAATTTTTAGATCTTTTAGGAAGTATCACACTGTTTTCCACAGAGGTTGTACTCGTTTACACTCCCACCAACAGTATAGAAGTATTCTCTTTCTTTGCATCCTCTCCTGCATCTGTTATTTTTTCAGTTATTGATGATGACCATCCTGATTGGAGTTAGGTGGTATCTTAGTGTGGTTTTAATTGACATTTCTCTGATGATTAATAAGGCTGAGCATGTCTTCATGTATCTATTGGCTGCTCATATGTCTTCTTCTGAGAAGTGTCTATTCATATCTTTTGCCCACTTTTCAGCATGTTTGAGTTCCTTATAAATCCTGGATATTAGACCTGTGTCAGATATACGGATGGCAAATATATTTTCCCACTCTTTGGGCTTTCTTCCCACCCTCGGGAGAAACCTTGATGGTTTCTTTTGCTTTGTGGAAGCTTTTCAGTTTGATGAGGTTCCACTTGTCTATCTTATTGCTTAGGAATTGGTTGCCTATTCCAGTTTCTATAAGGGTGTTTTCTGAGTTTTCTAAGATTCTTATAACTTGAGGTTTTTTTTAGTTCTTTGATCCATTTAGGGTTGATATTTGTGTATGGTTATTGGTAGATGTCCTGTTTCAATCTTCTGCATGTGGTCAGCCAGTTTTCCCAACACCATTTATTGAATAGGTTCTCCTCTCCCCAGTGCTTGTTGGTGGAGGCTTTGTTGAAAGTGAATTAGTTGAGAAATTGAAGCTTTGCTTCCAGAATCTCTATTCTGTTCCATTGTTCTATGTGCCTGTTCTTGTACCAATATCAGGTTGTTTGTACTGTAGTCATACAGTTGAGTTTGAAGTCTGAAATTGTGATACCTCCCTCTTTGTTTATTTTGCTAAGGATTGTTTTGACTACTTGTGGTCTTTTATGCTTCCATATGAATTTCTGTCTTTTCTAGGTCTGACAAGAATGATGTTGGTAATTTAATGGGTATTGCATCAAACCTATAGCTTATCTTTGGTAGGATAAATATCTTAACTGTTAATTCTTCCAGTTCAGGAGCATGGAATATTTTTCCATTTGTTTGTGTCTTCTTTGATCTCTTTAAGTAGTGTTTTGTATTTTCCATTGTAAAGGTCTTTCACTTCTCAGGTTAGGAAATTACCAAGATATTTCATTTGTATTGGGGCTATTGTGATTGGGACTGTGCTTTTATTTGATTATGTACATATTTGTTGGTGATGTATAAGAATACAACATTTATTTTGTACCATGACACTTTGCCAAAGTCCTTTATCAGTGCAAGGATGTTTTACACAGATTCTTTTGGTTTTCAAGGTATAGAATCATCATCAACAAAGAAAGACAATTTAACTTCCTCTTTTTTTATTTGGATACCACTGTTTTCTTTCTCTTGCCTGATTTCTTTAGCTAGAACTCCCAACACTTTGTTGAACAGGAGAAGTGAGAGTAGGCAGCTTTGTCTTGTTCATGTTTCAAGGGAATGCTTCCAATTTCTGTTCATTTAGCAATATTTTGGTTGTGGGTTTATCTTAGATGGGTCTTACTTTTTGTGATGTATTCCCTCTATGCCTCGGTGTTCAAGGGTTTTTATCAAAAAGAGATGCTGCATTTTATTGTAAGCTTTTTCTGCATCTAGGGTATAATCTTGTTTTTACCCCTGTTGATGTATTTAATTACATTTGTGGTCTTGTGATGTTGAAGTAGCTCTGCATCCTGGGGATGAAGTCCACTTGATCATGGTGGATGATTGTTTTAGATGTACTGTTGGATCTGATTTGCTAGAATATTGTTGAGAATTTTGCATCTATGGTCCTCAGGGAAATTGGCCTGTAGTTTTGTTTCTTTGTTGGATTTTTATCTGGTTTGGGTATCAATGTGATGTTAACTTAATAAAATGATTTTGGGAGAGTTTTGTCTTTATTGATTGTCTGTAATACTTTCACTAGGATTGGCTTGTATGTTTTGTAGAATTCTGCTGGAAAGTCATCTGGTCCAGGGCTTTTATTTTTTGTAGGTAATTTTCTTAAGACAAATTCAAATTCCTGGGTTGTCATTGGTCTATTTAGTGTCTCAGTTTCTTCTTGTTTCAATTTTTGGAGGTTGTGTGTTGTCAAAATGTTCTCCATTTTATTTAGGTTTTTTAGGTGTTTTTTTTTTTTTTTTGCCATACAGGTGTGCATAATAGTCTCTGATAATTTGTGTATTACTTTGGGATTAATAGTGACTTAACTTTTTGCATTTCTGACTGTGTTTACTTGGACTTTTTCTCTCTTTTTCTTGGTCAATCTGACTAGGAGTCCATTAATTTTATTTATCCTTTCAAAAAACCAGACTTTTGTTTTGTTGATTTTTTTTCTTCGATATTTTTGTCTTCTATGTCCCATATTTGGGCTTTTATTTTGGTGACCTGGATCCTTCTGCTGAAGTTAGGGTTTGGTGATCTTTTATTACCACCTCCCTTAGGTGATTTACTAGACTGTTAGCTTGTGATCTTTCTATTTTCTTGATGTGTGTTCATAGAGGTAAATTTTCCTCTTAGTACTGATTTCATGGAATCCCAGAGATTTTGGTAAGATATTTCTTTATTTCCCTTTGTTTACAGGAAATTTTAACTTCTGTTTTAATTTCTGTGTTGGCCTAGGAGTCATTCAGAATCATGCTGTTTAGTGCCTATGTCTTTGTAGGTTTTGGGGGAATTTTGTTCATGGTGATATTTATTTTTATTCCATTATGGTCTAAACAGTTGCATGCAATATATCTATCTTATGAAATTTGCTTATGCTTGATTTATGGCCAAGGATGTGGTTGATATTAAAGTATGTTCCATGTGGTGATAAGTAGAATGTATATTCTGTAGTTGTTGAGTGGAGTGTTCTGTAGGTATCTATTAAGTACATTAGTCAAGTATCAAGTTGAGGTTCTAGATCTCTTGATTTTTTTGCCCTGATGATCTGTCTAGGATTGTTAGTGGAATATTTATGTCCCTAGCTACAATAGTGTTAAAGTCAATATATATATATATTGGGCAACTTGGTGAGACCTCATCTATACAATAAATCAAAATATTGACTTATTTATAAATACATATATATGTTTTATTTATAAATATAAATATGATTTATTAATAAATATGTATATTTTAGTGTTGGGTGCATATATGTTTAGGAAGAATATTTCTTGTTGATGGATTTACTCTTTTATCATTATGTAGTATTCTTTCATATCTTTTAAAATTTTTGATAGCTTAAAGTTTGTTTTGTCTGATATTAAAATTGTTACTCCTGCCTTTTTTTTGTTGTTCCATTCACCAGTTAATTTGTTTTCCATCTTCTAACTTTGAGTCTGAGTTTGTAGTGAGATATGTTTCCTGGAGGCCGCATATTGTAGGGTCGTATTTTTTTTAATCCAGTTTACCATTCTGTGTCTTTTCTTTTCTTTTCTTTTCTTTTTTTTTTTGTGAGTTGGAGTCTCACTCTGTCACCCAGACTGGAATGCAGTGGCTGCTCCCAGCCACCGCAGCCTTGACCTGCTGGGCTCCGGCGATCCTTCCGCCTCAGCCTTCCAAGTAACTGGAACACAGGCATGCACTACCATGCCCGGCTCATTTTTGATTTATTGTACAGATGAGGTCTCGCCAAGTTGCCCTGGCAGGTCTTGAACCCACGGGCTCAGGCAATCCACTCACCTCAGCCTCCCAAAGGCACGGGATTACAGGCTGAGCCACTGAGTCCGGTTTCTATGTCTTTTCAGTGGTGACTTTTGGTGTATTCACATTCAGCCTAATTATTGAGATGTGATAATTTATACCTGTCAAGAGTCTTTTATAAAGATATTTGTTGTTGTTTGTTTATTTTTTTGTTGTTGGCTTTATTTTGATTTGGGGGTTGGTATATGTGTGTGTTTTCAATTTTGTAATCACAGTGCATGTTATGCTGAGTCATTTTCCTGGGCTCTTGCAGAGTGTGATTATTGTTTTGTTTTGTTTTATTTTTTCTTCATCTTTGCTTAATACCTTCTTAAGTGTCTCTTATAAAGTTAGACTGGTTGCAGCATAAATTCAGGGATTAAATTTTTGGGATGGATTTTAATTCTCCATCACTGATGAAGGTCAGTTGGATAGGAAATTTTGGTTGGAGTTGCTTATCTTTGAAAACTTTGAAGATTGGACTCCAATCTCTTCTAGCCTGTAGTTTTCCAAGAGATAAGTCTGCTGTTATTCTAATTGGTCTTCCCAGTAAGCAGTCTGACCTTTCTCTCTTGCTGCCTTTATGATTTTTTCTTTTATACCTACTTTGTGTTAGTGAATTACTATGTGTGTAGGAGTTTGCCTCAGACACCACTCTGACTAGCATTCAATACTTTGTATTTTTATTCAAGTTATAAACCCCAAAAGACTTTCTTCCACAATGAGGTATATTTATAATAGTAGTGACAAGGATCAGAATTTGAAATGACATAAATTCACTTGGTGCCTTGTCAGGGTTCTCTGAATCTTTTGTGTTTGGATGGTCATATCATTGATGAGATGTGGGAAGTTTTCTTTGATTACTTCATGAAATATTTGTTCCAGGGTGGTCTCATTCTCCTTTTCTGCTTCAGGAACATTGATCAGGTCTCTTAACAACAGATGTGAATTTATGTCATTCCAAATTCTGTTCCTGTTTGCCACTGATATGAATTTATGTCATTTCAAATTCTGATCCTTGTCACTACTATTGTAAATATACCTCATTGTGGGAGAAAGTCTTTTGGGGTTTATAACTTGAATAAAAATACAAAGTATTAGCCAGGCTCGGTGGCTCAGCCTGCAATCCCACACCTTTGGGAGGCTGAGATGAGTGGATTGCCTGAGCCCGCGGGTTCGAGACCCACGTGGGCAGCAAGACCTCATCTCTACAATAAATTAAAAAATCAGCCGGGCGTGGTAGCACATGCCTGTAAATCAGGCTACTTGGAAGGCTGAGGCGGAAGGATCGCCGGAGCTCAGCAGGTCGAGGCTGTGGTGGCCGGGAGCGGCCACTGCACTGCAGTCTGGGCGACAGAGTGAGACTCCAACTCAAAAAAAAAAGTATTGAATGCTAGTCAGAGTGGTGTCTGAGGCAAATGTTGGATAAGTCTGCAACTTTCAGCTGTATTGTGAAGAAGGTGACACTTTGAAAAAGGCCATTTCACTTGTGCTTAATGACAGAATTTGCTGCAACCAGTCTCAGTTTGTTTTTTATTTTTATTTATCCCACCTCTCTCAGTATTAGGAAAGTGAAAAATTTTCCAGTCATGAATGTGTTAATATACTCACACATTCTTGAAAGCTTTGTTCTTTTTTTAAAGCTTCCTTTCTATGTTTTTAGCAGATTGTGTTGGTTCCATATTTTGGCCTTCAAGTTCTGAGATACTTTCTTCATGTTTGTGAGTTTGCTATTTATTTTGTTTACTGTATTATTTATTACCATCATCTGTTATCAACTTTTTCATTCTTTCTTCTTGTTTTTATTTGTTTATTTTTATTTTTTCCATCAATGTCTTGATATCTGGATTTGAAGCTTGAGAACAGTCATTCTGGGCTCTTCATTATTTGAGTTACAAAATATGTATTCTCAAACATTGTCTTTCCAGGGGGCTGGTGTGATACCTGTGTTCTTCCACTGATTCTTCTTCATTTGTGATAAATCCCTCCCTTCATTTTCCCCTTCCTTAATTCCATTGCTCAGTGAATGGGGAGATAGCTCTCACTGCTGTTTGTTCAAGACCCTATTATTCCTTCAGTGAGCCTCTGAATTTGTTCAATTTTGAGGCTAGACAAAGGATGGGGAGCTAGACTGTCTTTTTGGTCTTGATTTTTAGACTTGGGTGTTATGGGCAAGCTATGATTCAGAAGTATCCACTGACTTGGGTGTGGGCCCTCTGGAACCCACTTCACACAAGCTTAAAATATGTCCATGTGGTGGGTACATATGTAAAGCTCTTGAAATTGAACTGAGATAAGAGAAAAAGAACAGAGAAATAAAGAAGGGGGGAAAAGAACAATGAAGAGGAAGAAGGAGAAGAAGGACAATAAATAGGCAAACAAACTAATGGATAAACATACAAACAAAAATGAAGATACACTTGCCCTAAAAAATGTCCATGCATTTAAAAAAAAGAAGAAAGAGCAAATCAAGTCAGAGGACACATACAGAATATGTATGACAAGAGTAGGCAAAAGATAAAATAAAATAAAATAAGTAAATTTTAAAAAATCTCTCTTGTGGCCATTTCTGGAACATTAGATTCCTTTTTTTATTTTTTATTTTATTTTTTCTAACTGGTATATCCCAAGCACCACTGCTTTTGGTTCTCCATGGTAGGGAGCAGGCTCGGGAGACCTTGCCATCTACTCTTAGCACTGGCCAATCAGGCTGTTCCTAATGTGGGTCAGACACTCCCCAAACTACTGGGAAAAGGGGGCTCAATCAGATCAGGACACATCCCAACTCATCTGTTGTAAGTTCTCCACTCCAATTGCATGTGTTTGTGTTTGCTCCAGTGAGGGAGTGGGGTGCCTGTCTCTCTGATACCATGCAGTTGAAGTATCCTCTATGGACTGATGATGTTTGCTCTCAGAGGAGTGTGGAGATCACCCCTCAGTCTCAGGATGCAGGTTGCTCAGAGTTGGGTGAGCTAGAGCAGGTCTCTGCCCAGTTCTGGGACAGAACAAATGGCATCAGTCCATTTTGTCTCCTTTAGCAGGGCTAAGTGTTGGGTTTCCTCCCCTGCTTTCTCCATGGACCCCTCTGACAGTGCCTGATCTGTTACTGCAGGTGGTGGTGTGGACCAGATGCCAGTTACTGAGAGGCATCTGATCTCTGCTGCCTTTTCCTGAGAGATGACCCAAGAATGGCAGATGTTCTTGCCTATGTAGGGGAAGGTGCTGAATTCAGAGCAATGGTAAATTGTGGCTTCTTCTGTTGGGGAGCCCCAGGTGTTTGATACCATGTCTCCTCTCAGTCGGACATTTGTTCCTCCAATTTCACACAAAAATACACATAGATTTGTCTTTATACAAACTTACCCATGCAGAGACTCTGACACTCCAACCAATTCTGTTGCCATCTCACTCTGATTCCTCTGTCTTGGTTATTGTAGCCTTGTAGTAGTGTTTAAAGTCTGGAAGTGTGATGCCTCCAGGTCTTGTTCCCTTTGCTGAGGATTGCTTTAGCTATTCATGCCCTGCTTTGTTTCCATATCAACTTTTATATAGGGTTTTCTAGGTCTATGGTAAACAATTTTGGCAATTTGATAGACATTACATTGAATCTACAGATTTATTTTTCTTTGGGAGGGGTTGGTTTTGCTTTTTTTATTATAAAGATGAGAGGTACAATTCAGGGTTAAGTACATAAACGTTGGCCATGTAGGTACCTTTGTTGATGAGGTATGCCCCTCCATCCTCTAGCAGTTTCCCTCAACTGCCAATCCCACCCCCCCCGACAGTCTCCCACCACTGCAAAGCACCCTCTTATAGCATTATAATTGTTCAAAGTCTGCTCATGAGTGAGAACATATGGTACTGTGTTCCTTATCTCCATAATAAATCGCTGAGTATGATTGACTCAAAATCCATTCAAATTGCTGCAAAGTCCATATGTTTATCCTTCTTTATGGCTGCATAATATTCAGTTGTGTATATGTACCACATTATTTTTATCCAGTCCAGCTTCAATGGGTAACATGGTTGGTTCTATGTTTTTGCTATTGTGAATAGAGCTGCAACAAATACATGAGTGCAGGTATCTTTCTTGTAAAATGATTTGAATTCCTCTAGTCATATTCCCAATAGGGGAATTGCTGGGTCATATAAAAGGTTAATTTCTAGCTCTTTCAGAAACCACCACACTGTCTTCCAAAGAGGTTGCACTAGTTTGCATTCCCACCAGCAGTGTAGAGCATTCCTTTTTCTCCGCATCCTCGCCAGCATCTGTTGTTGTTTGTTTTATTAATGATGGCCATTCTTACAGGGGTTAGGTGGTATCTCAATGTGGATTTGATTAGCATTTCTCCGATGATGAGTGAGGTTGAGCACTTATTCATGTGTCTGTTGGCTGTCCTTATATCTTCTTTTGAGAAGTGTCTATTCATGTCTTTTGCCCACTTTTTAATAGGGGCTCTTTTTTTTTTTTTTTTTCCTTTTGGTGCTTTTGAGTTCCCTGTAGATCCTAAGTGTTAGGCTTTTGTCAGATATACAATTGGCAAATACTTTTTTTCCCATTCTGTGGACTGTCTCCCTGCTTTCTGGATGGTTTCTTTTGCTTTGCAGAAGCTCTTTAGTTTGATGAGGTCCCACTTGTCTCTCTTATTTCTTAAGGTATGGGCATTTACGATTCTGAATAGGAATTGGTTGCCAGTTCCAATTTCCATAAGTGTGCCTCCTGCATTTTCTAAGATTCTTATAGTTTGAGGTTTAACATTTAGGTATTTGGTTCATTTAGAGTTAATTTTTGTGTATGGTGATAGGTAAGGGTCCTGTTTCAGTCTTCTGCATGTGATCAGTCAGTTTTCCCAGCACCATTTACTGAATAGGTTCTCCTCTCCCCAGTGGTTGTTATTGGGGGCTTTGTCAAAAATGAGTTGGTTGAGAAATTGAGCCTTTGCTTCCAAAATTACTATCCTGTTCCATTGGTCTGTATGCCTGTTCTTGTACTAATACCAGACTGTTTTGATTACTGTATCTTTATAGTAAACTACAAAGTCAGGAAGTGTGATACCTCTTGCTTGCATCTTTTGCTAAGGATTGTTTTGGTTATTTTTGGTAATTTATGTTTTCATTTGAATTTCTGTATTGTCATTTCCAAGTCTGAGAAGAATGATATTGGTAACTTAATGGGTATTGCATGGAATCTGTAGATTACCATTGGTAGGATGGACATTTTAACAACGTGGATTCTTCCTATCCATGAATATGGAATATTTTTCCATTTGTTTGTGTTTTCTTGGATTTCTTTGAGCAGTGTTTTATAGTTCTCATTGGAAAGGTCTTTCACTTCTCTGGTTAGGAAGATGCCAAGGAATTTCTTCTTCTTTTTTTTTTTTTTCGGCTATTGTGAATGGGATTGTGCTTTTAATTTGGGTTTCTGCCTGCTTGCTGCTGGTGTATAGGAATGCAACTATCTTTTGCACATTTATTTTGTGCCCTGAGACTTTGTCAAATTTATTTACCAGTGCAACCTGGTTTTTGACATGTTCTCTTAATTTTCAAGGTATAGGATCATATCATTAGCAAAGAGATAACTTGACTTCTTCTTTTCCTATTTGGATATACCTGATTTCCTTCTCTTGTCTAATTGCCCAAACTAGGACTTCCAACACAATGTTGAACAAAAGTGGTGGGCATGGGCAGGCTTGCCTTGTTCCAGTTTTTAATGGAAATGTTTCCAATGTCTGTCCATTTAGCAATATGTTATCTGTGGGTTTATTGTAGATGGCACTTACAATTTTGAGGTATGTTACTTCTATACCTAAGTGTTTGAGGGTTTTTATCAAGACGGGATGCTAGATTTTATTGAAAGCTTCTTTTGCATCTAATGATATAATCATGTGGCTCTTGTTTTTATAGCTGTTGATGTATTTAATTACATTTATGATCTTATGAATGTTGAACCAGCCCTGCATCCTGGAGATGAAGCCTACTTGGTGGATGATTTTTGAGATGTGTTTTTGGATCTGATTTGCTAAAATCTTGTTTAAGATTTTTGCATCTATGTTCATAGGGGATATTGACCTGTAGTTCTTTTTTTTTTTCTTTTTTTTTGCTGGAAATTTACCCGATTTGTGTATCAGTGTGATGTTAGCTTTGTAAAATGAATTGGGAGGAATTCCATCTTTCTCAATTGCCTGGAATACTTTCAATAGGATTGATATTAGCTCCTCCTTGTACATTTTTTAGAATTCTGCTTGAAAACTGTCCAGTTCAGGAATTTTTTTGTAGGTATTTTTCTTATGACAGAGTCACTATCCTGGGTTGTTATTGGTCTATTTAGTGTCTCAATGTCTTCTTGTTTTAACCTGGAGAGCTTGTGTGATGTCAGAAAATCCTCCATTTAGTTTTTCAGACTTTTTTCCCCATAAAATTGTACATAGTAGTCTCTGATAATCTTTTGTATTTCTTCAGGGTTAGTTGTGATTTGACCTTTTATATTTCTGATTGTGTTTATTTGGGTTTTTTCTCTCTTTTTCTTGGTCAGTCTAGCTAAGGATCCATCAATCCTTTTTACCCTTTAAAGAACCAGCTTTCAATTTCAATGTTTTTTGTATTTTCTTTTTGTCATCTATGTTCCTTATTTTCGATTTTATTTTGGGGATTTGGATTCTTCTGCTAAATTTGGGGCTTTGATGGTCTTCTCTTTCCAGCTTCCTTGGTTGATTTGTGATCTTTCCATTTTCTTGATGTGTGCTCATAGCGATATAAATTCCCCCTCTTAGAACTGATTTCATGGAATCCCAGAAGTTTTGGTAAAATGTTGCTTCATTTTCATTTGTTTCCAGCAATCTTTTCATTTCTGCTTTGGTTTCAATGTTGAATCATTAGTTGTTCAGTATCATGTTGTTTAGTATCCATGTCTTTGTGGGCTTTGGGGAAATTTTGTTGGTGTTGATAATTATTTTTATTCCACTGTGGTCTAAAAATGTGGATGGGAAGATTTCAACCTTATGGAATTTGTTTATGCTTGATTTATGGCCAAGGATGTGATTAAACTTGAAGTATATTCCATGTGGTGATGAGTAGAATGTATATTCTGTGATTTGGGGGGTGGAATAATCTGTAGACATCTATTAAGTCCATTTGGTCGAGTGTCAAGTTTAGGTTCTGAATCTCCTTGTTGATTTTTGCCTTGACAATCTATATAGGACTGTAAGTGGGATATTCAACTCCCCTACTATTATAGTGTTAGAATCAATATCATTTTTCTTTTTTTTTAGTTTACTTAGTAGTTGCTTTATAAATGCTGGTGCTCCTGTGTTGGGTGATTTATGTTTAGGATGAATACTGCTTGTTGATCAATTGAACCTTTTATCATTATATGGTCTCCTTTTCTCTCTTTTAAAATTTGTGATAGCTTAAAGTTGTTTTGTCTGATATTATGATCACAGCTCCTGCCTTCTTTTGTGATCCATTTGCCTGGAAACTCATTTTCTATCCTATAACTTTGAGTCTGTCTGCATCCTTTGTAGTGAAATGTGTTTCCTGGATGCAACAAATAATTGGATCGTGGTTTCTTATTCATTTGTCATTCTATGTCTTTTCAGTGGTGCATTTAGTCCATTCATATTCAGGCTGATTATTAAAATATGATTGTTTATTACTGTCATGAGGACTTATAAAAATATTTTTCTTGTTTACTTGTTTTCTTTTGGCTTTGAGGTTGTTATATGTGTGTGTTTTCAAGTTTCCTGTTTCATTGTATTCTCTGTTGATTCTGTGCCATGCTGTTCTCTTGGGATGTGTAGTCATTCTTGTCTTTTCTT
The DNA here is from genome assembly GCA_027257055.1 of Cephalopachus bancanus. Classification (NCBI taxonomy): domain Eukaryota; kingdom Metazoa; phylum Chordata; class Mammalia; order Primates; family Tarsiidae; genus Cephalopachus; species Cephalopachus bancanus. Next base: position 2,647,227 of record JAPVLO010000127.1, on the reverse strand, counting down.
TCTTCTGTGCTTAATACCTTTCTAAGTGTCTCCTATATAACTGGTCTGGAAGCTGCATCATCTCTTAGGGATTGGATGTCTGGAAAGATTTTAATTCTCCATCACTTATGAAGCTGAGCTTGGCTAGATAGGAAATTCTTGGTTGAAACTGTTTTTCTTCGAGGACTTTAAATATAGGGCTCCTGTCCCTTCTTGCTTGTAGTGTTTCTGCCAATAGATCTGCTATTATTCTGATTGGTTTTCCCCTGTAGGTAGTCTGACCTTTCTCTCTTGCTGCCTTTAGGATTTTGTGTGTGTGTGTGTGTGCCTACATTTTGTAGGTGAATGACTATGTGTCCAGGGGTTGGTCTTCTCATTTGATATCTTGTGGGGATTTTCCATATCTCTTGTGCTTGGCTGGTCACTTTGTCCCACAGTTGGATCAGGAGGTGGGGTGCCTGGAACTTAGCACTCATCAGGTCCCTCCAAAGTTTGTGCTTTCAGGATATTTCCTCTGAGTCATGATCAATCCCTGAGTAGTTGATCTACCAGTCATAGAGATCCGGTCTGTTGTTCTGTGGTGAGAAAGTCAAAGCACTTTCCTGCCCCACCTTCAAGAGTGGTGGGGTGCCTCTCTTGTCCTCTTCTGTGGGATTTTGCCTCTGAACTCCCTCTGCAGCTCCTGCTGCCAGTGCTCTGCCAGGCACTGAAGTGGTGAGGCAAAGTCAGGAGCAGACAGTCTGTCTTTCCTGCTGCAATGGTGAGGGAGAACCTGGGGCGATGGTTTTTCCCTTCTGCTTTTTGCAGAAAAACTTTTGTCTGTTTTTTTTAAAAAATGGCACTGGGTTCAGTGGCTCAGCCTATAATCCCACACCTTTGGGAGGCTGAGGTGAGTGGATTGCCTGAGCCTGTGGGTTTGAGACCTGACTGGGCAGTGAGACCTCATCTCTACAATAAATCAAAAAATCAGCTGAGTGTGGTAGTGAATGCGTGTAATTCTGGCTACTTGGAAGGCTAAGGTGGAAGGATCACTGGAGCCCAGCAGGTCGAGGCTGTGGTGACCGGGAGTGACCACTGCACTCCAGTCTGGGCAACAGAGTGAGACTCCAACTCAAAATAAATAAATAAATAAATAAATAAATAAATAAATAAATAAAAATAATGGCGCTCAGCTTCTGTGACCTGGGAAGAGCCAGGGACAAACCAGAAAAGCTGCAGCACCAGATGTTACCAGAGGCCTGACCACTTGTCCAGGAACCCCCATGTGGACAATATCTCCCAGCATTTTCTGCCCAGGGAGTGTTTGTTGATTAAAAAAAGAAAGAAAGAAAAAGAAGATACCACTCAGATTCTGCATCTTAGGAATCTCTAGTGTCCAAGCCCAACAGCTGTGGCACCAACTGCTGCACGAGGAGAGCCCTGACTGCAAGCTCCCTAGCCCTCACTCAGTCAGTCACTCACACGCCCACTCACTCACCAGTATGTACACAAAATTTTCCATACACTTACTCACACTGGGACTTGCGTAATCCAACTGGCTTGACTGCCATCTTCCCAACTTCTTTTCAGATTTATTTTTCTATTTAGCCTTTGTGCATATAAAACATTTTCCACGATATTTTATAGTAAGTAAAGTATCCTAAATTTAATCTAAAACATTGTGAACTGATTAATTTCCTGTTTGACTAATATGAACAAAAATGACAAGACTTTATACTTCATTTATCAATAGTTAAAAATAGTCACCAAATTGCACATTGCCTTTTCTTGAGAGCCTCATTTCCTTTTATTGTCACATCATATAATCCCATCTTTTGTACACTGAATTCAGACTTTTAGAGCAACTTAGTTGGGTCATCAAACTGAATTCAATAGCATTTTTTTTTAGAATGAATGGAGAGTAAAAAAAAGGACTTAAAAAATAGAAGAGGGACATAAAAAGCCATAAATAAATTTTAATTTAGACAATTGTAGGAGGACAGAAGGACTAAGAAAAGTAGGTTTGTAAGAATAGTAAAAGAAAGATATTAAAATAAGTTTAAGCATATCTTGCTTGGTTACTAATTTGAATAGACCAACTGTAAAACATAATTATTTAATGAAGGAGATTTTAATTTGAGCAAGTGTATGCTGATTATATTAAGACATTATTTTGCTTTTATATAAAGGTGATTATTATCTTTTGATGACTTTATTACAGATGAAATAATATCTGGGACTTAAATTCAAATAACCCAGTGGGTTGGAAACATACGTGAAAAAAGAAAATTTGAATGTTGATAATTATGCGTGCATATACCTACAATTTTCATAATTAATTAAAGAAATAATGAAGAACCAAAGAAAATACATTATAATAATTAATATAAGACTTCTAAAAAAGAGGATAACTTTACATTAATAAGAAAAAAAAGGCATTCTTCAGACTTCTCCTGTGCTTTTAAAGGAAATCTTCATTCTTCTACTTTCTCTCTGCTTTTATTTGTCATCTGAAAAAAGTGAGACATTCTTTGAGAGCATAATGTGAAAGCATTGAATTCTTTTACACTGTGTAAAACCGTGACCAACATATATAAGAAACTTCATAAGAATCAGCAATTATGTTACTTCCTTGAATAGTGACTATAATAAACATTAACAAGAGCTGTCTTTATAGTTTGTGAGAATCAAAAAATATATTTTGTTTAGACTTTAATATATTTTTTCTAAAAATTCAGTTTAGTTGAAAGAGTCAGTGTTTAAATTCTTGCTATTTCCTAGATATTGAGCTATGTCTAGGTTCAGGAAAGAAAAAACAGGACACAGTTCAGGTCTCCCCACTTTAAGAACCTTAGCCTCTGAGGGTGAAGAGGGAGATAACAAGGAAATAGAAGAAGAGACACACTAAAGCACATAAAGAAATGATAAATATTTAAGGCGATAGATATAGTGATTACACTGAATAGATTATTATATAATACCTACAAACATTGAAACATTGCATTGTACCAACCGTATAAATATATGCAATTATGTGTCAATTATAAATAAAAATAAATTTAAAAACACAAAAGAAAACAAAGGCAGAAAAGCTTGACTTTCTCATATTTAAATAATTCATGAATAAATAAATGAGTCAGATGTCTGTATTTTATAGGCTTTGTTGGAATGATTTATTGTTGTATATATTAATACATAGAAACACCATTCCTCTGTGGCTTTATTGTTTTCTTCATAACAATATACATTGAAAAGTTGAATTATAAGATGGTAATACAAGGGTAGTAATTAGTATAATTTTGTTAAAAATCGATATATGCAATCTCAAGGTCAAGACCTCATAATTCATGGTGTCCTCAAAATCTGAGCTCTGTTTAAAATTTTAAATTATGTACATAATATAGATCTTTTTGCTATTTATATTCTTAAGCATTTTAATCAATTCCACAAATAAGAAAAATAATAATATCATGGCTAGCACTTAAGTCAATAAAAATAAAATTAATTTATCTTAATTATAGTTAGGGAATATGAAAATGCTCTACAAGAAATTACTCAGTTCTTCACACAGACATATTATTAAAAAATTAAATAAATCTCATTTGTTTACTATAATGAGAATTGAGGTATTGAGGAGTTTCTAGAGGGTGAATTCACAATTGATCAGAAATTATAGATGATCGTCACATCCAAACATGAATTTGGAATAATATTTTATATTTTTTTAACTGCAATATATTTAACATCTACGTGTGTTTGATTCTGTACTCTGAACCTGAGTTTTCACTGAGCACTTGCTAAAGAACTGTTGTGAGCCAATATTTTTCTTTCATATATGTACAATGAACTTTTATAAAATACATTTTATTTATTTTTTATTTTTATTTTTATTTTTATTTGAGTTGGAGTCTCACTCTGTCGCCCAGACTGGAGTGCAGTGGCCTCTCCCGGCCACCGCGGCCTCGCCTGCTGGGTTGCAGCGATCCTTCCGCTTCAGCCTTCCAAGTAGCCGGAATTACAGGCATGCGCTACCTCGCCCGGCTGATTTTTTGATTTATTGTAGAGATGAGGTCTCTCTGCCCAGGCGGGTCTCGAACCCGCAGGTTCAGGCAATCCACTCACCTCAGCCTCCCACAGGCACGGGATTACAGGCTGAGCCACCGAGCCTGGCTTTAAAAGAGAGAAAACATTGCAGAAATGTAAGACATGATTTATGTTTGTGGAGAGAAATGAAAAATGGAAAGATGTGGGGGATATATCTGAGGATCCTACAATCCTATCTGATCAGGCCGACAGCTCTGACCTTTCATCTGTACAAGAGTTTCTAATTGTTTGTTCATTATGTAGCAACTGATGGTACCATTTTTCTTGGGCAGCCCACTTGGAGATTATTTACAGGCAGAATCAAAGCTTGGGAAGACATAATGCAAGTAATTGAAGTGTCTCTATTAAAAGATAGAGCCCACAAGCGATGACTGTGAATGAAGAAAGTTTAAAAAAAAAAAAGTATCTGCCTGGGGAACGGGGGGCACACCTCATCAACAAGAGTACCTGCACAATGAATATTTGTATACCCAACCCTGAGTTGTACTCCACAATTTTAAAATAAAAATTAAAAGAGGGAAAAAATATTTAAATCTAAAACAAAAAAAGTGTTTACAAACGACTACTAAGCATATTGTCTCTGAAATTGTCAGTGATATATGAACGTAAAGATATGCAGTTGAATTAAATGTATTTTTCATCTCATTGCTTTCTATGTAAAAATAATTATTAAAGTTTTATATTTTGAATAAATCATTAAGTAGAAACATTCCTAGATCAATTTGAGAAATTATATAAACATTCAAATAATAACGAACAATTAAATGTTATTGAAAGACAAGTGTATAAAGATAAATAAGGTTATTGTTATTATTTTATTTTCAAGATATGGGGTACAATCCAGGATTATGTACATAAATGGTCAACATACAGGTAAAGTTTGGGTCTACCATTGGTCCTCACGTCACCTGGTTTAGGATCGAGACCCTGTTGATGTTATGGCCCCCACCCTTCTTCCCTTCCCTGGCTGTGGTTTTAAAAAGCGAAAAACATTCTTACATTTTCAATCATTATTTGTCATTGCACTTGCTTATTTTATTCTTTCTTTTTTACTAAAGTTTGACTACATGGAAATGATAAAAATTCTTCATCCATAACACACTTCTACTGCATTGTTTTTCCAACCATAATGCAACCCTTGCTGGGTCTCTGATCTATCACAATGGCTGTCAAAATGATTGATGAAGCTGCTGCTTAAAAAAATATTTAGAAGCATGGGTCCCTGGGTTTGTGGCAAAAAGGCAATGAAAAATTTTGTGAATATGATTTGATCATTCTCCTGTTGGGTCAAAAGACTAGTATTTAGATAAGCGATTCATTATTCACAGTTTTATGCAAATGTAATTTTTAGCAGAAAATGGAACATTGTAAATTGGTATTGATTTCGACTGTGGTATGATGAGATATACCTGATTCATTTATGAGACATTTAAAATCACAAAAGCAAAGGATTTGCAAGGATCAATGTTAACATTGCCATCTAGATGTTCCGCTTTTACTACAAAGTTAGGTTTAAATTTATATAAACCACAGTTAGTAGAAGTTTCACATCAGTTATCTGTCTTCTTTATCTTCCTTTCTTTTTCAAGGGTTCATACATTCAGATAAAACATTGATTTTCTCAAACTAGCCTATACCTTGTCAATTTGTATTAAGAAAATTAATGGACTGTAGACCAGATAAAGCAAGATTCAAATATTTGTTCTGCCATATACTCAATGAGTCTTTATTTGTTTATCTTAAATGAAGATAATATTATTTCTGTTCCATGATTACTGAGATTTTCAGTGCAAATATTTATTAAGTACTGTGGAGACTTATCAGATAATGGTTTATTATCATTGCTATTTTAATCTAAGATATAACAAAGTTGAAAAATACAAATACTATTTTGTTTAGAAGAAACAAAAGCAAATTATCAGCCAGTGCAGTTTGACAAAATAATATTTAAATAATAGCTGTATTTAAAACCACAGCTGTCTTTCAAACTGACAGGAATCATGATCAATTGCTTTCCCCCAAAAAAACAAATAAGAACAGGGAACATGACCCCAAAAAAGTCAGCTATTGAAAAAAATAATTTAAACACAAATAAAGACTATTTACTCAACTTTTATGACTACAAAAAAATGCTAATTTAGTTATTAAAGAGTTATCTCGATATTGTACAATTAATCAGCAAACTTGAAGTCTAGTTTTTTTCCTTTGTGCTTTTTCCTTTGATTCATTTAGAATGTATACGTGCATTAAAGTTACTATAATGTAAAGACCATAATCTGCAGGAGGCAGGAACTTTTGTTCTGTGGTTTACAACTATATGACACGTGATTGGATCATGCCTGATAAGCAGTGGAGTCTCAGAAAATACTTAGTGTTTTTAAGAAGTGAAGTTCTCTAGCCGGGCTCGGTGGCTCAGCCTGTAATCCCGCGCCTTTGGGAGGCTGAGGTGAGTGGATTGCCTGAGCCCGTGGGTTCGAGACCCGCCTGGGCAGCAAGACCTCATCTCTACAATAAATCAAAAAATCAGCCGGGCGTGGTAGTGCATGCCTGTAATTCCAGCTACTCGGAAGGCTGAGGCGGAAGGATCGCCGGAGCCCAGCAGGTCGAGGCTGCGGTGGCCGGGAGCGGCCACTGCACTCCAGTCTGGGCGACAGAGTGAGACTCCAACTCAAAAAAAAAAAAAGAAGTGAAGTTCTCACCACAAACATAAAATTATAAATGTAAGAGATGATGGATTTCAAAAGTACTTTGATTTTACTATTACAAATTATATAAATGTATTGAAACCACGCTGTACCCATAAATATCGACAATTATCCTGTATCAATTAAAAATATATTTAACAAAACAAATATGTAAAGGAAAGAATAAACAAATAAACAAATGAACAAGCCAGATACTGTCCAACAATAGCCTCAACTTTTCAATACTGTAAAACTCAAATAGATGTCAACTCTACAGAGTAATTATTAACCCTCTTTCACAGATGAGAAAAGAGTCCTAAAATTTTAATGACTTTCACAAAAATTACATGACTGTTAAGTTCTGAAGACAAAATAGATATTGAAGTTATCAGACTAAAGTATTTTTGCTTTATTCTACTCTTTCCCAAGTGTTGGATCAATTTTTGACTTAGTAATAATACCTTATTATTTTTTTAATTAATTTTAGCTTTCATATCCTAAAATTTGTTTGTCCCCTTGGATTATATATAACATTTTCTTTGTAACTCTTTAATTTGAACATCTATTGTCTTGTGACTAATATTGAAAACTAGAAACCCACGTACACAATTTTGTTGGAACTTATTTTGATATGATGTATTCTATTATTATCATTATATCAGCAGTCAAAATTTCAATTCTCCTTTGTTATGACTTATATTTGAGACTAATATTTCACTTATGAAGAGGAAAGATTCTGCTGAAACTTTAGCTATCGATTTTGCAATTATATTTCCCTATGGATTACATTTTAGATATATTTGAGTTTTATTTTCCGACATTGTGAATATTTATCTAGGATATTTAAGATACAAATATATAATCTTTTTCTTATTTATAGAGTTGCTAAGACTACATAAATGACAAACTCTATAAATGACAACATGTGAAAATTTAATGCATTCGGTTAGATTATCATGACAACTACGTGCATCTTCTTTTACCTTTTCTTAGAGTTTGAGTTTTGCTTTTAGATTTTTTTTAGGTGTTTGGCAGATGTACTTTGATATTTTATTATCTATAATTTGGATTTTTATTGTTAGATTTTCAATAATTTTATATTTTAATTTATTTTATTATAAATAACAAGAAAGATAACTGTACACACATCTATTGCAAGCTCAGATAATTAGTCCACTTTTTTTTTTTTTATCCTTAACTCTACCCATTTTTCAACTTTATAAATATGGTGCAAGGGTTTAGATTTTTATTTACACTTAACAACTTTTTCATGTTTTGTCTTTTATTTTGTGCATTTCTACTAAGGTTTTTAACCACTTAAAGCATTTATCAGATCTAACTATGTTTCACTCTTTTTTCTTCCATATTGTCAATCCTTTGTAACAAAACTTTCTTGTGTATTACTTTTGAACTTCAATGATTTACCTTAATAATATCTATAATTCTTTTTTGTCATAGTTTAGAATAGATTCATAAAGCTTTACTATTCTTTCAAAATAAAATACAGTAATTCTGTATACAACTTGCATCAGATTTCTAACTTTAATAATTGGTAGAACAGTGTGTTAATATTAAAATTATAAAATGCTCAGTTTGGAACACTTTATTACATATTCTTATTACAATGTTTTATGTTCCAGCACTCTTTCCTTTGTTAACCTTTATATGATATCATTTTCCTGAGTTATATTGTCTTCTTTTTTTTCATTTACCCATGACCTCAGCATTTATCTGTTAGTAGATGGTTTTTAAACACTAACCAAGTAGTGCCATCCATCCCTTCCTGCTTCATCCACAATTCCGCATTCATACCCTCACTGATTCCCTATGGCTATTTTCACCTAAACATGCATGCTTTACCTGATAATCGAGATATGTAAAGCTTGCTTTTTTTTTCCCAATTCACTTCACCTGAAGTCTCCCTTGTATCTTTCACTGCACTGACTACAATAACTCCTACATTTGATAATTAAAATTATTATTGATTTCTGGCTTAATATCTGGTTTGTCATTCTTCTCACTGACAAGTTGTTGCTTTTTCTGAACTTACATATAAACATATATACAAAAATAAAATGCATTGTTTGATTAAAACAGTGATAATAAATTGGTAATCTCCCTCTGTCACCTGCTCAGCACTGCTTCTTATATTTAGCTTTTTTAAATTGACATGATCCATTTTGTTAGTCGTATGAAGGCAAGGGGAGGGTCTATATTGTCTAACACTCAACATGTGGTACAGTTTCATTAAGTAAGAGATGCTCCATTAGCCATTGATCAGTGATTGAATTATCTTAAAATATAGTTTTATGATCATTGGTAGCATTAAAAGTGTTTGTAAATATGTCATAATGGCTATTCCCTTCTATGTGCATAAGAAAATGAGAACTCACAAATTAATAATACTTCTCAGACCTAAAATTTAAACATTTTGTTATTTCAGTATTTGAGGTCTCTAATGCTTCTTGAGTTTTTCATACACCAATTCTATAATTCAAATAATGTAACTAGTTTATTATATATTTAGAATTTATTATGTATTTAGAATTTATTATGTATTTAGAATTTTAAATTTGGGTTTTTATTAGGAGGATACAATTTAGTAACTAATTTTGGACTTTATCAATCTTGGTCAATTAGTCTGACACCAGCACATCAAGGAATATGTGAATTTCTGATAAGCTTCCATGGTGACCAAGATTTTCCTTAAAATAAATTTTATTTTATGGGATAACTGTCAAAAAAACCAAGTAAATTGTTAGGAAGAAAAGATTTTTTTTAAGCAAAGTGTCACATAAAATACAAAAAACTATTCAATTATTCTATTCATAGGGATGTAGGTGAGTTACTGATGAAAAGTCACACTGCAGTGACAAGTTGGGTCAATTTTTTACTTAGTTGATTTCTCTTACAAATTTTAAGTATTTAATTACATATAATGCATAGCCTCCCTCAAAAAAGCATGAAGGTTTCTTACAAAATTAAAAATAGAACTATCACATGATTCAGCAATCCAGTTTCAGGATATATAGTCAAAGAATATGAAATCAGTATGTCAAAGAGATAACTGCACTGTCATGTTTATTGCAGCACTTTTTACAGTAATCAAGATATGGAAACAGTCTCAGAATTCATCAGCAGATGAATCAGTTTTAAAATGTCATTATATACTATTCAGCTTTAATAAAGAAAGAACTTCTATTATTTGTGACAACATGAATGAACCTGAAGGAGATTATATTCAGTGAAATAGCATAGGTATAGAAAGACAAACTTTACTTTATCTCACTTATATGCGACACCTAAAAAAGTTGACTACCTAAACACAAAAAATAATTTAATGGCTACGAAATGTTGGAGGTTCTGGGAATTGGAGAAATGTTGGTCATAGGTCACAAAATTTTAGTTAGACAGTAAAAAGTAAGTTCAAGAAGTCCATTGTTCCTTTTTCTCCACATCCTCACCAGCATCTGTTGTTATTTGTTTTATTAATGATGGCCATTCTTACTGGGGTTAGATGACATCTCAATATGCTTTAGATTTGCGTTTCTCTGATGACAAGTGTGACTGAGCACTTTTTCATGTGTCTGTTGACTGCCTGTGTGTCTTTTTTTGAGAAATGTCTATTCATGTCTTTTGCCTATTTTTTAATGGGGCTATTTTTTTTTCCCCAGCGTGTTTGAGTTCCTTTTGCATCCTAGATATCAGGCCTTTGTCAGATTACAGTTGGCAAATAATTTTTCCCATTCTGTGGGCTGTCTCCCTGCTCTCTTGATGGTTTCTTTGGCTGTGCAGAAGCTCATTAGTTTGATGAGGTCCCACTTGTCTATCTTATTTCTTAAGGTATGGGCATTTAGGGTCCTGAATAGAAATTGGCTTCCTGTTCTAATTTCCATAAGGGTGTCTCCTGCATTTTCTAAGGTTCTTACAGTTTAAGGTTGTACATTTAGGTCTTTGATCCATTTAGAGTTAATTTTTGTGTGTGATGATAGGTAGGGGTCCTGTTTCAATCTTCTGCATATGGTCAGTCAGTTTTCCCAGCACCATTTGCTGAATAGGTTCTCCTCTCCTCAGTGGTTGTAGTTGGAGGCTTTGTCAAAGATGACATGGTTGAGAAACTGTGGCTTTGCTTCCGGAATCTCAATCCTGTTACATTGGTTCATATGCCTGTTCTTACACCAATACCAGGCTGTTTTGATCACTGTAGCCTTATAGTAAAATTTGAAGTCTGAAAATGTGATACTTCCTGCTTTGTTTCTTTTGCTAAGGATTGTTTTGGCTATTCATGGTCACTTACATTTTCTTACTAATTTCCGTATTGTCATTTCCAGGTCTGTGAAGCATGATGTTGGTAATTTAATGGGTATTGTGTTGAATCTTTAGATTGTTTTTGGTAGGATGAACATCTTAACAATGTTGATTCTATCCATGAGCATGGAATATTTTTTCCATTTGTTTGTGTCTTCTTGGATTTCTTTCAGCATTGTTTTGTAGTTCTCATTGTAAAGGCATTTCACTTATCTGATTAGGAAAATGCCAAGGATTTTCATTTTTTGTGTGGCTATTGTGAATGGGATTGTGCTTTTTATTTGGTTCTCCACCTGCTTGTTATTGGTGTATAAGAATGCAACTGTCTTTTGTACATTTATTTTGTACCAGGAGACTTTACCAAAGTCCTTTATCAGTGTAAGAAAGTTTTTGACAGATTCACTTGGATTTTCAAGGTATAGGATCATATCATCAGCAAAGAGGGGTAACAACTTCCTGTTTTTCTATTTGGATACCCCTGATTTCCTTCTCTTGTCTAATTCCTCTAGCTAGGACATTCAGCATAATGTTGACCAAGACGAGTGAAAGCGGGCAGTCTTGTCTTGTTCCAGTTTTCAGGGGAAATATTTCCAGTTTCGGGTCATTTAGCAATATGCTAGCTGTGGGTTTTTTGTAGATGGTGCTTACTATTTTGAGGTATGTTCCTTCTAAACCTAGGTGTTCAAGGGTTTTTATCAAGGAGGGATGCTGGTTTTTATCAAAATCTTTTTTGCATCTAATTATATAATCATGTGGTTCTTGTTTTTACATCTATTGATGTATTTAATTACATTTATTGTCTTGCAGTTGTTGAAGCAGCCCTCCATCCTGGGGATGAAGACTATTTGGTCAATGTGGATAATTTTGAGATGTGTTGTTGGATCTCATTTGCTAGACTCTTGTTGAGGATTTTTGTGTCTATGTTCATAAGGGATATTGGCTTGTCATACTCTTTGTTGCTGAATCTTTACCAGGTTTGGGTATCAGTGTGGTGTTAGCTTCACAAAATGATTTGGGGAGAATTCCATCTTTCTCAATTGCCTGGAATACCTTCAATTGGATTGGTATTAGCTCCTTCTTGTATGTTTTTTAGAATTCTCCTTGAAAACTGTCCAGTTCAGGGTGTTTGGTTTTTTGGTTTTTTTGTTTGTTTTGTTTTTGTAGATAGTTTTCTTATGATAGCGTCAATTTCCTGGGTTGTTATTGATCTATTTAGTGTCTCAATGTCTCTTGTTTCAACCCTGGGAGGTTATGTGATGCCAGAATGGCCTCCATTTCATTTAGGTTATAAAGTTTGTTTCCATACAGGTGTGCATAGTAATCTCTGTTAATCTTCTGTATTCCTTCAGGGTCAGTTGTGATTGTTCTTTTGTATTTCTGATTGTGTTTATTTGGGCTTTTTCACTCTTTTTCTTGGTCATTCTGGCTAGAGGTCCATCAATCTTGTTAATTCTTTCAAAGAACCAGCTTTTGGTTTTGTGGCTTTTTTTACATGATATTTTTGTCTGAATCGTGTATTTGGGCTCTTACTTTGGTTATCTGGATTCTTCTGTTAAAGTTAGGGTTTTGGTGTTCTTCTTTTTCCAGTTCCCTTACGTGATCTGTTAGACTGTTAACTTGTGTTCTTTCCATTTTCTTGATGTGTATTCACAGTTATATAAATTCCCCTCTTGGAACTGATTTTATGGCATCCCAGAGGTTTTGGTTACATGTTTCTGTATTTTCATTTGTTCCCAGGAATCTCTTAATTTCTGTTTGGTTTCAGTGTTGACCCAGTAGTTGTTCAGCATCATGCTGTTAAGTGTTCATGTCTTTGTGGGTTTTGGGCAAATTTTGTTGGTGTTGATGTTTATGTTTATTTGACATGGTCTCAGAAGTTGCTTGGCAATATTTCAACCACCAAAGTCTACATTATAAACTGCACAACAAAAATGGAACATTTGTCTTTAGGTATAATCAAGATATTTTCATCCATTATAATTTTTAAACCTCAATAATTTTATTTAAATTTCTTAATATTTGCATTAATATTCTTGAATTTTTTGACATTGCCACTGAAGTGATATTTTTGCTGTTTGTGTTTTGTTTTTCTCCAAAGACAGAAATACCTTAAGACCACAAAATTATTTTTGTGGCATTAAGGTAAAGACAGCAGAAATCTAGCTGGTTTAAATAGAGGTTTCTGATATTTTCTTTCTCTAACATTCCATTATCTTGATATTGTATAGCCAGTATCAGCTCTAGTTTATTTAATAGTTTTCTCCTGTTTCTTTCTTTCTTTTATGATTTTAGAGCTCAAAGACACTTTATTTTCATTTTTCTGAATTCTTTAATTATTATATCATTATATGGCTGTTGAATTTTTGCTTATTTAGTGATATTTTCTATTTTTTGTTAAAAGAAGGCATTTTGGTATTCAAAAAAATTTTCACTTCTGGTAAAATGTTCCAATAGCAGACATGTTTAGATATATTATTTAGCTATATTATTGTGCCAGTAGGGAGCCTTAAAGTGCTTACAGAAGTTAAAAGTCAAGGAGGATACAGAAATGGATCCTAACAACTAAACTGTTTTCTTGCAACTTTGGTATTTTCTGAAATTGTTTATAAGACCATTTTTTGCCTTAGGCACTGTGCTTTTACAGAAAATAAAATCAATAAATAACTCAAAAAAGTTTTGCAACGCAACTGACTCAGTTTTTGGTCTTCCTGTGTTCTACATTCAATTGCTTAAGCAATCATATATTTTTCTACTCTTTACTCAGTTTGCTCATTCAAACAGTTGGAAGGCTATGTTGTTGTGGTGATTGAAGAAAAATCATTGGAATTGTTTAAAAATGACTCACTGGAGGAGGAGGGTAGAAGTATACTGGGCTTGTTTTGGAGTCTGATTTTGCTCTTTACTATGCTTGTGATTTTGATATTTCTCAGAACATTAGTTTTCTTTCTGCATAGAAAAAATAACATATAAATCAAAGATAATTTGTATATTAAATGAAAGCATGGATTATGTAGTTTCTAAAAAGCTTTCAAATATGAAGTGTTATTTATCACATAGTAAAGTATCATACAGATTGTCAAGCCAGATACCAGAATTCATTTTCAGTCAACATTCACCTCAGCCCATGCACAAGTCCTCATTCACATCAGCATCTCTCTTTCCACAATTGAGCTCAAGCCACACACCACTTCCCTCCCTCTCTTGTTGTCTCTCTCTCCCACTCTATCTTTCTCTATTTCTATCTCTCTCTATCTCTATACTCAATGCAGAGACTATTAGAACATCCTCAGAGCAGTTTTCCTGGCTTCTACTTCTAACCCTAAGATATTCTCTATATAGGAGCTAGAATAATCTTTTGAAATGTAAGTCAGGTTATTTCATTACTTTGTGCAACACTGTAATAAAATTCTTCAAGTGTCTGACTATGTTTCTTTATTGTCCTTTGTAAGCTTACACTAGGCTAGCCTTTCAGTTGCATGGTGATACTCTCTGTCCCCTTAGATTCCAGGCACACCTGCTTCCCTGTCATATACCTCAGTTCCCATGACAGTAAACATTTGCTACATATGTTTGAGTTGAAACCATGGACTAACATTTTATAAATTGGAAGAAAGTAAGTTATGCATATAAGCATCTTAATCACAGGTTATTAGAGGTATATAAAATGTGTAGGAATAATAAAGTGAATAAAGAGAGCATTGTCATCTAAATATAGTAATAAAATAGACACATCAACATATAAATGTACATATAAGTACACATACAAATACACAGAGAAGTGCTAATACTCTTCAAGAAACTCAGAATAGAGAGGAAAGCATATCTCAAAGTAAGCATGTGAGATCAGATTTGTTACTGTCTGATAGATCTACAGAAATGCAGTAGATAATATCAATAAGGGTATAAATATATAACACAAATAACATCATAGAGAGAGAAACAAAGAGCATCAATGAATGAACCAAAGAGAGAGGATGGAGTTTAAAAGTTAACTTTGTTTTTAGGTAAGGAAATTACTAAAAAGTTAAAAAAGTGGTTTATTAACATGTTTTGTAAAACTATTTTTACTAATTTATAATATAAATATTATAGACATACATCTATCAATTATACTCTATTTATGACTATTTTCTAAAGTGGGGAGTTTAGACAGAACTCAAAATAATATATTTTTACAGAAGTAAAAGATGAAATAACTCATAACACCATTCTATTAAGGAAGAGTAGGTTATACAAACATCACTGTAGAAGACCTACATTTTAAGTATTACTCTACCACTTATTTGTTCTATGATTTGGGGCATTTACTTTTCCTCTTGGTCTCAGATTAAGAAAAGTGGAGACATTAATTATTAAAGTCCCACTTTAATATATAAAGCCCTCTATTTTTTTCTGATAATTATGGGCGAGGAGGAAATACTAATAAGGACATGGGCGTGATAAGATAGTAGATTTTAAGTGTTCGTGTAACAAAAATGTGATAAGTATGTGAGGTAATACATATGTTAATTAGCTCTATTTAGTCATTCCTCAATTTTTGAAAGCACCCTATTGTACACTGCAACTATACATAATTTTTATGTGGCAGTTAAAAAATAAATTACTTAATTTAAAAATGAGAAGCTTGAAAAAATATGAAGGTATAGCAAAGTTGTGCTACCATGATTTTTTGTAATAGTCTTTATTCTTTTAGAACAACTTTTGATTCGATCTTTATTGTTTTAGAACAATTTTTGGCTCAACTAAACTGAACGGAAAGTACAGAAACAGTAACAATTTGTAGAGGATTTTAATTTATGGATTAATGACTTCATTTTTTTCATATTCCATTATACTTTTTATTGAACTTGGATTAAAAGCACATTAGATCATTCTGTCTTTATCTGATCTTTCATTCATAGTTTTTGACTCTTTGAGATATGTTTTAGGTAATTTCTACATATATAACTTCATGTTAATTAACTAATTCATTATCTGAATATAATTAACTATAAATGTCACCTAATATTTATTAAGTTTTATAATATATATGTTTATCTGTTTAATTTCTGGAAGCTCTATTTATCACTTTATAAAACTTTCTGATAAGATTTGCCAATCTCTTGCTCTCTAATCATGCATTTTAGAATTCTTTAATATTTTAACAAATAAAATAGAAATAGTGCATTTACTGCACATCAAAATTTTAATATTTCCACAATTTGCAAGAGGTCTAATTTTTTTTTTTTTTTGAGTTGGAGTCTCACTCTGTCGCCCAGACTGGAGTGCAGTGGCCGCTCCCGGCCACCGCAGCCTCGACCTGCTGAGCTCCGGCGATCCTTCCGCCTCAGCCTTCCGAGTAGCCGGAATTACAGGCATGCGCTACCATGCCCGGCTGATTTTTTGATTTATTGTAGAGATGAGGTCTCCCTGCCCAGGCGGGTCTCGAACCCGCGGGCTCAGGCAATTCACTCACCCAGCCTCCCAAAGGCGCGGGATTACAGGCTGAGCCACCGAGCCCGGCTAGAGGTCTAATTTTTTAAACTGCTGTGTTTCTCATGGTAGACTGTGTCTCTTTATGTTTTTGATGTGGGCTAATCATCTTTAAAAGTGTACCTATAGAAAGTATTTGATGTCTATATGTACAACATATTTATCCAGGAACTGTTGTTTTGGTTTGATTTTACTAGGTTTTTGATGATTCATATTCATGCTTTCAATGTCCAAAAGTTCTGTAGCCCCTTCTTATATATAGGGAATATTTTCCAAGAACACTGGTGGATGCCTAAAACTGTAGGTAATACCTAATATACTCTCTATATACTATTTTTTAATGTAATAACTGAGAAGGCTTGTAAGTGACCAATAGGCATGTGGTTTACAGTTTGAATACTCCAGACAAAGGAATAATGATTCACATCCATGGAAGCAAGGAGGAAAATGAGATTTTATCACACTCCTCAGAATGGCACACAATTAAAAACTCTGAGCTGCTTATTTCTGAAAGAAATGTTCTATTTAATAATCTCAAGGGACAGTTGACCACAGGAAACTGAAATAACAGAAAGTAAAACTGCCAATAAGAGAACTACTTTAATATAAATCAATTCAAAATGACAGATGGGTATTGTGGTTAGAAGACTCAAGAGATGCATCTGTTTACTCCTGACCTAGATGGAGAAAAGCTAAGGCAGGTAGTTAGACAACTCTATTTGTGTTTCTTGCTTATCCAATGCTAATGCACAACTTCTAAGGTCTTACCTTTATTATGGTGCCTGTAATTTCACTTTCTACTTGCATGAAAAAACTGCATTAACTACAATTGTGTCTTTTTGGTTTTTGTCTCCTTTTACCAACATGAAAAAACACATGAATAGTCTAATACGTATCAACTTCAACCCACTAGAATGAACTGATGACCCCAAAGTAAATGCTGGCTTCAACAGCTATTTACCTCTTTGAATTTATCTTGTTGATAATCTCTGGTCTTTGATGATTTTCCTCACTTTTTCCACCTCTCAACCATTTGTTCCTTTTTGTTCTTTTGAGCCAATAGTGTAACTCCAACATCTCATTGTGGAAATGCACTAGGTCATTATTGCCTGGATAAAGGAAGATAGTTATTTTAAAGTCTCTAAAGGAGAAACTCAAATTTGAAATGCTGATCATGGGAAAAAAATTCATGGTCTCTAATTCTAGCAGCTATCTGTTATTCACATACAAGCACACCTTTTACTTGTCTTTTTTTTCTGTTTAAATGTAATTCTTTAAAAATGACCGTTTTTCAGAGGAGTCACGGGGAGATGACAGTGGAGTCAGACTGTGTGAGTTCCTGTGTAAGTGAGCATATAGACAAATTTGCATGCATGTATTTCTATAAGTGGGCATGTGAGTGGCTTACTGAGTGGGGATCCAGTAGCAAGTGGCTAGTGTTCTCCTAGTGAAGTGACTGTAGCCACAGCTGCTCTGCTTAGACCCTAGTGCTTCAGGACACAGAAGCTGAATATCATTTCCTAAAATCAATCAAGCCCTTCCAAGGAAGAAGTTGCCAGGAGCAACTGCTGGTGCCAGGCTCTGCCCCACCACCACAGTGACAGGCCAGACACTGGCAGTGAGGGCCACAGAAGAAGCCCAGCATGGGAGCCAGAGACAGAGTCCTACTGGAAAGGATGAAAGAGGCACCCCATTATCATCCTGAAACTGAAAACTGGGCAGGAAAATGCTCTACTGGGCTCACCATGGATAACAGAACAGTTGTCTGTGACTGGCAGATCATCTACTCTGGAGTTGATTGTGATCCAAAAGGAATATTCTGAAAGCACAACTTTCAGAGGGAAAAGATGAGTGTAGAGACTCGGGGGCCCCACTCCCTGCTCTGACCCAGTCATAGGTTAAGGGTGCAACCAGAAAAGGATGAAGAAGACCCCCCACGAGATCAAAGGTTAGTCATGGGCTCATTGAATCCCCTTCTCCCCAGCAATCCTTTGAACATCACATGCACATGACTGGGGCAAGACTGAGAGGAATGAACCCAGGTGGAGCCTGGACGGCAGCCACAACAAGAGGATTTTGCTCTGGATTAAGCCTGGCTGAGGTTCCCAGCACAAGCACCTGAGGAGGAGACAATCTTTCACCTCCCCATCAGAAGCTATCCCCCTGACCATATGAGAGAGAGACTCCTCACCTGTCCCTTAACACACCCTCTTCCCCTTGTGGACCATACATCAGGAAGATTGTGAATGAGCCTGCAGCCCTGCAAGAGATGGCACACTGGCTTACCTGTAAACAACCGAGAGGAATAATTACAGAACCTGCCACAAGAGGGTGCTTAGTGCCCAGAAAGTTTTTTTTTTCCCCTCCTTTCCTTTTCTGTTTTCTATGTGTGTTTGAGCATTCATTTTTCAGTTTTTATTTTTTGTTCTTCTTTTGTTTTGTTTAAGTGTGTGTGTGAATGTGTGTGTGAGGGTTCAATTTACATTCTCTCCTTTTATTTTTTCTTCTTCCATTTTTTGTTTTCTGTGTATGTGAGTGTTGAGTGTTTGTTTTTCAGTTTTTCTTTTTGTTCTTTAGTTTTGATTGTGTGTGTGTGTGTGTACTCAGTTTTCCTGTTATTTGCCTGTATGTGCTTTTATGTTTCCTTCTGTGTGTTTTACTTGTTTTTTTTCTCTCTCTCTCTCTCTCTTTGGTTTTTATTTTTGTTTGAGCTTTTGTTTTTCTGTATTTATTTTTTATTATCATTGTCCATCCCATTTCATTCTACATTTTTCTGTTCTCATTGCTGTTGCTTTATCTTGAACTCAAGGGGTACACACACGTATCCATTAAATTATCATATAAGGTGATGGTGGAGAGTGTGTTTCAGGGGACCCAAACCCCAGTCAGTGAACATCGTGACTTGAAAGTAGTAGCTGAATACTAGCTCCCCACCCTCCACCTTATTCAACTTTCAAAACTCCCAGAGACAGCATAGCTTCCCTCCTCTGTTTTAAAATATAATGAATTTAGAGTCCCTGATCAGGAATTGAGGACTGAGCAAACAGAAGCCCCTCTCACTACCACTGAATAACAGAATTAAAGAGAAAAGAAAGAGATTTATCACAAATAAGGAAAAATACAATAAAAGAACACTGGTAATTTGCAGTGTACCAATACCCAAAAATTCAGACCTCAAATCCAAACAATGGAAATCAACAATGATTGGTCCCAGAATACAACAGGGGCTAGGGAATGGTTGGAAAGGGCAAATAAGACTCACAAAATACAAGATGAAACACTGAAGGAAGAAGATTTTGGCCATAAAAACATGCAGAAAACAAATAACAAGCTGACAAGCATGGAAAGCAGAATTAACCAAGCAGAAGAAAGAATCTCACAGCATGAAGACCAAAACATGAAATTGACCCAATCTGTTAAAAACACAGAAAGAAAACTCAGAAAGAAAGAACAAAGATTCCAAGAGACATTCAATTATATCAAGAGGCTGAACTTACACCTGCTCATTATCCCAGAAGCAGAAGGGAAAACAGAGAACACCTTTGAATAAATATTTCAGGAAGTTATCAAAGAAAACTTTTCCCATCTCACCAGAGATGTGACCATCCAAACACAAGAGATTCAGAGAACCGCTGCAAGACATCAAATAAGAAGACCAACCCCTAGACACATAGTACTTCACCCACACAAAGTAGATATAAAAGACAAAAAAAATTCTAAAGGCTGTGAGAGAGAAAGGTAAGACTACCTGCTGACAAAGAGCAATCAGAATAGCAAAAACTTACTGGCAGAAACACTATAAGCTAGAAGGGATTGAAGTCCAATCTTTAAAGTTCTCAAATATAAACAATTTCAACAAAAAATTTCCTACATAGCAAAGTTCAGTTAATCAGTGATGGAGAATTAAAATCCTTCCCAGACATCCAATCCCTGAGAGATTATGCTGCTTCCAGACCAGCTCTGTAAGGGATGTTCAAGAAGGGATTAAGCACAGAAGAAAAAACAAAAGACAAAGCATTTTGCAAAAATACAGAACACAGAACCAACAGAGAATACAGTGCACCTGCAAATTTGAAAACACACACATATACCAACACTAGAGTGTAAAAGAAAACAAAATAGCCTTATAAAAGCCTCATAACAGGGATAAACTCTCACATTTTAATAATCACCCTGAAAGTCAATGGAATAAATGCACCACTGAAAAGATATATAATGCAAACTAGATTTAGAAAGCACAACCCAATAATATACTGCCCACAGGAAATATATCTCACTACATAGGACACCCACAGACTTGAAGTTAGAGGATGGAAAATAAACTTACAGGTGAACAGGAAACAAAAAAGGCAGGAGTCATTATTTTACTATCAGGCAAAGCATCCTTCAAGCTACAAAACATGAAAAATGATATGAAAGGAAACTACGTAATGATAAAAGGTTCAATCAATCAACAAGTAATAGTCATCTTAAACATATATGCCGCCAACACAGGAGCACTAGGTTCTGTAAAACAACTACTAAGCAAATTTAAAAAGATATGGACTCTAACACTATCATAACTTGAGACTTAAATATCCCACTAATGACCCAAGATAGGTCATAGAGAAAAAATATATACAAGGAGATCCAGAACCTCAATTTGATGCTTGGTTATATAGACTTAAGATACCTATAGAACATTCCACCCAACAAACACAGAATATATGTTATATTCATCATCACATGGAACATACTCCAAGATCAACCACACATTTGTCCATGAATCAAGCTTAAACAAATTTTATAAGATCAAAATACTGCCATGCACCTTCTCAGATCTCAGTGGAATAAAATAAATGGTACCTCCAACAAGATCCCCCAAAACTCACAAAGATATGGACACTATGATGCTGAATAACTTCTGGGTCAACACAGAAATCAAAAGAAAAGTTAAAAGATTCTTGGAAACCAGTGATAACAAAGACTTATCTTACCAAATCCTCTGGGATGCCATGAAAGCAGTGGTAACAGGGGAATTTGTAACTATGCACACACACCAAGAAAATAGATCACAAGCTAATAGCCTAACAAATCTCCCAAGGGAACTGGGAAGAAAGAACTACCAAAACCCTCAGTTCAGCATAAAAATCTAGATCAACAAGGTAAAAGCCCAAATACAAGACATAGAAGAGAAAATACCATAGGAAAAAATAAACAAGACAAAAACCTGGTTCTTTCAAAGGAATGACAAGATTGGTGAACTCCTAATCAGATTGGTCAAAAAAAAAAAAAAGAAAGAAAGAAAGAGCCCAAATAAATACAATCAGAAGTTCAAAAGACCAAGTCACAACTGCCATCACCCCCACCACCAAAATGCAAAAAATTATCAGAGATTACTATGCACACCTGTATGGAAACAAACTCAAAAAACTAAATGAAATGGAAGACTTTCTTACATCACACAACCTCCAAAATTTGAAACAAGAAGAAACTGAGACCTTAAATAGACCAATAATAACTCAGAGAATTGACTACATCATAAGAAAAGCCCTGGACCAGGCAGCTTTCCAATAGAATTCTACAAAACATACAAGAAGGAGGTGATACCAATCTTATTGAAAATATTCCAGAAAATTGAGAAAGATGGAACTTTCCCAAAATCATTCTATGAGCTAATATCAAGCTGATACCCAACCCAGGTAAAGAGTCAACAAAGAAAGAGACATACAGGCCAATATCACTGATGAACTTAGATGCAAAAACTCTCAATAAGATTCTAGCAAATTGGATCCAAAAATACATCTCAAGATTATCCACCAAGAACAAGTAGACTTCATTCCCATGATGCAAGGCTGGTTCAACATTTGCAAGACCATAAATGTAATTCAAAACATCAACAGGTGTAAAAACAAGAACCACATAATTATATCATTAGATGCAGAAAAATTTTTCAAAAAAATCCAGCATCCCTTTTTGATAAAAAACCTTGAACAAACTAGGCATAGAGAGAAAATACTTGAAAATATTAAGAGCCATTTAGGATAAACTCACATCCAACATATTGCTAAGTGGACAGAAATTGGAATAATTTTCCCTAAAAACCAGAACAAGACAGGACTGCCTACTTGTTTAGATTGTGTGGGAAATCCTAGCTAGAGAAATCAGAAGAGAGGTAAAATTCACGGGTATTCAAAAAACAAAAGAGGGGTTAAGTTATCCATCTTTGTAGATGACATGATATTATTCCTTGAATACTTAAAAGAATTTTTCAAACACCCCTTGTAATGATAAAAAAAAAAAAAAACTTTGGCAAAGCCTCAGAGTGCAAAATCACCAGCAAGCAACAGCTGCCGTTTTATACATCAACAACAGAGACGCAGAGGACCAAATAAATAACACAATGTCATTCACAATAGCCATACACACATACAAACAGTAATAACTTGGCATTTTCCTAACTAGAAAAGTGAATGATCTCTACAGTAAAAACTATAAAACACTGATCAAAGAAATCAAAGAAGACACAAACAAATAAAAACAAATTCCATGTTCATGGATTGAAGTATCAACATTAAGATGTCTGTCCTACCCAATGCAATGTACAAATTCAGTGCTATACCCATTAAATTACAAACATCATTCTTCTCCAACCTGGAGACAGCAATACAGAAGTTTATATAAAAACATAAACAATCATGAATAGCCAAAAGAATTCTTAGCAAAATAAATAAAGCAGGAGGTATCACACCCGCAGACATTAAATTTTATTTTAAGGCTACAATAATCAAAATAGCCTGGTACTGGTTTAAGAACAGGCATATAAACCAATGGAACAGGATAGAGATTCCAGAAAAAAAACTTCAATTTCTCAAGCAACTCACCTTTGACAAAGCCTTCACCAACAACCACTGGGGAGAGGAGAACCTATTCAGTAAATAGTCCTGGGAAAACTGACTGATCACAGGCAGAAGAATTAAATAGGATCCCTATCTATCATCATATACAAAAAATCAACTCTTAAATGACTCAAAGACCTAAACATAACACCTCAAACTATAAGAATGATAGGAAAAACAGGAGACACTCTTATAGAAATTGGAATAGGAAACCAATTTCTGATCAAAACACCAAAAACCCATGCCATAATAGTTAAGCTATATAAGTGGAACCTCCTAAAGATGAAAAGCAAATCAAAAATTAAAAATTAAAAAATAAAAATGAATCAAGGGAATGGGACAGTCCACAGAATGGGAAAAAAATATTTGTCAGCTGTGTATCTGGCAAAGTCCTAACACTCAACTGTGTTCCTTCAAGGGACTCAACTGTGCCAAAAGAAAAAAGCAAAACAGCAAAAAAAACCCAACATTTAAGTGAGTAAAAGATATGAATAGACATTTCTCAAAAAAAGACATATGGACAGCTAAAAGATTCATGAAAAAAAGTTCAGTTTCAGTAATCAACAGAGAAATGCAAATCAAAACCATACTGAAATACGACCTAACTCCAGTCAGGATGGCAATCAATAATAACTCAAAAAGCAACAGATGTTGGAGAGGATGTGGAGAAAAAGGAATGCTTCTACACTGATGGTGGGTGTGTAAACTAGTGCAACCTCTGTGGAAAACAGTGTGATGATTTCTAAAAGATAGAAAAATTCACCTTCCATAAGACCCAGCAATCCTTCTTTTGGTAATATACCCAGAGTAACTCATATCATTCCCCAAAAAAGATATCTGTGCAAGCACGATTACTGCAACATTATTCACAATAACAAAAACATGGAACTAACCATGCTGCCCATTGAAAGTGGCCTGGATTTAAAAAACATAATACATATACTTGATGGAACATTATGCAGCCATAAAGAAGGATAAAATTATGGATTTCACAGCAACTTGGATGGATTTAGAGTCTATAATACTCACTGATCTATCATAGAAACAAAGGACTGAATATCCCATTTCTTACTCATGGGGTAAGAATATTTATCCAGAATATTTATCACAATAATACAAGAAAGGGAATGGGAGTAGCAGGACACTTGCAGGCGAGGAAGGGAGAGGTGGTCACATAATACCAATAAGGGTACCTGACCCCAAATCAGGTGAGGTAAAGATCAATGGGCCGTTCAAACTTCACCTGTGTGATGACCACTTATATACTTAATTCTGAATTGTACCCCTACATATTTAAAATAAAAAAATAAAAAAATAAAATATTTACAGCAGTAAAAAAGTAATCATTTTTGGAAGAAGACCACTTCATTGTCTTTGTTCTGCCTGATTTTCTTTAAGAATTGTTTTCCTGTGGTATCTCTGTAAATGTTTGTGATGATATTAAATTAATATAAACTGCTCTGCATAATTATGATGTATTATATCCATGCCTCCAGGAATATATTTTTATGTTAATTTCATTAACTTTTTCTTTATTTTGTTTCCTCATACATGTGTGTATTTTTATATGTACATTTAAATAAATATAAAATTATAGGCAGTGTAAGTCCATTCATATGAGCATATTCAGTTAGATTTAAGAGTAATTTTTTTTAATTTGAATACTATAAATGGTAATGAGTACTTATGCATGTATGTGTATATTTGTATAAACTGATCATCAAAATTATTTCAAATCTATTTCCTTTGTTAATATATAAAATAAGCTTACTAATTTAGTATGGGCTTTTACAAATATAAATATGCTACATTAAATCCTGTTTATTAGCAAAACTTTCTCGACATTTTAGCTATTTTATCTCTGAAAAGAAAAGCTAATACATATTTTAAATTAACTTTTTTTGTAAACATTTTTAAGAATATGCTAACACACCACAGTAGCATAAGCAGGAGGAAGTTTTCAAGATGATTAACTATAATCTTATTCCAAATAGATTAATTCTTTAAAAGTAATATATTTTTTTCTGAGTCTATAGGGCTTTTTATGAGAATAAAGTGCCTGAGTCAAAATATGTTCATTTTGCCTTCAGAAAGCAAGACCTCAAAGGAACACACTATTTGCATCCAAATATATGATGACACTCATCAACAAAAAAATTTGAGTTCAGCAAACATGGAAATCTTCTTGAAGAGTGCCTTTCCTGTGGCTGTCTGCAAAGTCAAAGTGGGTTTGACTTTGCTTTATAGGCTACAGGAAGGAAATAGTTGACAGTGCTGACATGTGACCTTTCTGTTCTCAGATCTTTGTGTTTTGTTTTGGCAAATTGGGAGAAAGAAAGCAATTTTTGAAAATAGTGTTATACTGTCTATGTTTTATTTACTACCTGAAGTTGAACATATTTTAATCAAAACACAAATAAATGAGGAAATGTTAATTTTTATTTAAAGAGTTTTATTGAAAAGATATTGACAGAAAGATTAAAAAATAAGGTAAAATAACATATTAATTACTAGTAGTTAAGATCAGTTACTGCCTTTGAGGAATAAAATAAATGCTCTTGGCTTTTTCCTTATCACCACATTAAAAAAATCAGTGATTAGTTCCACCTTAAATTTTGAATCTATAAAATCTATTATTTCAAACATAAGTTGTGTTTATTTACTCAACATATTAGAATTTAGATGTTCAAGAAGGTAAAAGAAATCCCAAAATATGTAACTTTAATAAAAGACTCACCAAGCTCATCTGACAGTCAAAGTTTAAGTTTTCATAATCATGCTTGGTTTGTACAAGAGGTTCATATGGCGCCACCTAATACTGCTATTATGTAATATTAATTATCCTTTCATCTAGTTATTTTATCTATTGCTAAACTTTGAGACAATTACTTCCAATGGTCAGTTCTTTTTCATTACTATCATTTCTTCTACATTTTTTTCCAGTGGAAAGCTTAAATAAAAAAGAAATGTTTCTCATCAAAGTCGAAATATAATTTATGCAAGATAGGAAATAATTAGACAAAGACTACTTTTTCTTCTCAAATGACTAATTTTTAGAATACAGCATTCATGTTCTGATTGAATGGCATAAAATAATCGTTGCTGTGATGCCTTCCACTTTTTATTTGATTATCGTTGTACACTAATAGACTTTTCCATTTTCAGTATGTTTCTATTCACTACATTCACAATTCTTTTGATGCTTAATTGGTCACCTTCATTACTAGAGACCTTTTGTTTACTCTAGAACAACTCTATTAATCTTTGATACCGTCATTGCTTTCTGGCAGTGAAGAGTATCAAGCTCCTTTTGAATATTTTTCTTCCTCAGATCTAGGATAGTATTTAGGCATCACAATTGAAGCATTAGGCATAGCTGTTCACTGCTACTAAGTTGGAATCACATACAATTTAATGGACAAAGCTAAAAAAATTGTATATATATAATTTTTATATGTATACATATATATGCATGTGTGTGTATATATTATATATATATACATATATTTGACAGCATCCCCAATTTATAAAAATATTACAGAACTTTAAGTGTTGAATTATACAATTATATCAATTCTGTCATGTGGCATATTTTGTTTGCCAAAATACTGATTTAATATTTTCATCATTCTGTGAAATATAGTTTCAAAATTATAAAACTAGTATTACATAATTAATTGTTTTGTGGCAAATATTTCTTACACTATATTTTCCCAAAAATGTACAATTAAAATGACATGTCAAAAATCACTTGTTTCCATTCTAGAGATTTTTTTTTTTTTTGAGTTTGAGTCTCATTCTGTTGCTCAGATTGGAGTGCAGTGTTGTGTTTATGACCACTGCAGCCTCGACCTGCAGGTCTCAGATGATCCTTTAGCTTCAGACTTCCAAATAGATGGAACTACAGGCACACACTACCATGCCCAGCTTATTTTTTAATTTATTTATTTTATTGTAGACACAAGATCTCACCCACATTGCCCAGGCTGGTCTCAAACCCCTGAGCTCAGGCAATCTCCTCTTGCCTCATCCTCCCAAAGTATTGGGGTTATAGGCGTGAGCCACTGTGCCCAGCTAAAGATCAAATTTTAACTTAATTTTTATGTACTTTAAGATCTATACATTTTCAAGACTAAACTATATGCTAAGTTATATTTAAAAATCTATAAGTGCTTCTCACTCATGTAATGGACCTTAAACATCCAATGCAATACTATATGAAAATGACTGACCGTACTGGGAAACTATGGTGGGGGGAGGGAGATGGGATTAACAGTACCAAATATCTGTCTGGGTACGGGGGAAATATCCCATATCAACAGGGTGCCTGAATGAAACGCAATTGTATACCTAACCCTTAACTGTACCCCACAACTTCACAATAATAATAAAAAAAATCTGTAAGTGCGTGGAGATCTTCTCATTTGTTTTTCTAGTCTCATAGTATGCCATTAAGTGGCTATGTTCTAGTTTCTTCAAATAGTTCCCTATATGTAAACTCAGTTTCCTTAAAATGTTTTACTATTACACATAAGTTTCCATGAATGAACAGGTGTACATGTTTTATATTTTATACTATTTCTCATGTGTAATTGAAATCGATTCAATAAGTATAATATCTGTTCAAATTATCCTCCATAACATTTGTTCGCAAATGAATTTAGTCAGCAATTTAGAAAGATGTGCAGTCACCCAGATCTATTCAAATAATACAGGTTGTCATATATTTGGATTCTTTCAACAGCAGTGAGATAACATATTTTGATATAGTTTAAATGTTTGATTGTCTTATTTTAATAAGACAACATATAATTATGGACCATTTTTATTTATTATTTACAAATTGTTAACTCATACATTTTGCAACTATCCTAAGTGCTGGTCTTTTTCTTCGATTCTTTTAGGAACTGATTTTTTTTCTTGTAGTTTTCTTTTTTTTTTTTCAACTTTAATCAGTATTTTTTATTATGATATTGTGGGTACAGTTAAGGGTTAGGTATACAAATATGCTTCATTCAGGCACCCTTGTTGATAAGAGGTGTCTCCCCATCCCCAGAGAGATATATACTACCATTAATCACATCTCCCTTCCCCTCTCCCCCCATAGTTTCCCACCACTGTCAGTCATTTTCTTATAGTATTACATTGGATGTTCAAGTTCCACTATATGAGTGAGAACATGTGATACTCAGATCTTTGTTTCTGTGAGAGATCACTCAGTATTATAGACTAGTTCCATCAAGGTTGCAGCAAAATTCATGATTTTGTTCTTTTTTATGGCTGCGTAGTATTCCATCGTGTATATATACCACATTTTTTTAATCCAGTCCTCTTTTGATGGGCAGCATTGTTGCTTCCGGGTTCTTGCTATTGTGAACAATGCTGCAATAAACATACATGTGCAGGTATCTTTTCTATAGAGTGATATGAGTTCTTTAGGGTATACTCCCAGTAGAGGTGTTGCAGGGTCATATGGGAGGTCAATATTTAGAGCTTTTAGGAATCTCCATACTGTTTTCCACAGAGGTTGCACTAGTTTGCACTCCCACCAACAGTGCAGAAGTATTCCCTTTTTGCCACACCCTCTCCAGCAACTGTTATTTTTTGAATTATTGATAATTGCCATTCTGACTGGAGTTAGGTGGTATCTCAGTGTGGTTTTCATTTGCATCTCCCTGATTATTAGTGAGGTTGAACATTTTTTCATGTGTCTGTTGGCTGCTCAGATGTCTTCCTTTGAGAAGTATCTGTTCATATCTTTTGCCCATTTTATAATGGGGTTGTTTTTTTCTTTTCAGCACATTTGAGTTCCTTGTAGATCCAAGATGTTAAGGCTTTGTCAGACCTGGAGTTGGCAAATACTTTTTCCCAGTCTGTAGGCTGTCTTCCTGCTCTCTTGATGGTTTCTTTGGCTTTACAGAAGCTTGTCAGTTTAATGAGGTCCCAGTTGTCTATCTTATCTCTTATGGCCTGTGGGTTTTGGGTTTTGTTCAGGAATTGGATGCCAGTTACAATTTCCATGGGGGTATGTCCTTCATTTTCTAAGGTTCTTATGGTTTGAGGTTTTACATTTAGGTCTCTGATCCATTTAGAGTTAATTTTTGTGCATGGGGATAGATAGGGGTCCTGGTTTCAATCTTCTGCATGTGGTCAGCCAGTTTTCCCAACACCGTTTACTACGTGGTTCTCCTCTCCCCAGTGGTAGGTGGTGGAGGTCTTGTCGAAGATGAGTTGGTTGAGAAATTGAGGTTTTGCTTCTGGAATCTCAATTCTATTCCATTGGTCTATATGCCTGTTCCTGTACCAATACCAAGTTGTTTTGATTATTTTAGTTTATAGTAAAGTTTGAAGTCTGGTAATGTGATACCACCTGCTTTGTTTTTTTTTTTTTTCTTTGTTTGTTTGTTTTTCCTGAGGATTGTTCTGGCTATTCTTGGTCATTTGGTTCCATATGAATTCCTGTGTTGTTTTTTTCTAGGTCTGAGAAGAATGTTGCTGGTAATTTGATGGGTATTGCATTAAATCTGTAGATTGCCTTAGGTAGGATGGACATCTTTACAGTGTTGATTCTTCCAATCCATAAACATGGTTTATTTTTCCACTTGTTTGTGTCATCTTTGATTTCTTTGAGCAGTGTTTTGTAGTTTTCATTGTAAAGGTCTTTCATGTTTCTGGTTAGAAAGGTGCCAAGGTATTTCATTTTTTTTGTGGCTATTGTGAATGGAATTGTGCTTTTTATTTGGGTTTCTGTTTGTTTATTATTGGTGTAAAGAAATGTGATTGTCTTTTGCACATTTATTTTATATCCTGGGACTTTGCCAAAGTCCTTTATCAGTGTAAGGAGGTTTTTGACAGATTCTCTTGGGTTTTCAAGGTACACAATCATGTCATCTGCAAAGAGAGATAGCTTGACTTCCTGTTTTCTTATTTGAATACCCCTGATTGCCTTCTCTTCTCTGATTGCTCTAGCAAGGACTTCCAATACAATATTGAACAGGAAGGGTGAGAGTGGGCATCCTTTTCTTGTTCCTGTTATCAGGGGAAATGGTTCCAGTTTTTGTCTGTTTAGGAGTATGCTGGCTGTGGGTTTCTCATAGATGGCTTTTACTATTTTGAGGTATGTTCCCCGTATGCCTAGATGTTTGAAGGTTTTTATCAAGAAGAGGTGCTGGATTTTATCAAAAGCTTTTTCTGCATCTAATGATATAGTCATGTGGTTTTTGTTTTGACATCTGTTGATGTATTTAATTACATTTATGGTTTTATGAATGTTGAACCAGACTTGTATCCCAGGGATGAAGCCTACTTGGTCATGATGGATGATTTTTTAGATGTGTTGTTGAATCCGGTTTGCTAGAATCTTGTTGAGAATTTTAGCATCGATGTTCATCAAAGATATTGGCCTATAGTTCTATTTATTTGTTGGGTCTTTACCTGGCTTAAGTATCAATGTGATATTAGCTTCATAAAATGATTTGGGGAGAGTTCCATCTTTCTCAATCATCTGGAATACCTTCAGTAGGATTGGTATAAGCTCCTCCTTAAATGTCTTGTAGAATTCTGCTGGAAAGCCATCTGGTCCAGAGCTTTTTTTTGTAGGTAGTTTTCTTATTACATAAGAAACAATTTCCTTGATTGTTATTGGTCTATTTAGGGTGTCAATTTCTTCTTGTTTCAACCTAGGCAGGTGGTGTGATGACAGAAGTCTTCCATTTCCTCAAGTTTGCTTCCATACAAGTGTACATAGTAGTCTGTAGTGAACTTTTGTATTTCTTCAGGATCAGATGTGACTTCATCTTTTGTGTTTCTGATTGTGTTTATTTGGGCTTTTTTTCTCTTTTTCTTGGTCAGTCTAGCTAGGGGACCATCGATCTTGTTTATCCTTTTGGAGAACCAGCTTTTTGTTTCATTGATTTTTTTGTATTATCTTTTTGTCGTCTATGTTCTGGATTTGGGCTTTTATTTTGGTAATCTGGATTCTTCTGCTGCAATTAGGGTTTTTGTGGTCTTGCTTTTGCAGCTTTCTTAGGTGGCTTGTTAGGCTGTTAATTTGTGATCCTTCCATTTTCTTCATGTGCGTCTGTAGGGATATAAATTCCCCTCTTACTACAGCTTTCATGGCGTCCCAGAGATTTTGGTAAGATGTTTCTTCAGTTTCATTTGTTTCCAGGTATCTTTTGATCTCCATTTTGATTTCATCAACAACCCAGGAGTTGTTTAGCATCATGCTGTTTAGTGTCCATGTCTTTGTGGGTTTTGGGGGGACCTTGTTGGTGTTAATGTTTATTTTTATTCCACTGTGGCCTGAGAAGATCCATGTTAAAATTTCAGTCCTTTCAAATTTCCTTATGCTTGATTTATGGCCAAGTATGTGGTCGATCTTAGAGTATGTCCATGCAGTGATAAGTACAATGTGTATTCTGTGGTCTTTGGATGGAGGATTCCGTAGGTATCAATTAAGTCCATTTGATCAAGAGTCACATTGAAGTGTCGAACTCATTGTTGACTTTTTGTCCTGAGGATCTGTCTAGGGTTGTGAGTGGAGTATTAAAGTTCCCAGCTATGATGGTATTGGAGTCGATATCTTCTTTTTAGTTTACCTAGGAGCTGCTTTATGAAAGTTGGTGCTCCTATGTTTGGTGCATATATGTTTAGGATGGATATTTCTTGTTGATGGATTGAACCTTTTATCATTATCTAGTGGTCTTCTGTATCTTTTTAAATTTTTGATAGCTTAAAGGGTATTTTGTCTGAGACTAAGATTGCGACTCCTCCTTTCTTTTGTGTTTGGTTCACCTGATAATTTGTTTTGCATTCTCTTACTCTGAGTCTGTGAGTGTCCTTTCTAGTGAGGTGAGTCTCTTGAAGACAATAGATTGTTGCCTGGTGATATTTTATCCATTTTGCATTGTATGTCTTTTCAGTGGTGCATTTAGTCCATTCACATTCAAACTAATTATTGAAATGTGAGAGTTGATCCCTATCATAATGTTCTCACAGAGTTGTTATTCTTCCTGTTTATGCATTGTTTTTCTTTTGGTTTTAGAGTTGGTTCTTGTGTGTTTTTAATATTTTGCCTGTACTCTTGTGAAGAATGTTGTTGTTCTTTTTTCCTTTTCTTCTGTGTTCAATACTTTCTTAAGTGTTTCTTGTAGAGGTGGTCTTGTGGCAGCTTAGGTTCTAAGGGATTGGATATCTGGGAAAGATTTCAATTCTCCCTCACTGATGAAGCTCAGCATGGCTGGGTAGGTTATTCTCGGTTGAAATTGTTTATCTTTTATAACTTTGAAGATAGGACTCCAAGCTCTCCTAGTCTGGAGGGTTTCTGTAGATACATCTGCTGCTATTCTAATTGGTCTTCCCTGGTAGGTAGTCTGACCTTTTTCTCTTGCAGCCTTTAGGATTTTTTTTTTTATACCTACTTTGTTTAGGTGACTTGTTATATGTCTGCAAGTTGGTCTTCTCAATTGTTGTCTTGCAGGGGTTCTCTGAATCTCTTGTGTTTGAATTTTTCATCCTTGATGAGATGAGGGAAGTTTTCTTGAATGATTTCATGAAATGTTTGTTCCAGTGTGACCTCTGTCTCTCTCTCTGCCTCAGGAAGGCCAATTACTCTTAGGTTCTGTCTCTTGAAGTGATCATTCATCTCTTGAAGGTTTTGTTCTGTCTTTTTGAGTTTCTTTTCTATGCTTTTGACAGTTTGGGTTAGTTCCGTGTTTTGGTCTTCGAGCTCTGAAATTCTTTCTTCTGCTTGGCTAATTCTGCTTTCCAGGCTTATTAGTTAGTTATTTATTTTCATCACAGTATTCTTTACTGCTGTTATTTCTGACATCAGCTCCTTTCTATTTTCCTTTTGTCTCTCCTCAATTTTTTTTTTATTCTCTCTATTAATGTCTTGATGTCTGGGTTTGTTGCATGTGACCAGTCATTCTGGGGGATCTTCATTGTTTGTGTTCCAGAATCTGTTTTCTCAGTCTGATCTCCCATGGGTCTGTGTGAGACCTGTATTATTCTTTTCGTTTTTCTTCATTTGTGCAGTTTTCTCCCCTCCCTACTTTTTCCTTCCCTCCACGTCACCATCTTCTCTAATTCTGTTATTCAGGGATTGCTTTTACTTCTGTTCAATCCCCTATTCTTCTTTATGTATGCCCTCTTACTTTGTTCAATTCTGGAGTTACACTGCAGGTTGGGGGTGGTCGTTTTTGAAGTTTTGAAATTTACTTAAGGGGGAGTTGTGATTCAAAATCTATCTGCAGGTCCTGGTATTCACTGACAGGTATATGAATAATGTGAAACCTACTTTCCACTGCCTTGGCATCTGTCCATGCAGTGGGTCTGTAGATTTACTCCCTGAAATAAAATGAGGTTAGCAGAGGGAAGAGAATGTAGCAGACAGTGTGGGGAAGAGGGGGATGGAGAGAGAGAGGAGTAAGGGAGAAAACAGATGAGTGTACCAACAAATGGAGAGAGAGACCTAAACTGAAACAGATAAAAACAATAGACCACAGCTATAGACTAACCAACTACCATACAAAAAAAATTAAAACATACAATGATGTTAACATACAAGCTAACCAACCATCTTATTGATGTGCTGTTCCTCTATGCAAAGCTATGGGTTACAGAGAGGAGAAAAGAGATGAAAAGGAAGAGAGAGAGAAAAAAAGGAACAAAACAGTAGGAATAGAATAAGTCATTAAACTAACAGAACCAAATGAGCACACTCTGAAACTTTTTGTTTAAGTCCAATGTCCTTTCAGCTCTGATTTCTAGCTGTCTTCTCAAGCTTGTAAATTAGTCCACAGTTAGGGTCAGTAGCCCCTGGCCTGCTGTGCAGGACAGTTCAGACCACCCTCAGTTCACCAAATTTCAAGGTTGTTTTTCCTATTTTGGTGTTGTTACCTCGAATCGCCAGAAGGTGGTGCTATCTCAGCTGTTCACCCCAGAGTGGGTGGAGCCGGACCAGAGTCAGGCAGAGGTCAGAGATGTAAGCCTGCCTCAGGGCACACGGGAGAAGACCCAGAGCCGGCAGGACGTCATAGTGGCTGCAGAGGTGGCAGCGATCCCAGCAGATCTTGCTTGCAGGGGCTTCAAGGACTTAAGTCATGGATCGCCTCAGGCATGGGTGGCACAATGCGATATGGGCACCACGGAGGCTGTGGCAGTGCGGCGGCTGCTGTGTCTGTGACTGCAGTGGCTGTCCAGACCGCTGCAATGCCCCAGCGGTGGCATGGCTGAGCTCTGTGTGAAGAGCAGGCTGCCAACGTTGGGGTTTGCAGCCCCCAGGGAGAGAGCCAGAGATCTTCTGCGTTCTCCTTTACAGAGGGTTTCATAGACCAGGCTGCCCCATCGCTATCTTGCCAGAAGTCCTTTTTTTTTTTTTTTGTGAGTTGGAATCTCACTCTGTTGCCCAGACTGGAGTGAAGTGGCTGCTCCCAGCCACTGCAGACTCGACCTGCTGGGCTCCGGCGATCCTTCCGCCTCAGTCTTCCAAGTAGCTGGAACTACAGGTGCACACTACCACACCCAGTTAATTTTTTGATTTATTGTAGAGATGAGTCTCACCAAGTTGCCCAGGCGGGTCTCGAACGGGCTCAGGTAATCCACTCACCTCAGGCTCCCAAGGCGTGGGATTACAAGCTGAGCCACTGAGCCTGGCTTGTAGTTTTCTTATGTCATTTTTTTGTCATATGATTTTTGTATTATTCAAATTAATCAGTTCTTTATTTTATTGGTTTTTATAATTCAAATAAATGTTTTTCTCACTTCTAGATAATTTAGAAATTCACCAATGTTTTTATTTTTTGCAAGCATAGTTTTATTCTTTAGATGGATATTTTTATCCTACTGAAGGCTTTCCTTGTATACTATGTGAACTTATATCCAATATTATATTTTTTTAAAATGGCAGTTATTCCAACACAATTAATTACTAAGTCCATTTTTTTCCTGAAATTGTTGTGACCGGAGTGTGAGGAAGAAGTCGTCACTATGCAGAGGGTCAGATTAGGAGTCCTTTAATTAGCCAGTGACTGAAATGGGGCTCATGTCTCCAAAACTCTCAGCCCCAAGTGAGGCAGGGAGAGGTTTTATAAAGGCAAAAACCGCAAGTGGGTCACATGGCATGGCACATGGCATGGAGTACAAACATAAGGTATTTCAGGCTACATAGCATGAGGCACAAAGATAAGGGACATTAAAATTGAAAGGAAATCAAAATGTGCAAACATACACAAATAAATGTGGAACTTGTGCATGGGGAGTTTCCAGTGCTTAGGGGAAACAAGGGTGTAGGTCCCCAGTTACAGAAAAGTTATAGTCTATGATTATGGGCAAGTTATGTAGGGGGTCATCTTTGTATTAGAACAGCTAAAACAGCTAATATGGAGGATTTGTTACATAGTGGAAGTACTTATGTTTAATTAAACAATCGCAGGTTGTAAATAATTGTTGGCTGTTAGAGTCCAAGTGGGTATTTCATATCCCCTTTTACTTGTGCATGAGTTAAATCTTTGACTCATGAGTCATGGGCAAACGGTCATAGGTTCCAACATATGTGAGTTTTATAGAAGTAATTTGTTGCTTGACAAATTGAATAAACCAATTGAGTATGCAGGACCCTATAAGAAAACCTAGGAGGAAGATGATTGTAGGGTCAGATAGACTGGTGATAAGAGTTGTTAGCCAGGGGTTCCAGTCAAACATAGATTGGAACCAGGATTTTTCATCGTCGAAGTCTTTTTGTCACCTGTCTATGTTTTCTTGGACTTTCTGGAGGGTGTCTTAGATGAGTCCTGATTTGTTTGCATAAAAACAGCAAGTTTCAGCCGGGCTCGGTGGCTCAGCCTGTAATCCTGCGCCTTTGGGAGGCTGAGATGAGTGGATTGCCTGAGCCCGTGGGTTTGAGACCCGCCTGGGCAGCAAGACCTCATCTCTACAATAAATCAAAAAATCAGTCAGGCGTGGTAGCACATGCCTGTAATTCCGGCTACTTGGAAGGCTGAGGTGGAAGGATCGCCGGAGCCCAGCAGGTCGAGGCTGCGGTGGCCGGGAGCGGCCACTGCACTCCAGTCTGGGCAACAGAGTGAGACTCCAACTCAAAAAAAAAAAAAAAAAAGCAAGTTTCTCCAAGAGCAACACAAAGTCCTCCTTGGGATAAGAAGAGCAAGTCTAAGTCCCTACAGTTCTGGAGGACAACCTCTGTTAGAGAGTTCACCTGGTCATGGAGTCAGTCTGTAGCAGATTGCATGTAATTTAAGCCAGAACTAATGTCTTGTGCCAAATTAGTTAGCCCTAATTCTCCGCAGACCAAGGCAGTGGTGCTTAAAGCAGTTGTTCCAGCTACACTTAACCCAATTAAGGCAGGCACTAGTAGGAGGGCAGCACATTTCTGATGAGTTGCCTGAAGACCAAGAGAATTGAATAAGAGGATTCCTTCAGGATCACTATAAGCACATATCTGCGGAAGTACATGGACAGCGATACATAATGTACACTTATTACTTAACATTTCAGCAGTAACACAGTTGGTAAGACCAGTAGGACAAGCCAACCAAATATTGGCAGGGGTTGCATAGGGTATGGATTCAGTTACAGTTACAGTGAGAGACATATTGCAAATATCAAAAAAATGGAGAAGTTGTTAAATTTAAATCTGGGGTTTTAAGACAAGGAGCTGTTCCAGTTACTTTTCCTATAGTGACATGAACTTTCTTTGGAGAAGAACATGTAATTTTGTCAGTGCTGTTTACAACAGGAGTATTAATCCCTAGGCCTACATAGTAAAGAGGCCTTGATTTTAAGCAGAGCCAACAATCTTACGCTAATTGTGACCAGGTGTTATTGATCAAATGATGCATGTGAGTTAACATGAGAAAGAGACTGGGGAGTAGACTGGCCAGGTTTGGAATGGTTGAGGTGAACTAGGGAGTTATTAAGGTGAGCCTGGGGTGATATTTGAGTTGGCAGAAGACAGAGGCTAAGGCAGAGGCTGGTGGTAACTGGTGGTGGGATCTTTTAGTTCTACCAGTGGCCCTATTGGCTTGGCCACAGCTCTATAGGTGAGTGTGCACTGTTGGATAAAGAATAAGGCACCACAGTCATAGCCATCCATGTAGAGTTTTATTCCCCAGGTATTACCTGTACTCAATAATAATGGAAATGAGAAGTAACCCTTATTTATATAGGCTGTTCTGGGCCAGCAGTTGGTCAAAGGGTTTTAGATGAGTCATTAGGCTCCCCACCATAAGCTACAATAATGACACATTTCCAGTATGCACAAAAGAAGTGGCCAGCCTGATCACATTGCTTGTCTGTAGGGTTAGTGGGGCAAAGGTAAAAGTCTACGTACTTTAGGTAATAAGGGATTGCCCATTGTGTACAGGATTCAGTGTGGTAAGCATTTTGTGCTGGTGCTAAGTTGATTATTCCAGACAACCGTCCTGCTAGACATTCTTTTTCTATGTTTACTAGGTCCGGAAGGTTTACTTTAAATTAAAAATGGAGTTGGGCCGTGGGTTCTATTTTAGATAGCTAAAACCTTTCCCAGTGTAAACGAGGTTAGAGAAAAGGTGGAGACAGCACTGTAAGTCATTATGAAAAAGGGAGAACAAATGAGAAGATAACATCAGAACAAGAATGAGAAAATCTTAGCTTGAGATGACTGATTCCAGGGGTTACTGTCCATTTTTAGGTGAAACAGGATGGCAAACTTGGAAGGTGATTTTTAGAGGAATTTTAGAGTCCAGTTGTACAGTTCAATGGCCTGAGCCAGGTGAATTGATGTCATCAAATCCAGTCCTTTTGACTCAGGAGTGATGAATCTAAGCCAACAATCCATCCACTTTGAGTGCCATTGGGGTGGTGAGGATGATAACATAAGGGCACTTTCAGGCAGGGGTATGTCCTTCTTTCTGGAACTTTTGATGTAGACTGGGTCCCCAGGCTGGAACTGATGGCATGGCATGGAAGACAGGGTTGGCAGGATGCCACAGATGTTGGAGTGGACAATAGTCTGGACCTGATGGAGGGACTGGAGGTACATTCATAGATTGATTAGTAATTTTTTTCAAAAATGAGGTCCCACAACTGGGACAACAAAGGAAGGGGTCTTCCAAACATGATTTCATATGGAGTGAACCCAGGCTTATAGAGAGTGCATTGGGCCCAAAGAAGGACTAGAGGCAACAGGCTTGCCTATTTTTTCACCAGTCTTTATTATTAATTTGGTTAAAGTGTATTTCAAAGTTTGGTTCATGCATTCTACCTGTCCAGAGCTCTGTTGTCAGTAGGCACAATGTAATTTTCAAGTTATACCTAGTGCCTTGCTGACCAGCTGGGCTATGGAAGAGGTAAAGACATGACCATTATCAGAGCCAATGGTGAGAGGGAGCCTAAACCTAGGGATAATGGCATGTCATAAAAACCTAGTAACCATAAGTGCAGTTTCATTTTTTGTGGCAAAAGTGTCTACCCATCCAGAAAAAGTATCCCAAAACTCTAGTAAATAGTTGTACTCTGCATGAGGGGGCTTTATTTCTGTAAAGTCTATTTCCCAGTGTGCTCCAGGGCTTGATCCTCAGTCCCTGATTCCAAAGGAGGGCCATGGCCCTTGTTTTGCATTGACTTGGGCACAAGCAGGACACCTTGCTGCTATCTTGGTTGCTATGTATTTTAAGTCATTAATATGATAGAAATGGTTTAACAGTTCAATCATTTTGGTGCTTCCCAAATGGATGGTAGAATGTAGTTGTCTTACCAAAGTGTGTCTGAAAGCTTCAGGCAAAATAATTTTAGAGTCCTTGACCCACCATCTGGTAGGATCCTTGTGGGCCCCTGCCTGATCTGCCTGTTCTTCTTCTTCTTGGGTGTAGGTAGGCCGCTTTGGAAGAGAAGAGACTGGAAAGGTTCTAGTTAACAGGACAGTCAGAGACTCAATTTGAAGTTATGCTGCCTTTCAAACTTCTTGATCTTCCAGGTGATTTCCAATTGCCTCCAGAGTGTCTGATTTTTTCTGTCCCTTTCAGTGAATGACAGCTACCTCTTTGGGAAGCCATATGGCCCTTAAAAGAGCTAAGATTTCTTCCTTGTTTTTTATAGTTTTACCCACTGCAGTAAGAAATGCTCATTCCTTGTAGATCATGGCATGGACATGAAGTGTAGCAAAGGCATACTGGCTGTCAGTGAAGATGTTTACCCATTTTTCTGCTCCCCATTGTATGGCCTGAGTTAAAGCAACTAACTCAGCCTTTTGAGCCCATGTGCCATTGGACAAAGATTGTGAACAGATCACATCTTGAGTTGTGGTTACTGGCCTTGCAGATTCCTCCTATTACCAGCCTGCTGCCATCCATGAACAGGACAGCATCAACCTGGTTTAAGGGGGTGTCCTGAAGATTGGGGCAGCTGGCCTGAGAGATATTCATCATGTCTTTGCAGTCATGCCTTGGGTTTTCTGATTTATCTTCTGGGAGCAGGGTAGCTGGATTAAGGCATTGGGTAGGAGAGAAAGTCTGGGTTGGTCAAATAGGAGGATTTGATATTGGGCAATGCAGGTATTTGTCATCCAGTGGCCAGAGGCCCCCTGGAACAGAGTTTCAACAGTACAGGGAACAGTCAAAACCAGATTCTGGCCAAAAGTTAATTTATCTGCTCTTTAACTAGTATGGCCATGGCTGCAATGGTCCAGAGACAAGAGGGCCAGCCAGAGGCCACCAGGTCCAGTCTTTTTGACAAATAAGCTACCAGTTGCCTCCAGGGTACTAAGGTCTGAGTGAGGACTCCTTTCACAATTCCTCACTGTTCATGAATGAGCAAGTGAAAAGGCTTGGTAACATCTGGGAGGGTTAAAGCCTGAGCTTGGTGAGAGCACATCTTTAACTGCCAAAATGCTTGTTCCTCAGTAGCAGTCCATTGTAGCTCTTCTGCCATGGCTGTGTATAAAGGTTTGGCAATTTCAGCAAAATCCAGAATCCATAGTCGGTAATACCCCACCACCCCCAGGAATTCTCATACCTGTTTCTTCATTGTTGGTGTGGTAGTCTGAAGGGTAGTTTCTTTGCAGGCTGACATCAGGGCTTACTTACCATTTTTCAGCTGGTATCCCAGGTAGGAAACTTCAGTCAAGCAAAACTGTGTTTTAACTGAGACATGGTAGCCCAGGTCTTGAATAAGCTATAAGAGAACCATAGTACCTTTTAAACAGGTGTCCAAGTCTGCAGCCATGAGCAGGAGTTCATCTACATACTGGATTAAGGTACATTCAGGGTGTAAGGCATGAAATCCTGACACATCTTGTTGTAAGGCTTCCCCAAAAAGAATCGGGGAGTTCTTGAATCCCTGTGGTAACTGAGCCCAACTGAATCCCTGTGGTAACTAAGTTAGTTGACTCGTATCTCCGGAATCAGGGTCTGTCCATTCAAAAGCAAAAATAGGTTGACTGGCAGGGGACAAAGGAAAGGAAAAGAAGTTGTTCTTTAACTCCAATACAGTGTATACCTGGTGTTGAGGAGAAAGTAGGCTGAACAAAGTGTACAGGCTGGAGACAGTAGGATGGATTGTTTCAACCTGCTTATTTACCTTTCTTAAGTCCTGAACAGGCCAGTAGTCAGATGTTCCTGGCTTTTTAACTGGCAAAAATGGCATGTTCCAAGCAGATTGATAGGGCATTAAAATGTTAGCTGCTGAAAGTCTTTTAATGTGAGGAGCAATTCCTTTCTGGGCCTGTAAACTCATGGGGTATTGATAAAAACAAACAGGAATGACGGATGCCCACAGACTCACTATGACTGGAGGGTGATGTTTCACCAATCCTGGTGGGTTGGTCTCTGCCCAGACTGAAGGAAATTCTTGCTGTAACTGTGGAAGTAAGCTTGATGAGACATTCTCAGTGAAAGACTTAGAAGACGTTAACAAGTATTCTTCAGACAATGGAACAGTTAACAGCATTTGATAGGCCATGTCAGTAGGAATATACATTTTAGTTTCATCTGGTGAAAACACAATAGTTATTCTTAGTTTCTGGAGCAAATCTCAGTCCATGAGAGAGTATGGGAAGTCAGGAGCTATCAAAAATGAGTGGGTAACCCATTTTTTCCCTAAATCAACTGTTCAGTTGGAGGTGAACTTACAGTTTGTGATTGTACCCATTGTCCCTTGAACAGAA
This sequence comes from Cephalopachus bancanus, assembly GCA_027257055.1. Taxonomy (NCBI): domain Eukaryota; kingdom Metazoa; phylum Chordata; class Mammalia; order Primates; family Tarsiidae; genus Cephalopachus; species Cephalopachus bancanus. The sequence goes on along the minus strand of JAPVLO010000127.1, from coordinate 2,605,660 downwards.
ATTTGTTTGTTGGACATAGGTCCTAATGGTGACTTTAGGACCAACAGTTCTGCCCAGTGTCCACTAAGAGTTAGACTGGGTAGCCCCCAATAGCACTTGTTACCATGGGCTCTTGGGTGTCTAAGGAGAAAGAGCTCTGGTCTCCTCAGTCTGAGTCATTTTCAGTTTCACCAGTAGAAGGCAAGACCAGAACTGATTTAGTTTCCTCTGTTTTGGGGTGATGAGGGCAATCTTTTATTCAGTGACCCAGTTCCTTACAATATGCATACCGATTTTTGGATAGCTGGATGCACCCAGTTTTGTTTTGTCTCTTTTTAGTCTCTCCCTTTGGTTTATGTGCTGGCTTTAAGCCAGGTTGGGAGCCCTGAATAGCAGCCACTAATATTCTTGTCTGCAATTTTGTTGCTTTATACATTTTCTTGTCTTTCTGTTTCTGTTTCTCAGCATCTTGGTTATTAAAAACCTTTTTGGGATACCTCAACCAGTTGAGAAATGTTCATTCCTGTGAAACACTCAAGTTTTTGTAACTTTGCCCAGATGTCAGCAGCCACCTGAGTTACAAAGACCAAATTGATAGCCCAAGCATTCTCAGATGCTGAGGGATCAACCTGGGTATAGGTATGGAATGTCTCCTGAAGACACTCAAGAAATGCCCCTAGTGACTCCTCAGGGCCCTGAATGATCTAGGTAGTTTTAGAAAGATTAATAGGTTTGGGGGCTACTCCCCTCAGACCAGCTAATAGAGTCTGGTGATAAGTATTTAATGCTCCAGATCCTACTAAAGTGTTAGGGTCCCAGTCCTGCTGTGTGGAGGGGAAAACCTCATTCAGCATTCCTTGATTTTTCTCCTCTGTACCAGCAACCAGAGCCAGAACAGATTTCTTGGTTTCAGCCTTAATGCGTTCTTGTTCCTCAGAGGAGAAAAGAGTCAGAAGGAGCTGCTGACAGTCGACCCAGGTGGGGCGATGTGTCCTCATGACAGACTCCATTAAGGAGATTAAAGTCTTTGGTTTATCAGAATATGGCGGACTTTGGTGTTTCTAATTGTGTAAATCAGAGGTGGAAAACGGAGCATAAACCAGAAAAGGCTGCTCAATTCAACCCAACCCCTATGGAGGGGGAACCACCCAGAAGGGTAGGAGTGGTGCTAGATCTGTCTGACATTGGAGTTGGGTAGCCAAAGATGGGGACCTAGGTGGAGGGGAAGTAGAAGAGACAATGGCTGGGGAGGAGAAGGTGATGGTTGGAGAAGACTGAGGACAATACGGTGGTGGGTTATTGGTGGGAGTGACCAGCTCCTTAAGAGGGCCCTCTGTAGATGAAGGAAGAACAGGGTATAAACCAGGTGGAGTGGGAGTGGAGGCAATCGGGAAAGGAGGAGCCAGAGCCACCTTCTTAGAATTTGGGGGTTTTGGCTGTGGAGGATTGTCATTGCCTGGTTCATCAAGGGACTTAGTATTCAGGATCTAACTAGGGGTACCTGGCCCTAGTTAGGTATATGTCTTGAGTCAAGGTGGGTGGGGGTTGACCAGGATTAGCCACTGGCCAATATAGGGGAACTGATCTGGGTGTAGGGGACCCCTCATGCCAGTGACAATCCTCCAGACAGCTTGGGTGACATGTACATTTAGAGACCCTGTAGAAAGTCACCCAACATTAAACAAAGGTCAGCCAATTTTGCAGAGGGTACAGAGCTTGCATTTTGAAAGATGCACTCCACAATCCTTGGCAAATCTGACAGAGAAGTTCCTTATCATACAATCCATGGGACTTGAGAATTTAGATGACTTTGAAGTCCTCTGTCTCATATTGTCAAAACCAGTAAATCACACCATAGAGATACTTAATCAAAAAGTGCAGCAGAAGCAAACTCTGTAGGCAAGAGCACAGCAAGAACGCAAAGGAGAGAAATCAAAGGGGGTATCCAAACAAAAAACAAAAAATTGAAACACTGTTCTACCAACGTCTTTGGTCACTGAACAGAGTCTAAGGAATGACCTTGTTAGGCTCTGTCCTCCTCAGTAAAATTGTGGTCACAACCAGAACAAGACAGAAGCTTACTTCCTGGGAGATTGCAGTCAGACTCAGGTTCCTTTGAAGTGAGAGGAGATCGGTGGTCATTCCTTCTCCCTCCAAGCCAGATGAGAGGCTATAGGGCTCTGGAATGGCACAGGGGTGCCTCCTCTATAACATCTTCCCAAGCCAGGGAGAGCTGGAGTGAGGCCTCCTCCCGAGGTTGACAATTTCTCACTGGGGACTCCAAATGTTGTGACCAGAGTGCAAGGAAGAAGTTGTCAACACACAGAGTGTCAGATTATGAGTCCTTTAATTAGCCAGCGACCAAGAGAGGGCTCATGCCTCCAAAAACTCTTGGCCCTGAATGAGGCAGGGAGAGGGTTTATAAAGGCAAAAACTGCAAGTGGGTCACATGGCATGGCACATGGCATGAAGTACAAACATAAGGTACATCAGGCTACATAGCATGGGGCACAAAGATAAGGGACATTAAAATTGAGAGGAAAGCAAAATATGCAAACATATACAAATAAATTTGGAACTTGTGCATGGGGAGTTTCCAGTGTTTAGGGGAAACAAGGGTGTAGGCCCCCAGTTACAGAAAGGTTACAGCCTATGATTATGGGCAAGTCATGTAGGGGGTCATCTTTGTGTTAAAACAGCTGAACCAGCTAATATGGAGGATTTGTTACACAGTGGACTGTTTAATTAAACAACTGTAGGTTGTTAGTAATTGTAGGCTGTTAGTGTCCAAGTGGGTATTTCAAAATTTTTACACATAGTTAAATCAATAACTTTATTTAAAAAATTTTGTTGCACAAATGTGTCTCTCTATGTATATGTAAGCAAACAGTCTATTAAGTATAAAGTTTTTCAAAAATTTTATTTTAAAAATGTAGGCTATAATTCAGGATAAGGTATACAGATGTTCCCCATTTTGCCTGGTTTGAGATCAGGCATCCCTATTAATGTTATGTGGCCCTGACTTGCCTCTCCTGGCAGGTTCCAGCTACTGTCAATCCCTTTCTTTCTTTTTTTTTAAAGTAAAACTGTTTTTATTCACTTATAACATGATCATTTACACAGAAAAACTGATTAAAAAAAGACTATTAAAACTGATAATTGAAATTAACAGGACTGCAGGATACAAAATCCATACACAAAAAATTAATTTTATTTTTCATTTTTATATATGTAAGGATCACAAGTTGACACTAATAAGCCAGTGAGCCAGTACCATTTATAAAAACATTCTTAAGTACTTAAGCACTTAGGGATAAATCTGACAAAAATATTTGAAAGACATGTACTTTAAAAGCTATGAAATATTATTAAGATAAAGAAGATCTAAACATATAGAAAGAGATACACTATTTTTGTAGGTCAGAAGACTCAATAAAGTTAACATGTTATTTCTCCCAAAATTAACCTATAGATTTAATATAATTATAGTAAAAATTCCAGTAGACTTTTTTATACAAAAACGAAACCGATTCTAAAATTCATAGAGACATGCAGGTACCAAACATAACCAAAACAACTTTGAAAGTGAAAAACAAACTTGGAGAACTGACACTACCTAATTTCAAAAATTATCATAAATCTACAGTAATCAAGATAGTGTGACAATGACATAATATTGACAAGTATATCAAAGGAGTAGTGTATTTATAGACAACTGACTCTCACCAAAGATGCAAAGGTAATTCATTAGAGGAAAAAATAATCTTTTCAACAAGTAGTGTTGGCACAATAAAATAGTCATTCATATGAAAAAAAGAAACCTTTGGTTCATATCTGTCACCCTATTAAAAAAAATCATCTCAGAGAGAATCATAGACCTAACTGTAAAACCTAAAATTGCAAAACTTCTTAAAAAAATGAGAAAACTTTTATGATTTTGGACTAGGCAAAGATGTCTTAACTATGACACCAAAGCACTGTCCATAAAAGAAAAAAAAAGTGATGCATCTATATCGAAATTAAAATTTTCTTCTGTTCAACAGTATGTAGTGAAAAGACAAGTCACAGACTGGAAGGAAATATTTGCTAGTCATATATCTAATAAAAAGAATTTATACTAAGTATATCATGAACTCTCAAAATTCAGTAATAAGAAAACAACTCCATTTAAAACTGGACAAAATATCTCATTAAAGAAGATATATGAATAGCAGTAAAGCACCTAAAAGATGTTCAAAATCATTCATCAACAGGGAAATGCAAATTAAAACTACAATGAGATTCCACTGCATATCTATCAGAATGGCTAAGTGTTGCCCAGGATGCGGTGGAACTAGCACAGTCACATGCTGCTAGTGGGGAAAATAGCAATTTCTTTAAAGGTTAAACATATACATACTATATGAGCTAGCTGTTTCACTCCTTGGTATTTATCTAAGAGAAATGAAAGCATATGTCTACACAAAGATTTGTACATGATTATTAACAGCAGCTTTATTTGTAATAGTCAAAAACTGGAAACTATCCAAATGTCCATCATTGGATGAATGTAGTATATCCATAAAATAGTATACTACTACTCAGCAATGGTAAGGAATAAATGCTTGATACATTAAAGTATAAATGAATCTCAGTAATTCCTGGTGAAATATCTCAGACCAAAATAAAAAAAAAATAAGAATAAGAGTGATTCCACGTATATAAAATTCTAGGAAATGCAAATACATAGTGACAAAATGTAGATCAGTGGTTACCTAGTGATGGCAGTGGATGATCAAGAGAGGAATATAGTATTACAAAGGGAATGAGGAGACTTTTGGAAGAGAGTTTTGTTCATTATCTTGACTAAGGCTTTCATGGGTACATAAATATGTCAAAACCTATCAAACTGGAAACTTTAAATATGTGCAACTTACTTTCTGTCATTTTCACCATTAATAAGATATTTGGAAATATTTAATGGTTAACTCACTGATGATTTAGAAAAATCCCCCAAACTGCAACATTTTAGATTACTTTGCAATGGCATAAAATAGGCTCTTTCTAACATTCTTTAAAGGTCTAACAATTAGGTTTGCTGTCCTTAGTAGATATTTGGCTGCACTCTGTTATCTAACCTTGTGCTGCTTGCTTGTCTTTTTAAAATTTTTTATTTTGAAGATATGGGGTACAGATTATAGTTCTAGCCAATGTTCAGGGTCCACTTATGAGTGAGAACATGTGGTACTCAGTTCTTTGTTTCTGTGATAAATCACTGAGTATCATAGATTCTAAATCCATTCAAGTAGCTGCAAAGTCTGTAATTTTGTTCTTCTTTATGGCTGCATAATATTCCATTTTTTATATGTACCACCCTATTTTAACCAGTCCAATTTCAATGGATAGCAGAGTTGGTGCCAAGTTTTTACTATTTTAAGCAGAGCTGTAATAGACATATATGTGCGAGTATCTTTTTTGTAGAGTGATTTAAGTGCCTCCAAGTATACTCCCAGAAGAGAGATTGCTGGGTCATATGGAAGGTCAATTTCTAGTTCTTTTAGGAATCGCCACACTGTTTTCCATAGAGGTTGAACAAGTTTGCATTCCCACCAACAGTGTAGAAGCATCCCCTTTCCTTCACATCCTTGCCAGCATCTCTTTTTTGTTGTTGTTGTTGTTGTTTTATTATTGATGCTATTCTTCCTGGAGTTAGGTGATATCTCAATGTGGTTTGATTTCCGTTTCTCTGATGATTAATGAGGCTGAGCATTTTTTTTCATGTGTCTTTTGGCTGCTTATATGTCTTCTTTTGAGCAATGTCTGTTGATATCTTTTGCCCACTTTTTATTGTGGCTATATTTTTTTTCCTTTCAGCACAACTGAGTTCCTTGTAGATCCTGGATGTGAGGTCTTTGTCAGATATGCAGTTGGCAAATAATTTTTCCAATTCTGTGGACTGTCTCTCAACTCTCTTGATGGTTTCTAATGCTTTGCAGAAGCTTTTCAGTGTGGTGAGGTCCCACTTGTCAATCTCATCTCTTATGGCACGGGCTTCTGGGGTTCTGACCAGAAATTGGTGGCCTATTCTGATTTCCCTAAGGGTGTCTCCTGGATTTTCTAAGATTCTTAACTTTGAGGTTTTACATTTAGGTCTTTGATTCATTTAGAATTGATTTTTATAAACCATCTTTAGTCTCTTATAGGGCAAAATTTCTTTCTCTCATTATTCTTCCTTTGTGGAGCTGTTCTGCCTATTCTTAGTTGATAATTTTGTGATTAACTATCCAGCTTCAAATAAGAAAAAAATGGGCTGGGCTCAGTGGCTCAGGCTGTAATCTCAGCACTTTGAGACCGAAGCGAGTAGATTGCCTGAACCTGCAGGTTCGAGGCCAGCCTGGGAAGCTTGGTGAGATTTCGTCTCTACAATAAAAACAAACAAAAAAAATTATCTGGGTGTGGTAGTGCACCCCTGTAGTTCCAGTTACTTGGAAGGTTGAGGCAGAAGGAATGCTGAAGCCCAGCAGGTCTTCTACACTGGTGAACTTCATTCCATCCTGGGCAACAGAGTGAGACTCCAACTCAAAAATATATATAGGTATGTTTAAAGGACTCATATTTGATATACTAATTTAGGGTTATTGATATTTCTATAATGCCATTTAAGACAGCTTCTTTTTTCTCTACATCCCCCCCAATGAGGTTATATTATACATTTATAATAAAGTAATTTACATTTATTACATTGTTCATTCTATCTTCAGATTATCTGACACCCCTGGTTTTATTTTTATTTTGCAGACATAAAATTCATCATTCTACATATTTTGACAAATGCATACAATCATGAATTTACCATTCCAGTACTATTTTAAACTGCTGCACACCTTAACAATTCCTCCACATAGGCTTTTTGAAATCAACCACTCTCTACTCCCCCTAATTCCTGTAACTACTCATATGCTTTCTGTCCCAATCACTTTGCCTTTTGCATAATGTCATATAAATGGAATCATACAACATATAACCTTTTTGGTCTGACTTCTTTTAGTTGTCAAAGAGTATTTTAGCAACCATTTGTATTGTTGCATGTTATTCCATTAAGTATATGAGTGTACTGCAATTTGCTTATCTATCACCTGTTTAAAGATATATTGGTTGCTTCCATGTGATTATGAATAAAAAGCCGTAAACATTTAAACACAGATTTTATTGCGAACATGTTTTCAATTCACTTGGTAAATACTTGGCAGTATGATGGTAGGTCTAAGTTCAACTTTGCAACAAAACTGCCAATTTCTTTTTCATAGTAGCGATAGGGTACCATTTTGCATTTTGACCAGCAATGAATGAGAGTTCATGTTGCTCTGAAACCTTTCCAGTATTTCTTATTACAATTTTTTAAAAAATATGCCAGTCATTCTAATAGGTTTATATTGTGATTTATCGTTGTTTTAAGTTGCATTTTCTGATTTTATCCCAGATATTAAAACAGTTAGAAAGAGTGCAGATTCTATATTGCAACAAGAACAACAAAATGCTGGAGAAACTACAAATTAATTAATTTCATTAGTCTTGTTGTAGAACTCAGGTCTATTGAAAAAAACTAACCTGAAATCTGAAGAAAGATAGGCATCTGCAGAGAGAAACCAGTCCTGAGACTTTGCTTAAGTGAAAAGATAACACTGAAATCTGTATAAGCTGGTAGAAAGAGTAAGCTAGATAATTTCCGTGTGCTGCTGAAGACCAACTGTGGGTTAGTGAGGGTGAATCTATTAGATGCCCCCAGAAACAAAACTTTTCTAGCAAACTTTTTCTCCAGGGTCTCACTAAGCTTTCAAAGTGGAGATAGGGAAAACACTTGAGAAAGCTTTCCTCGTGGTATTGGCTAGGAAAAAGAATCAGTAGACATTGTCAAAAGCTACACAGATGAGCTTCCCCCCCCCACTTACCTTTTCTTTTTTACAATTCAGTAGACTTGGTCTGCTCTAAAGGATGGCACTTGTGAAATTCTGTTGAAGCTGCCAATGGGAAAATAGATCTTCACCAAAATTCTGCCAAGATGTGCTGTGCCACAATTATCCTTTAAAAGGTAATATACCATGGTAGAGGTATCAAATTAGAATATAAAGAGCAGGGGAAACCTACCGCATCACCCCTGTTGCAACAGGGGACTGCAGCTATGTTTATTATGAAGGAGGTTCTACACCTGAAGGTAGGGTAAGAACACATGTGAAGGTTTCATGATGCCTACCCCCATCCCCTACTGCTCCCATCAAATTATCAAGTCTGTAGGGGAAAAAGTGAGAATACAGATGAAGACAGATCCTGGGAGCAGCACTAGGGAAACCTCAAAGGAAAAAATGAAATTGAAAATAAGAAAACTGTTCGAGACTAACCTGGGCAACTTGCTGAGACCTCATCTCTACAATAAATAAATTTTTAAAAATTAGCCATGATGTAGTAGCACATGCCTGTAGTTCTGGCTACTTGGAAGGCTGAGGCAGAAGGATCGCCTGAGCCCAGTAGGTCAACACTGTGATGGCTGTGAGCATGTCACTGCAATCTAGCCTGGGTGATGGAGTGAGACTCTTCTAAAAAAAAAGAAAAAGAAAACTTTGAAATCTTCATTGGCCACATCAAAAACAAACTCCAGCTCAAGTAACATAGCAACAATGCTCAAATCAGTCTAACTTATTACTAGATTAACACAAATTCACATATTTAGAGTTTCACACACTGAAAGGCATACTGCTCCTGAAGCATTCAAAATATGTACTATATTGTCTTACACAATAGACTCAGCTTTCAAAAAGTAATTATGAAGCACACCAAGAAGCATAAGTTGTAGAGAAAAAGCAATCTACAGAAACAGAACTCAAATATTTCACAATCATTGGAAATACCACAAAAGGAATTTTAAATAACTATAAATATTCTGACAACTTTAATAGAAAAAGTAGACAGCATAAAAGATAGAATTTTCATAAACCATGTACAGAAAGACAAACACATGTTCTGGCTTACATGTAGGCTGTAAAACAATCATCTCATAAAAGAGAGTGGAAGAGTGATTATCAGAGATTGAGGATTGGAAGAAATAAGGGGAAAACGGTAAAGGTTACAAATCCTCAGTTAGATAGAAATAAGTGGATTTTTTTTAACATGTGGAGAATATAGCTAATAATGGTACAACATACTTTCAAAATTGATGAGAGTAAATTTCAAATATTGCAGCAACAAAATATTGGATATTTGAGGTAATGGGTATGCTAATTAGCTTGATTCTGTTATCCCACATTGCATTTTTAACTTGCAACATTGTACAAGTATCACATGTACACTATAAACATATAAACCATGATTTTTTAATTCACAATAAAAATTTAATACATTAAAATGGAAGTAATTAAAAAGATATTTTAGCAGAAAAACAGAAAATTGCAACAAAGTATTACATACAAATTATATCAAAATAATAAAAGATTCCTGGAAACAAATGAAATGAAGAAATATCATACCAAAATCTCTGGGATGCCATGAAAGCAATAGTAAGAGGGAAATTCTCTACAAACACACATGAAGAAAATGGAAGGATCCGAGTTAACAGCCTAACAAGTCATCTAAGGTAGCTGGAAAAGCAAGGCCACAAAAACTCCAACTTCAGCAGAAGAATCCAGATCACCAAAATAAAAGCCCAAATATGGAACATAGAAGACAAAAAGATAATAGAAATAATCAATGAAACAAAAAGCTGGTTCTTTGGAAGGATAAACAAGATTTATAGTACCCTAGCTACACTGACCAAGAAAAGGAGAGAAAAAGCCCAAATACACTCAATCAGAAATACAAAAGACTAAGTCACAACTGACCCTGAAGAAATACAAAAGGTTATCAGAGAATACTGTGTACACTTGTATGGAAAAAAACTTGAAAATCTAAAGGAAACAGAGAACTTTTTGACATCACACAACTTCCCTAAGTTGAAACAAGAAGAAATAAAGATCCTAAATGACCAAAAACAATCCAAGAAATTGACTATGTCATAAGAAAATTACCAACACACAAAAAAAGCCCTGGACCAGATAACTTCCTAGCAGAATTCTGTAAAACTTAAACGAGAAACTGATACTGATCCTATTGAAAGTATATCAGGAGATTGAGAAAGATGGAACTCTCCCCAAATCATTTTATAAAGCTGACATCACAATGATACTCAAGCCAGGAAAAAAATTCAACAAAGAAAGAGAACTGCAGGCCAATATCCTTGATGAACATAGACACTAAAATTCTCAACAAGATGTTAGCAAACCGGATTCAACAACACATCTCAAAAATCATCCACCATGACCAAGTAGGCATCATTCCTGGATGCAAGTGTTGGTCAACATTTGTAAGACCATACATGTAATTAAATCCATCAACAGATGTAAAAACAAAAACCACATATCATTAGATGCAGAAAAAGCTTTTGATAAAATCCAGCACTGCTTCTTAATAAAAGCCCTCAAACATCTAGGCATAGATGGAACATACCTCAAAATAGTAAGAGCCATGTATGAGAAACTGACAACCAACACACTGCTAAACAGACAGAAATTGGAAGCATTTCCCCTGAAAACTGGAACAAAACAAGAATGCCCACTCTCACCCCTCCTGTTCAACATAGTTTTGGAAGTCCTAGCTACAGCAATCAGAGAAGAGAAGGTGATCGGGGGTATCCAAATAGGAAAAGAGAACAAGTTATCCCTCTTTGCAGATGACATGATTCTATACCTCAAAAATCTAAGAGAATCTGTCAAAAACCGCCTTTCACTCATAAAGGACTTTGGCAAAGTCTCAGGGTATAAAATAAATGTGCAAAATACAATCGCATTTCAATGACAAGCCAACAGAAATCCAAATAAAAAGCAAAATTCCATTCATAATAGCCAGAAAAAAGTGATATACCTTGGCATCTTTCTAACCAGAGATGTGAAAGACCTTTACAATGAAAACTACAAAACACTGCTCAAAGAAATCAAAGATGATACAAACAAGTATAAAAATATTCCATACTCATGGATTGGAGGAATCAGTGTTGTTAAGATGTCCATTCTACCTAAGGCAATCTACAGATTTAATGCAATACCCATCAAATTACCAGTAACATTCTTCACAGACTTGGAAACAACAATACAGGAATTCATTCATATTGAAATATAGACAACCACGAATGGCCAATGCAATCTTCAGGGGAAAAAAAAAAAGCCGGAGATATCACACTTCCAGGCTTTAAACTATACTATACAGTTGCAATAATCAAAACAGCATTGTATTGGTACAAGAACAGGCATATAGACCAATGGAATAGAATTTAGATTCCAGAAGCAAAATCTCAATTTCTCAACAAACTCATCTTCGACAAAGCCTCCACCACCAACCACTGGGGAGAGGAGAACCTATAAAGTAAATGGTGCTGGGAAAACTGGCTGATCACATGCAGATAATTGAAACAGGACCCCTACCTATCCCCATACTCAACTCTATGTGGATCAGAGACCTAAACGTAAAACCTCAAACTATAAGAACCATAGAAAATACAGAAGATATCCTTATGGAAATTGGAACTGACAACCAATTCCTGATCAAAACCTCAAGTGCCCATGCCATGAGAGATAAGATACACAAGTGGGACCTCATCAAACTGACAAGCTTCTGCAAAGCCAAAGAAACCATCAAGAGAGCAGGGAGACACCCCACAGACTGGAAAAAAAATATTTGCAGGCCGGGCTCGGTGGCTCAGCCTGTAATCCCACACTTTGGGAGGCCAAAGTGAGTGGATTGCCCAAGCCTGTGGGTTCAAGACCCACCCGGGCAACTTGGCAAGACTTTATCTCTACAATAAATCAGAAACTTAGCCGAACATGGTAGTGCGCGCCTGTAGTTCCAGCTACTTGGAAGACTGAGGTGGAAGGATTGCTGGCGCCCGGCAGGTTGAGTCTGCAGTGGCTGGGAGCAGCCACTGCACTCCAGTCTGGGCAACAGAGTGACTCCAACTCAAAATATATATATATATTTGCCAACTCCATGTCTGACAAAGGACTAACATCCAGGATCTACAAGGAACTCAAACGTGTTGAAAAGAAAAAAACAAACAGCCCCATTACAAAGTGGGCAAAAGATGAATAGGCACTTCTTAAAAAAAGATGTATGAGCAGTCAACAGAATCATGCTCAGTTTCACTAGTCATCAAAGAAATGCAAAATAAAACTGCAATGAGATACCACCTAACTCCAGTTAGAATGGTCATCAATAACTCAAAAAATAACATGCTGGAAAGGATGTGACAAAAAGGGAACACTTCCACACTGTTTGGGGGTGTAAACTAGTACAGCCTCCATGGAAACAGTATGGCGATCCCTAAACGTTTTAAAAATTGATCTTCCATATGATCCGCAATCCCTCTACTGGGAACATACGCAGAGGAACTCAAATCACTCTATAAAAAAGATTCCTGCACACATATGTTTATCACAGCATTGTTCACAGTAGAAAGAACATGGAAACAATTGTACTGTCCATCAAAAGAGGACTGAATAAAAAAATGTGGTACATATATACAATGGAATATTACGCAGCCATAAAGAAGAACAAAATCATGAACTTAGCAGCAATGTGGATGTAATTAGCGTTTGTAATACTGAGTGATCTTTCACAGAAACAAATAACTGAATATCACATGTTCTCACTCATAAGTGGACCTTGAACAACACCATAATACTACAAGAAAAGAATTGACAGTAGCAAGAAAATGGGGGTGGGGGGAGGTGGGGAGGTGAGATTGGCAGTAGTGGGAATCTGCCTGGGGAAGGGGGAGCACACCTCATCAACAAGGGTACCTGCATAATGAATATATGTATACCTAACCCTGAATTGTACCTCACCATTTTAAAATAAAAAATTTAAAAGTTAAAAAAATAAATAATGGTATACTATATGTTTCTCACTCAGAGTAAATTTCAAATATTTCAACAACAAAATTTTAGATATTTGAGGTTATGGATATGCTAATTAGCTTTATTCTGCTATCCCACTGTATTTTTAGCATTGTAACATTGAACAAGTATCACGGGTACCCTATAAATATATACAACTATATTTTTTAATTCACAATAAAAATTGAATATGTTAAAATTGAAGTAATTAAAAAGATATTTTAGCAGAGAAATGGAAAATTGTATCAAAGTATTACATACAAATTATAATAAAATATTAAACCAAAAACAGTTACTGAAATGAAGTAAATGTTTCTTAAGAAATATTTCATCTTAATAAATCTATATTATTCTTGTGTATCTTCTTTCTCAGTCTTTGGAAATACTTTTGGATTATTATTATTATTATTTTGAGTCAGAGTCTCTGTTGCCCAGACTGGAGTGCAGTCGCACACTCCTGGCCACCGCAGCCTCGACCTGCTAGGCTCCAGAGATCCTTCTGCCTCAGCCTTCCAAGTAGCCGAAAGTACAAGCACACACTACCATGTCTGGCTAATTTTTGATTTATTGTAGAGACGAGGTCTTGCCAATTTGCCGGGTAGGTCTCAAACCCATGGGCTCAGGCAATCCACTCACCTCGGCCTCCCAAAGTGCTGAGCCACCGAGTCTAGCCTATACTAGACTGAGCCACCGAGTCTAGCCTATACTTTTGAATTATTGAAAGTAGAGAATATTTAATGTAATCACTTAAAATTGTAATTAAATTAATTTTAGTCTGAAAGATAGAATATATTGGAATATATTTTGAAGCAACAAACTAATATTTCATTCGAACAAGATTATAAAGTTGATTGTTAAGCATAAGAAGTACTTTCTCATAACCATTTATATATTGCAACTAACAAATTTTTTTGATAAAAATTTGATCTCTTTGTTGCTTCAAGGCTAAACTTTTAATTGAAATTATTCACATTTTATGTTTTTTCTTCTTTACTTAATAATTAGGAAGTCAATTAGTGCAGTGTTCCAGGTGAATATACCAACTGAACTAATGAGCATTTACATTTATCGATGTAAAAGATAAATAATTTTTCTAGACTATTAAGATATTTAAATTTGAATGTATTAATGATATTATTTAAATGGTAGATATAAATCAAAGAAATAGCAGCCAAGTGATACATATTTTGCTCACATTTTTAACTAACATAATTATTTTAAATTTGTGAAATATTCAGATTATAAAATGTTATTAACACTGTTATTAATGACTCCTTTATTTTATAAGTCTTCAAAATTGTCTCAATAGGAAGGGAGTTTAAAATATAGTATTCATGCCGGGCTCGGTGACTCAGCCTGTAATCCCGCGCCTTTGGGAGACTGAGGTGAGTGGATTGCCTGAGCCCGCGGGTTCAAGACCCGCCTGGGCAGCAAGACCTCATCTCTGCAATAAATCAAAAAATCAGCCGGGCGTGGTAGCGCATGCCTGTAATTCTGGCTACTCTGAAGGCTGAGGTGGAAGGATCGCCGGAGCCCAGCAGGTCGAGGCTGCGGTGGCTGGGAGCGGCCACTGCACTCCAGTCTGGATGACAGAGTGAGACTCCAACTCAAAAAAAAGAAAAAAATATATATATACACATACATAATATATATATATATATATATATATATATACATATATACACACTTATAGTATTCATGATATAAAAATTTTTATGTCAGGGAAAATTAAGAAAAATTAAAATATTGTCTAACTTTTTTCCCTTAGGAAAAAAAGCAAACTGTTAGTTCTCTGATTATTATTACTTTTTTCACCCCATTCCTGGGAATTTGAGAACTCTGTAATAACCATCTACTTGTAGACGTCCTTTCTGACAGGTGCTTTTTGTATGCCTGTGCTGCTTTGATGGAGTAAATCCTCTTGTATTGAAGATCTGCTATGTGGGTATGTGTGCAAAAATCAGAGGTCCCCTTGTGAACCATTCTCCTGCACCCCTATGCTTCATGATACCCACATCAGATTCCTGACTGACAATGCATTCCAGAGACATGTCCCCTGCTCACATCTTCCCCTTCAATGTGGTCTGCGAAAGACTTTAATTTAATCTTCTTAATATTTACAGAATAGAGAACCTTCACTAGTGAAATGACTTCCACACATCACCGGACATATTCAAAGGCCTTTTCTCTTCTCCCAAATGATGCTTGGTTAACATGACCTCAGGAAGCATCTCATTGTCCAGAGCAGGCGACATTACTTGTGAAACTTTGTTTAAAATCTTGTACTTTGAAATGCAATGTATCCTAATTACATTTGTAAATTATGTAAGTTAATTTGTTGCAAAAAATAAAAATTCATAACTGTGAAGAAGGTTTTTTTTTAATTTTCTCTAGATAAATTCTCTGAACTTCTTGATACTGAGAAGCTGCCTCATGGCAGTCGTAAATACACAATTTATTAGTATTTCTTCACTCACAATATTATACATAATAAAAATCTTCGCAAGAACCACAGACTAGTAATTTATTTGTGTAAAATAATTGACCATCTCTCACATTGTATAAATCTCACCACTCTAAAAATATGAAATTTAATTTGCTGAAGTGAAGTAATATAATGTTGAACGTCCCTCCATAGAGGTCATCACACTTATTAGGCAGGCAATATTTTCAGGGAGACCTCCACTCATTTTTTATGGCTAATCTAATAACATTACTTTTGTTGAGCATTGTTTTCTTTAAGAAGATATTTGCATTTTAGAGTTTTCTCATAGAGATCGTAGGTATTTAATTAACTCTTTTAGAGAAAAAGCACTTTGAAAGCATGCACCTTTCACATAGAATTGTTCTTATGTTTAATTACTTTTATTGTGACTATCATAATCAGTAATACAAGTGATCTTTATGTAAATCTTTTAAAAATTTCTAGTTTCTTTTATTTGTTCTTTGTTTCTCAATAATTACTATATCACCAAAGAAAAATCACATTACTGACATTTGACAGTCAAAATAGATTTACTTCTCATTGTAAATAAGTTTTCAGGTTGTTACTTTTTAATCTACGAAACTGGTGTAAAGTGTTATGAAATTTTTCTGATTACATGTAAACAACTTTTAAAGTGCTTAAAATAGTGCATGACAAAGAGTAAGTGCTATGTAAGTGTTAGTTATCATTACGTTTCTTGTCAAATGTATGGAGAATAGAGACTATTGCGTGTCAAATGATAAAATAAGTGTTTGGAAAATAAAATGCATTTTAAAATTAATTATTGTTGCCGGGTTCGGTGGCTCAGCCTGTAATCCCGCGACGTGGGAGGCTGACGTGAGTGGATTGCCTGAGCCCGCAGGTTCGAGACCCACCTGGGCAACTTGGTGAGACCTCATCTCTACAATAAACCAAAACACTGTCCAGGTGTGGTAGTGTGCGCCTGTAGTTCCAGCTACTTGAAAGGCTGAGGCGGAAAGATCGCCGGAGCCCAGCAGGTCGAGGCTGCGGTGGCCGGGAGCGGTCACTGCACTCCAGTCTGGGCAACAGAGTGAGACTCCAACTCAAAAAAAATTAAAAATAAAAAAAAGTTAATTATTGTTTTAAAGTGAGCTAAAATTCTGTTGTGCCAGTAATACTATAATATTTAATACATTATCTAAAAATGCAGTTTTTAGAAGTGCACTGTGGTATCTTTAATACATTTCTTTTGGTTTTGTCTTTTTATTCAAATATCTTAAATGAGTTTACTTGATTGCTATCATTACTCTCCCATTTTACAAGTGGGGAAGCTGAATTACCAAGAGGGGAAAAAATACCCCAAATCATAAACCTCAAAGTAATAGAGCAAGATTAGAATTTAAGAAATAACTCCAGAGTCCCTACTTTTAATCATCCTGCTCTTTCTAAGATTTATGTGTTCTCCCATTCATTCATTCACTTACTCATTCATTCATTTATTCATTCACTCTAAGTATAGCTTGACACTATTTGTCAAGCTCTATTCTGGGTGCTAAGAGTCAGTGACCAAATTTTTAAAAAAATACTGTCAAGAAACAACTTTTTAATTTTTTAAACTTTGAATGCCAATCAAAAGTTTTTTCTCACAAATAAATTTATCCAATAGATAAATTGCTTTTCATAAAAATACTTTTTAAAATCTGTATGCCAAAAGGTATTTCCTCCCAAATAAATTATGAATACTGTCTACAATTCCTAGTAACACCTTTATCCCCAAACTGAACCATTATTTGAATAACTGGTCTATTTCTAATTTAGATTGGAAATTATTTTCAAGAAAGCTATGAAGAAAAGACCATATGCTTACCCAGCACCAAACTTCACAGTGTTGTTATTTTATGTCCTTAATAAATATCTGATGCTAATTTTTTTAAAAATGCTTTACCTTTTCCTGCACTCAGTGTGAAAATAAAAATGATTTATTCTGTTTGAATTGTATTATTAAAAGTTATATTACATAATCAATCTTCAATAAACTTTACCTTATTTTCTCTCATAGATTTTACTTTCTTACACTTACACAGTTATTGGTTAAACTTACTTTTAAATATAATTTCAATCTGCCAAACCTTTTCATGAAAATAAATTGTAGTTTACTTTTATGAAAATACACAAGACTATATTTTTATCATTTTTAAAGATTATATTTATTCAAGTTTAGGTATAATTTGGTACAAGTAGAAAATATAATATCTTTTTTTATTTTTCAAGCTGAAAAATAGTTAGTTTACTATACTATTCAAACTTAATAAACAGCTCACAAAATGACCCTGAGTGTTGAGGCAATTGTTTTATTCTTGTCCAATGTCAGAGAGAAGTCATTGGCAATTGAAGATGTTAAGGTGTTAGATGCAGCCTCATTATTTTCCAAAATAATTAAAACAATACTTATTTAAATACATCAATCAATGGGCCTTTAGCAGTACCTTGTTTTATGCATATAAAATTTACAGAAAATAAAAAATGATAATCTTGAGAAGCAAACAATTTTAAAGATATATTAAGATGTAATTTGCTTTAGGGAAAAGAAATGACTATACGCCATTTACATTATCTCTGTGCATTCTAACCAAATGCTTTTTTTTTTCAAACAAATATAGAGCTAACAATAATAAAGTTATCTTAGAAAAGAGAATCTAATAACTGGTATTCTTGTTAACCTTCTGCAAATGATGAAATGTGAAAAGATCCTTGACTGCTTTCTTCTTAGTATCACTGCTCATGAAGCATTAGAAGTGTTTTAAAAGATGATTAGGGACTTGAAATATAGACTTCTAAATACATTTCTTCCAAAGATTTATGTGTCTTATTGCTATAACTGCATGAATTGCTCCAATTCAGATGAATGGATGAAGTCTTAACCAAAAGTCACTGCTAGTAGTTACATTGTTAAAACTGTAAAACTGTCAACTGATGGGTGATATTTTAAAATCTTTCTTTTAGCATTCCAGACACAATTGTGTTAGTAATAAGAGAAAAGCAACTTTGTCTGGACTTGTAAAAACTGTTGAATTTTTTTTTTTTAAGATCAAAGTAATATAAATTGGTATTCTAAGTTTCTGCTTGTACTCTTCAATTAAGAACAAAAATATAGCATATGAGCCAGTGATAACACTGATAGCTATTTCACTACTAATCAAGGATTTGAGATACTGAAAAATCTTATAAGCTTGCCTGTGTAAAGATTTGATTTCATATTTTTTAATATCTTCTACTTTTGAGGAAATAGTGTCAGGTCTAGTTAGCTAATTTCAAGTGTATAAGCTAAAATATATTGTCTTTTGCTTCTTAGTATTTGTTAAAATATATAGCCACAATGGAGTTTAAATTAAGATATAGAAACTTTACACAGAAAGCATGATTAGCAGATATGAAGAGGAGCATTTTAAAAATAGAAGTAATTAAAAATATGTTCTATTTCTTCTTTTCCTTTATAATTTTTAATATTATATTTATTAACAGGAAAATAGGAGAAAAGCAGTATTTCAAATTTCCTCTACAGATTTTAACTAACAGTTTTGAGTTTTTTCAAATTTTTATAATTCTTACACTACTATATGTTAACTGTGCTTAAAAACTTCCTCTGAAAGGAAACAAAAGTGCTATAAAAGAGCATGTGTTCCATTTTTTAACTCAAATTCAGTTTCTATTAAAAAAAATTCTTTTAGGTTAATATTTGAAATATAATTGTTTATGACTAAATTATTGACATTAGAACATTTATACTGCAATCATTTTCTTTTCTTTTTTTTTTTTTTTTTGAGTTGGAGTCTCACTCTGTCACCCAGACTGGAGTGCAGTTGCCGCTCTCGGCCACCACAGCCTCGACCTGCTGGGCTCTGATGATCCTTCTGCCTCAGCCTTCCAAGTAGCTGGAACTACAGGCTCGTGCTACCACGCCTGGCTAATTTTTTGATTTATTGTAGAGATGAGGTCTCACCTGCCCAGGCGGGTCTCAAATCTGCGGGCTCAGCCAATGCACTCACCTCAGCCTCCCAAAGGCGTGGGATTACAGGCTGAGCCACCAAACCTGGCTGCAATCATTTTCTAACCCTAGGAAATTATACTCACTTTAAAGAGCAATTTTTAGGCAGAGAAAAAATGTCTAAAGGAAATACTGATCTTATAGAATAAATATAGAAGAAGAAGATTGTCAAGTTTCAAAATTTTACTTATATTGCAATAGTTTTAGTAATTCAGTGGCATTCTTACCTTGTAAGATGAGATTCCAAATACAAAAGCAAGATGATTGACTAGAAGTCAGTGAGGCCTAACTCAAGGAGAGAGGGTGAAGTGACACAGCTCTTCAGGAGACCATCTAGAACACTACGAGGAATGCCATTGAAAAAACTACTAGGACCACTGAGAGCAAAGGAAAACATCCCTGAGCTGCCTACAGACCCAGCCCATGGAACTGGGAGAGGATTCCCCACAAAAAGGAAAAGGTGAATGTCTGAGAGGATCTCTCAGTATTTCACAACTTTCACTCACCACGGCAATCCTAGTCACAGGGGAGACACTTTGGCAGCATACCTCTACAGTTTAGCCAAACCCAGGATGACCCCCTCAGGGTCTGGAAAGAGGTATTGCTCAAGTCCACATAGAAACCAGTAGGCCCTTGCTCCCTGAGAGGTCCAATGCCAGTTGCCAACATCTTACCAAAAAGGTATCCCAGGACAGATACTGCAGCCAAGAAATGTGCCTCACGAATGCCCCTTCCCATTGCTCCCAACCAAGATCATTCTGCCTGCTTCAGAGTCAGTCCTCCTTCCCCACAAAACCTGTCCCAAGCCCAATTAAAGGCTGCAGCCTTGGCTTGACCCCTGGAGTCCGCTGCTTGCAGAGGCCACTGAAAAACCTTCCACACTCCCACCACTATTGTTTTGACCTTACCATGCATGGGTCAGAGAAAAAACAGGAAGGTGGAGCACCTTCATAGCTCTCAACCAGGCATGGCCCCTGCCACTTGTGGCTTAAGGAGGGAGTGAAAAGACAGGGCAGGTCCCTGAATCCACAAAATCAATGCTACAGAACCCCTTAATTGGAGTTTTCTCCCAGGGTGCGAGAAGCTGCCCCACTCCTGGGCAGCACACTGCCGAACTCTTCTCAGTTGCCACCATAGGTGTCTCTGCCCCACCTACAGGTGGGCCAGAGAAAGGACATCTCTGTGGTTCCCATTCAAGTGGGGGCTCTGCCATTAGTGGTTTACTGAAAGAGTGGAGAGATAAAGTGAGTTTGTATTTCCAGGAACAATGCCACATACTTCTGCCCCAAGTTTCCATCCAGGCAGCAAGCATCCCTCACCCTTGTCTGAATCCTGCAGCATCATCCTGCTGGGCTCTTCTCAGCAGCTATCACCTCTGCCTCTGTCCCTACTACTGTCTCTGCCCCTACCACACAGGGGCCTGAGAGGAAATGGTAGGGAGGACATTTCCACGGCACCCAGCCACTAACTCCATCCCTGCTGCCTCAGGAAAGGAAGCAGGGAAACGGACCACTTCTGTTTGTCCACAGTACTAATGTCACAGGACTCACACCACAGCTTCCTACTAGGTGGGACCCCAACACAGAGCAGCTGCCCTGCCACACTTGAACACTGCAGCTGAGGTTCAGTAGTCCCCTGAAGACACAACCCCCAGAGGTCACTATTAGCCACTTACCTCTCAATTGCTGTCACTGCTGTCTCTGTCCTTGCTACTAGTGCATCAAGGAAAAAACAGGGACCTGGGGCACTAAATAAAGCCAATCAATTATACACAACATACACCATAGATGAATTCATATGAAAAGAAGAAAAGAAGAACTTTTTAAAATACCCATTCCAAGAAAAGCAAAATGAAAATAAAAAAAGAAGGGTTCGCTCCCACAGAAGAGAAAGAATCAGTGTAAGAACACCAGCAATATCAAAAGTCAAACTACTTGACACCTACAAAGGACCCTTCCAGGTCTTTAGCAATGGATCCTAACCAAAATGAATTTTCCCTAAGGACAGATAAAGAATTCAGAATATGAATGGTAAGAAAACTCAACAAGATCCAAGAGAAAGTAGATACCCTCATTAAACAGGCCATTAAAACAGTCTAAGAATTGAAACCTGACATGACCATGGGATAATGTAAAGGAGTGTAAAGGGGTGTAAACTAGCTACATTAGATTAGCATTCTTGAGAAAGAAGTGTAAAATGAGAGTAACCTGGAGCAAGCTTTTCAATATATAATCCAAGAAAATGTCCTTTATCTTTCTAGAGATGTTGCCATCTAGATACAAGAAATTCAGAAAACTCTTGTGAGGTACTATATGAGACAATCATCCCCAAAGTACATAGTTATTAGATTATCCAAGATCAGCATACACACAAAAAAATTCAAGGGTAGTTAAAGTGAAGAGAGAGATCACTTAACAAGTGAGACCCATCAAAATAGCAGCAGACCTCACAGCAGAAACCTTACAAGCCAGAAAAGTCTGAGGGCCAGATTTAGCATTCTCAGAGAAAAGCAATGCCAGTCAAGAACTTCTTTCCCCACCAAAGTAAGCTTTATAGATGAAGGAAAAATAAAGTCTTTCTCAGACAATCAAGTGCTAAGGGAATTTGTTACCTCCAAACAAATCCTACAAGAGATACTTAAGATGGTTCTAGGCATGAAAATGAAAAAAAATAATACCACCTAACACAAAAGCACATGCAAACACAGAGCTTACAGAACATACAAAACAACCACAAAGCTGAGAACACAAAGCAACTTCTTAAGAACACTATTATAAGACCAAACCCTGGCATATCAATACCTAACTTAAAGATAGATGGCTTAAATGCTTCACTTAAAAGCCACACAGTAGGAAATAGGATACAAAAACACAACTCATACTTCTACCATCCACAGGAGACTCATCTCTCTTCTAATGATACTCTTAGTTTCTAGGAAAAGGGAGAGAAGCCGGGTTCAATGGCTCAGCCTGTAATCCCGCGCCTTTGGGAGGCTGAGGTGAGTGAATTGCCTGAGCCTGCGGGTTCGAGACCCGCCTGGGCAGCGAGACCTCATCTCTACAATAAATCAAAAAATCAGCCGGGCGTGGTAGCGCATGCCTGTAATTCCGGCTACTCGGAAGGCTGAGGTGGAAGGATCGTCGGAGTCCAGCAGGTCGAGGCTGCGGTGACCGGGAGCGGTCACTGCACTCCAGTCTGGGCGACAGAGTGAGACTCCAACTCAAAAGAAAAAAAAAAAAAAGAAAAAGAAAAGGGAGAGAGAAAGACGTTCTATTCTATGAGGCCAATATCATAAAGATGCCAAAAAATGACAAAGGCACAATGAAGAAACAAAATTATGGTTGATCTCCCTGCTAAGCATAGGCACAAAAATCCTCAACAAAATACTAGAAACCACATCCAGTAGCACATCATAAAGAGAATTCATTTATGATCAGGTGGACTTTATTCCCAGATGCATGGCTGGTTTAGCATGCAAATCAATAAACGTAATCTACCACATGAATAAAAGTAAAAATATGGACTGCATAATTATCTCAATAGACACAGGAAAAAGCATTTGATAAAACCTCATTATGATAACATGGAAGTTAAACAATCTGTTTCTGAATTATCCTGGAAGCAACAACGAAATCAAGCTAGAAATTTAAAAAGTCTCAAAATGAATAACAACAATGAGATAAGTTACTAAAACCTCTAGGACACTGCCAAAGCTGTGCTCAAAGGAAAATTTATAGGGCTCAAGGCCTACACAAGACTGAAACATCGAATACGAACAACCTTACATCACACATCAATAAATAGAAAAACACAAACAAACAAAACCTAAGGCTAGCATAAGAAAATAAATAATAAAAATTAGAGGAAAACTAAATAAAATTTAAAAAATACAAAGTATTAATGAAACAAAAAGTTGGTTATTTGAAAAGATAAATAAAATTGGTAGACCACTAGCTAAATTAATTAAAAAACAAAGAGGGATAATTCAAATTAGCTCAATCAGAAATAAAAATGGAGATATTATAATGAATACAACAGAAATGCAAAAGATCATACAAGACTATTATGAACACCTCTATGCAAACAAACTGGATAATCTAAAGGAAATAGAAACATTCTTGGAAACATACAACTCTCCAACCTTGAGTCTGAAAAAAATAGAAATTCTGAACAGACCAATAAAAAGTCAGAAGATTGAAACAGTAATAGAAGTCTCACAACAAAAAATAGTTCTGCTCTTAGCTGAGTTCTACCAGACCCGCAAAGAACTGGTACCAATTTTACCGAAAGTATTCCACAAGATTGAAGAGGAGGAAATGACTCATTCTATGAGGCCAGTATCACTCTGATATGAAAGCTAGGAAAAGTCACACACAAGCATACAAAAGAAAACTACAGACCTTATGAACACAGGTGTGAAAATCCTCAACAAAATATTAGCAAACCAAACTCAACAGCACATTTAAAAAATGCAGTAAGTTCCCTGCATATAAATGAATTTCATTCTAAGAGAGTATTCTTAAGTCCAATATGTTTGTAAGTCCAACGAAGTTAAGCTAGGTACCCAACTAACACAATCAACAATGTAATGTAATAGGTGTATAACACTTTCCACACTAATAATGCATAAAAAACAAACACACACACAAAAGAAAACAACCACTACTATAGGATGCATGGATATGGCAATGTATTCAAGACACATAAACTAACTTATGGAATTGGACATGTGAACATACATTCACATCTTTGAAAATTTGCAACCTGGAAGTTAGTATGTAGGAGACTCATTGGAATACACCATGAGCAAGTGGGTTTTATCCCAGGGATACAAGGACAATTCAACATATACAAGTCAATGAACATAATTTTTTAAAAATTGCCTGATTGTTTCAATAGACACAGAGAAAGCATTTGATAAAATCCAGCATCACTTCATGATAAAAACCTTCAGAAAAATTGGTATGGGGGAACATTCCTCAAAACAATAAAAGCTATATATGACAAACTCACAGTCAATGTCATCCTACATAGAGAAAAGTTGAAGGCATTTGCCCTCAGAACTGCAACAAGGCAAGGATGCCCACTTTCACCACTCCTATTCAATATAGTACCAGTAGTCCAAACTAAAGCAGTCAAGCAATAAGAAGAACTAAAAGTGTTCCCAAATTGGAAAATAAAAATTCAAATTATCTCTCTATGCTGATGATACGGTCATATACACTATGTAGAAACCTGTGAAAGTGCATTCATATAATCCGATCATATAAGTTAGTTTGTGTCTGGCATACATTGTCACGTGCATGCATTCTCTATAATGTTTGTGTTTTTTTGTACTTTATCATACAATACTGTAAATGGGACAGTAGTACATTATCTTTATTTCAAGCCCAAGATGTCTGGAAGCAATCATAAAAGCAGCAGTAATGTAACTGGTTTAGAGTTATATACCTGATTATGCTAGTTAGGTATCTAGACTAACCTTATTGGACTTATGAACCAATTGGACTTACAGATGTACTCTTGGAAGATAAGGCATTCAGACACAGGGAACTTACTGTATTCTAAAGACTCCACCAAAAGACTCCTGGACTTGGTAATAAATTCAGTAAAGTTTCAGGATACAAAATCAACACACATAAGTCAGTAGCACAGTTATCCATCAATAGTGACCAACCTGAGGATCAAATTAGAAATTCAGCTTTGTTTATAATAGTAGCCAAAAAACTAAAAAATACAATAGGAATATATTTAGCCAAGGAAGTGAAAAATTACTACAAAGAGAATTATAAAACTCTGATGAAAGAAGTTGTAGAGGACACAAGCAAATGGAGAAAAATCCCTTGCTCATGGTTTGGCAAAATCAACATTGTTAAAACTCAATGTCACCTACAGATTCAGTGCAATCCCTGCCAAACTACCAACATCATTTTTCACAGAATTAGGAAACAAAAAACAGTCCTAAAATTCATATGGAACCAAAAAAGAGTCAGAATAGCCAAAGTGATAACATTACTTAACTTCAAATTATACTACTGCATGGAACTGGTACAAGAGCAGACACAAGTACCAACGGAACAGAATACAGAATCAAGAAATAAATTCAAATGCCTACAGCAAACTGATATTTGAAAAAGCAGACAAATACATACAACAGGGAAAGGACACCCTATTTAATAAATGGTTCTGGGAAAATTGAATAGTTACATGCAGAAAAATAAGACTTGACCCCTGTCTCTCAACTCATACAAAAATTAAAATGAGATGCATTAAATACTTAAGTGTCAGACCTGAAACCTTTAATTCCTAGAAGAAAACCGAGGAAAAACTCTTCTGAACATTGATCAAGGCAAATAATTTATACCTAAAATCCCAAAAGCAAATACAACAAAAATAAAAATAAACTGGTGGGATTTAATTAAACTAAAAAGCTTCTGCACAGCAAAAGAGCAAATAGGCAAGCTACAGAATAGGAGAAAATATTTAGAAACTATGCATCTGACTAAAGACTAATATCCAGAATCTACAAAGAACTCAAATAAGCAAGAAAAAAATCAAATAACCCCATTAAAAAGCAGACAAACAGCATGAACAGACATCTTTCAAAAGAAGATATACAAATAGCCAGCAAACATATGAAAAAATGCTCAGTATCATTTATCAGAGAAATGCAAATCAAAACCACAATTAGATATCACTTTTCACTAGTCAGAATGGCCATAACAAAAATAATAATAATTTTAAAAGATGCTGGCACAAATGCAGAGAAAAGGGAGAACTTAAACACTGTTGTGGAAATGCAAATTAGTTCAATCTCTATGGAAATCAGTATGGAGACTTTTCAAAGAACTAAAAGTAGATCTACCATTTTATCCAGTGATCCCACTACTAAGTGTCTACCTAAAGGAAAAGACACCTGCATCCACATGTTTATCACAGCACTATTCACAATCGAAAAGGTATAAAATCAACCTAAATGTCCATACACTGATCAGTGGATAATGAAAATCTGTTATACATAACAATAGGAATACTATTCAGCTATGAAAGAATAAAATGTCTATTGCAGCAACTTGGATGGAATTGGAGAACATTATCCTAAGTGAGCTAGCTCAGGAAATGATAACCAAATGTCTTATGTTTTCACTTATATTATAAGTGGGAGTTAAACTAAGGATCTACAAAGACATAGAGAATGGTAAAATGGGCACTGGAGACTCAAAAAGAAGAGACTGGGAAAGGGTAGAAAGATGGAAAATCACCTATCGTATGCAATGTGCACAGGTGGGAGTGGTGGGTACACTAATGACCCAGACTAAAAACTGGTTTTACCCCCAAAGCTATTGAAATAAAGAAAATAAATAGTAATTAATAATAATAATAATAATAATCAACCTTAGTAAAGTCTCAGGATACAAAACCAATGCTCAAAAAATCAGTTGCAATTCTATACAACATTCCAGCTGAGTACCAAATCAAGAACACAATTCTACTTATAATAGTGACAAGTATTAAAAAGAAATAAAATAAAATAAACATTTGTAATAATCTAACCAAAGAGGTGAAAGATTTTTGTAATAAAATTACAAAACCCTACTGAAAAAAATAAAAGATGGAGACTGATTCAAGATGGCAACCTAGTAGTAACTGACCAGCACCTCCCTCACAGAGCAGACCATGGAGGAAAGCCCCAGCTGCCAGTGACCCCCCAGCAGCTTGAGCAGGCTGAGAACAAGCATGCTGTTTTGGAGCTGAGAGATCCTAACTTCATCAGGCACCCAGCTCAAATTGGGATTGTAATCCTGCCTTAAATGCAAGGAGGGGTGAGTGCTACTGACATGGTACATGATGGTCCTCCCACCCCCACCAGTCATGTGGGTCTCCAGTTCCACACAGAAGGCAATCTTAGATATGGCACAGTGGCATGCTGCCAGAGCCCATGTGGAACTGGGAACCCATCTGAGCTCTGAACAACTATGGACAATTAATCTCTAAGAGTTCATACCCAATAGGCTGTGCTTCATGGCCAGTCCCCACACAGGGAAATATTACCTTCTGACTCACCCCAAGGCCATGTCCTGTTGCAACATATACTGCTTTAGAGCTAGCTATGGCAGATTCTGTTGCTTTTGAGTTCTGAAGTAGATTTGGCAGGTGAGGAAGAGTTAGAATGAGCACCAGGTAACCCCTGTCTCCCGATGGGAATGCTTCTGGACAACAGATGGCACCATCATTTCTGCAGTGCTGCCACAGTGGCCAAGGGATCCTTCCTCCCTCCGGATTCCAATAAAGAGTTTGCAACTGGAGATTAGAATGCAGCCTGACCAGTCCAGCTGGGGGAACAACTCTACAGTGGGAAGTCACTTTGAGTTCTGAGCACTGCCTAGCAATAGAGACAGAGATGGAGGCATTGGGGTAAAGGCACCGGTGGTCCTGGTGGTCCCTCTCTCCATGTAAAAACCCTTTATATGTCAGAAAAGGCCCTAAGGAAGCTATACTGCATCTAGCTACAAAACAACAAAATAAAACAAAAATAGTAAAATGAGAAGAGCTGGTCCTCATAGATGAGGAAGAACCAGCGGAAAACTCCAGCAATCCCCAAAGTCATATTAAGGCCCAACCACAAAAGAGTCCCCCAGACTCCGATCTATAATGACCTGTTCCTGATAACAGGCATAGAATTCAGACTGTGGATGGCTAAAAAGCCAAAGAAAACCATGCAAAGATGGAAGCACAGATTATCCGGGCAACAAAAGCGGTGCAGGAAATAAAACTGAGGTGGTCAATAAAAGGCAGGTCCAAACTGAAATCCTGGAAATGAAGAATTTCTTCCTGGAATTTCAAAGAACAATAACAGACTTAGGCAGCAGGATTGACCAACAGAGAAAAGAATTTCAGATTTTGAGCATCAAAATATTGAACAAACCCAGCCTGACAAAAACAAGGAGAAAAGGCTCAAGAAGAAGAAGCAAAACCTATAAGCATTTTGGAATTACAAAAAGACACCAAACGTACAGTTCATTGGCACCCCTGAGACATAAGGGGAAATAGAGAACAACCTGAAGCTAGTCTTCCAAGGATTATCTAAGAAAAATAAATTATCTTGTTTGAAAAGCAACCATCCAAACACAAGAGGTCCAAAGAACCTCTGAAAAGTATTACATGAGAAGATCATCCCCATGATACATAGTAATCCATCTCCACAAAGTAGGCATGAAATAAAAAAATATAAAGGCAGTTAGAGAAAAAGGGCAGATCACCTACTGGAAAAGACCCATCAGAATTGCAGCAGACTTCTCAACAGAAACCCTATGAGCCAGAAGGGAATGGAGTTCCATTTTTAATGTTCTTAAAGATAAGCAGTTCCAGTCAAGAAATTCATACCCCACCAAGCTGAGATTTATCAATGAGGAAGAATTAAAATCTTTACCAGTCATCCATTTCCTAACAGAATATGCCACCTCTAGACCAACTTTTCAGAAAAAAGCTTAAGAAAGTTATAAGCAGAGAAACAAAACAATTGTTCTACCCATTGCAAAAGCACAGGCAAATGCAGAGTCAACATATCATACAGCTCAAATACAAACCCTAAAAAATAAAATAATATAAAATAAAATTTAAAAGCCAAGCAACCTCTAAAGAACACTATGACAGGAATAAATTCCCTCACATATCAATAATTAATGTAAATGCGATTGGACAGAACACAACACTCAAAATGGCATAAAGTAGCAAACTAATTAAAGAAACATGATACAACATTCTGCTTCACTAGAAAACCCATCTCACTGCAAATGGCACCCGTAGGCTTAAGGTAAGTGCTGGAGAAAGAAATTCCAGGCAAACGAAGAAAAAATAAAGTACAAGGGTAGGGACACTGAAGGACACTATATAGTGATAAAAGGCTCAATTCATCTACAAGAAATACCCACTTCAAATACATATGCCCTCATCACAGGAGCACTCAGATTTATAAAACAATTACTTAAACTTAGAGAGGACATAGATACTATACAATAATAGTCAGAACCTTTAAATATCCCACTAACAGTCCTAGATTGATCATTGAGGCAAACAACTAACAAGGAAATCTGGAAACTAAACATTCGACCAATTAGACCTAATAAACATCTACAGAACACTTCATTCAATAACCATTGAGTATACATTTATTCTATCCATGAGCACATAGAACATACACCAAGATTTATCACATTCTCAGGCATAAATCAAGTGTGAACAAATTTCAAATGGTTGAAATAATACCAAGCATCTTCTCAGGTCACAGTAGAATAAAAATAAATATCACCAGCAGGACTCCCACAAAACACAAAAATACATGGAAATTAAGCAACATGCTTCTAAATGACTTTGGGTTAACTCAAAAACTGAGGCAGAAATAAAATCATTCCTGGAAACAAGTTAAAACAAAGACACTACATATCAAAACCTTATGGGATACCAAGAAAATATACTCACATGTTAAGAAAATGGAGGGAACTTAAGTAAATTGCCTAACATCACACCTAAGGGAGCTGGAAAGGCAAGAAAAATTAAAGCCTAAATATAGTAGAAAAATTAAAATACTAAAATAAGTCCACAACTGCATGAAGTGGAATTTTTAAAAATGGTCAAAAGGCCAACAACTGGGTCTTTGAAAAGACAATAAGATTGACAAAGCCCTGATCAGATTAACCAATAAAAAGGGGGGGGGGGGTGAGAGAAAACCCAAATAAGCACAATTACAAATTTAAAAATACAAGATAATAAAAAAAGTCACAACTGACCCTGAAGAAATTTAAAAGCTTATCAGAGATTACGATGAATACCTGTATGCAAATAAACTAGAAATCTAGAGGAAATGGAGAAATTCTTGGCATCACATAGCTTCTTAAGGTTGAAAACCGAAATTAAAACCCTAAACAGACCAATAACAATTCAAGAAATTGATTCAGCTATAAGAAACCTCCCTACCAAAAAGAAGGTTCTGGACCAGATGGTTTCTCAGTTGAATTCTACAAGACATACAAGGAGGAACCGATGCCAATTCTATTGACCATAATACAGGCAACTGAGAAGGAAGAAATGCTCCCTATCAGATTCTATGAAGCTAATAAATCCTAATACCCCAAACTGACAAAGACCCACCAAAGAAAGAAAACTACAGGCCAATTTCCCTGATTAACACAGATGCAAAAATTCTCAACAAGATTCTAGCACGTTATATCCAAAAATACGTTTCAAGGATCATCTATCATCATTCTTGGGATGCAGGGCTGGTTCAACCTATGTAAGTCTGCAAATGTAATTCATCGCATAAAAAGGTATAAAACCAAGAACCACATGATTATCTTGTTAGATGCAGAGAAGGCATTTGATTAAATCCTGTATCCTTTCTTGATCGAAACCCTTGAACATCTAGGCATTGAATAAACATTACTCAAAATGGTAAGAGGCATCTATGACAAACCTGCAGCCAACATCATACTTAATCAGTAAAAACTGAAAACATTTCCTCTAAGAACTGGAATAAAACAAGGATGCCCACTCTTACTTCTTCTGTGCAATATAATACTGGAAGTCCTAGCCAGAGCAATTAGGCAGGATAAAAGTGTCAAACGTATCCAAATAGGTAAAGAGAAAGTTAAGTTATTCCTCTTCGCAGATGATATGATTCTGTACATAGAAAATCCTAGAAAGTCTGTCAGAAACCTCCTGACTCTGATAAATGACTTTTGGTAAAGTCTCAGGATACAAAAATCAATGGTCAAAAAATACTTGCATTTCAGCACACCGACAACAAACAGGCTGAGAACCAAATAGAAAACACAATTCTATTCACAATAGTCACAAAATAATAAAATACCTTGGCATCCACTTAACCAAAGAAGTAAAAAATCTTTACGAGAACTACAAAACATTACTCCAAAAAAAAAAAAAAAAACCCCACAAAACAGAAAAGAAAAAAAAATCAAGAATGACATCTTTGACAAAGCCATCAAAAACACACTTTTGGGAAAGAAAACTATATTTAACAAATGGTAATTGGAAAATTGGCTAGTCACATGCAGAAGAATGAAACTGGACCCCTACTATCACCATATACAAAATTCACCAAAAATGAACCAAAGGCTTAAATGTAAAACCTCAAACTATATGTCTCAGAAGAAAACTTAGAGCACTCTCTCCTAGAAAACAGAGTAGGAAATAAATTCATGGCCACGTCCTCAAAAACAAATGCAGCAATATCTAAGACTGACAAGTGGGACGTTATCAAACTGAAAATAGTTAGCCTAGCAAAAGAAATAATCTACAAAGTAAAAATACAACTCACAGAATGGGGGAAAAATATTTGCAAACTGTGCATCTGACAAAGGCCTAACATCCAGGATCTACAAAACTTAAACAGATTAATAAAAAAAGTTGATAAAAAGTGGGCAAAGGACATGAACAGACACTTCTTAAAGGAAGACATTTAAGTAGCCAGTACCTATGAAAAAATGCTCAGCCTCCCTAATCATCAGAAAAATGCAAATAAAATTACAATTCAATACCACCTAACACCGGTAAGTATAGCTATTATTACAAAGTCAAGACTAATAGGTGTTGGCATGACTGTGGAGAAAAAGGAAGTATTTTAAACTAGTTCATACTTTGTGAAAATCAGTGTGGTGTTTTCTCAAAAAACTAAAATTTGAGCTAACATATGATCCAACAATCCCACTTATGGGAATACACTCAGAAGAACATAAATCTCTCTACCGTAAAGACAGCTGCACACGTATGTTCATTACATTACTAATTATAATAGCAAAAGCAGAGAACCAACCCAGATGGTCATGAAAAGTTGACTGGATAAATAAAATGTGGAGCACATACATAATGAAATTTATGCAGACATAAGAATAAAATGATGTCCTTCTCAACAACATAGATTAATCTGGAGACCTCATACTAAGTGAACTATCACAGGAACGAATACATGAATACCTAACTTTCTCACTCATAAGTAGTCACTGATCACCCATAACATTAGCACAAGTGTGAGACCTGCAGATGCTGGACACTGCTAGGGGAGGTAGGGAGAAAGGTCATGAGGCAACACACTGAGTACCAGGTGCACTATCAGAAGGAGAGAGGGCCAGGTAGAAGCCCAAACTTTACCTGTATGCAGCTAACTTATGTAATAAATTCTCACTTGACCCACAACACTAAAATAAAATATTTTTTAAGAAATCAAAGATGACAGAAACAAATGAAAAAACATTCCATGTTCTTGGATTTGAAAAATCAATGCTGTTAAAATGTCAATAATGCCCAAAGCAATACACATATTCAATGCAATCTCTATCAAGCTATCAGCATAATTTTTCACAGAATGAGAAAATACTTTAATTCATATGGAGGGAAAAAAGAGCCCATATAGCCAAAGCAATTCTAGGCCAAAAGAACAAAGCTGAAGGTATTCCATTACCAGACTTCAAATATTTCCATAAGTCTACAGTAACCAAAACAGCATTTTACTCCTACAAATACAGATATATAGAACATTGGAACAAAATAGAAAACTCAGAAATGAAACTACTGGTCTATAACCAACTCATCTTTGACAGAGTTGTTGAAAACAAACTCTGGGGAAAGGACACCCTTTTATACAAATAGTACTGGGAAAATAGGCTAACCAAATGCAGATGAATGAAACTGGATCCCTTCCTCTCACCTTATACAAAAAATAATGCAAGATGGATTAATGATTAAACATGAGTCCTGAAACTATAAAGATCCTTGAAGAAAAGCTAGGAAACACTCTTCTGAACATTGGCATAGGTAATGAATTCATAACTAAATCCTGAAAAGCAAATGCAGGCAAAACCAAAATTGAGCCTAAAGAGTTTCTGCAAAGCAAAAGAAACCATCAACAGAGTAAATAGACAGCCTACATAATGCAAGAAAATATTTGCAAACTATACACCCAACAAAGAACTATTATTCAGAATCTATAAGGGACTTAAAGAATTGCTAGGAGAAAAAAAACTGCAACAAATAAATAAATAAATAGCCTCATTAAAAAGTGAAAAGATGTGAACAGATACTTCCTGAGGAAGACATAGAAGTGGTCAACAGGTCAACAAACACATGCAAAAATGATCAACATCACTAATCATCAGAGAAATGCGAATCAACTCCACAATGAGAAACCATCTTACACCAGTCAAAGGACTGTTATTAAAAAGATGAAAAACAGCAGAGGTTGGCAAGAATGTGCCGAAAAAGGAATGTTCATGCAGTGATGCTGGAAATGCAAGGTAGTTGAGCCCCTGTAGAAAGCAGTTGGAGATTTGTTAAAAAACTAAAAATAGATTTACCATTTGACTCAGCAATCCCACAACTGGGTAAAAAGCCAAAGGAGCATAAATCATCTTACCAAAAAGACATCCACATCTGTATGTTTATCGCAGCACTATTCACAATAGTAAAACCATGGAACCAACTAAGGGACTCATTAATTTTGGACTGGGTAAGGAAAATGTGGTACATATTATAGGATACTTAGAAACTGACTTGTGAGTAGGTTAGATTATAGAAAAGACGAATCAAGGAAGATGCCTAGATTTGTGACTTGAGGAAGATACGAGAAGAAAATAGCCTTGGGGAGGTGGATGAAAGTTAAGTTTTAAAGGAGATGCCAGTCAAGCACTGCATATATGAATCTAGATTTCAGGAAGAATTAAGGCTCAAGATGTCACCAACATAGGGATACTACTTAAATACATCATCACTTGTAGGATTTAAGGAACAAGAACCAGAAGTTTAGCCAAATGGGCAGATGAGGCAAATACAGTTGTCTGTGTTTTTTACTGTATTTATTGGTAATAGTTATTATGTATTACAGATATGTATTTTATATGCTGTATGTTAAATGTACCTCAGAAATATCATGGGAGAAGAGAAAGGCCTCGCCATTAAGTTTTATAGTGTTATAATCTCCAAGATGCATATCAATTTCTAAAGGCAACAGTGTTCCATATGCTAATAAAAACAGTACACTTACTGTGTGGTATAAAGGGAAAGAGCAGAAGTTTCATTCATTATCTTCTGGGTGTGTTCCCTACCCTATTACATAACAATTGTAGTAAACACAGTAACTCCTAGCTGTCACTCACTGCTAGATCCAGGAGGGTGAAGCAGAAGAACTTCAAAGAGAGTTGCTTCTGTGACTCATCTGAGGCTGTGGCACATTATGTTATGTATGATTATGGCATAATTGCAGCAAGTCTTTCATGGCACATCCCCAAAGCATGTCAGACTAGACCTCTAGCAGTTTGACCACAGTTTATTTATGCCTGATCTCAATGTCTCAAATAATCAAATTATTATTTTTATGAAAGTGTGTATTATCCTGCAGCAGGTCAAACAACTCTAGAATACAGTTAACCCTATTCAGCTATTAGAGATGTTTATTTAGAAAGGTGTCTTTTTTTTATTGACTTTGTGCTTAGCCAAGATATAACTGCACCTCCAGTTTCTGTTGCAGCTTTGATTTAAGTATTTTTAAGTTTCACAAATATGACAGTGCTCTCAAAGTTTAATAAGCATTCTGTGTAACTATAAGAAAAAAATTACACATGAATCCTGGGGTGGTTGAATTATAGAATAATTTCCTTCAGATTTTACTTTTTTATTTTTTGGGGTAAATGCTACACACTAAAGTCTGATTTCCATGCTTCATCCAATTTATACACTGTCCTGTTGCAAGGAGTTTATATTATTGACAAAAAAAGTTTATCAATATTTATATATGTCATGTTATAATAGATTATTATAATACGAATTACACATTTTTTATAGAATGGGTCAATTCATAGTTGTTCATAACAGATGGAAGGAAAAATAAGGAATTGTGAAATTAATTCTGACTAACCAAAAAAAGAAGGTAATAATCCACTTACTGGTTGATGTTAAATGTGATGTTTGACAGTACTAACTCAATCAAAAATTAAAATACAACAGTTTCTTCACTGTACTGTCAAACATCACATTTAACATCAACCAGTAAGTGGATTATTACCTTCTTTTTTTTCCCCTTTTTGAGACGGTTGAGAAGTTAACTTGGATTTTTTTTTAATTGATGATTCCCTTAAGGGACATTGCTCCCTATATTACCTTCTATCTCTGGTTAGTCAGAATTAATTTCACAATTCCTTATTTTTCCTTCCATCTGTTATGAACAACTATGAATTGACCCATTCTATAAAAAATGTGTAATTTGTATTATAATAATCTATTATAACGTGACATATATAAATATTGATAAACTTTTTTTGTCAATAATATAAACTCCTTGCAACAGGACAGTGTATAAATTGGATGAAGCATGGAAATCACCTCTATTCTGACTTTACAAACCGTTTTATAGGGTTCTCAGGAAACAACGGTCTGTTTGTTTTCTCAGAAGCTCATGTTTGCTCTAATGATGTTTTTGTGCTCCAAAGGAAAGAATATTGGACTGACAATCAAGATATCTAGATTTATCTCTTGTCTGTACAATCTATAGTCCTATATACTAGCAAAACATCTGGTTGATCTGTGTTTTGGAGTCTGTGTCTGCGAAATGTGGATTGTAAACAAGGCATTTCCCAGGTGGATGAGGTCATATCTATCACTCAATAAGAGTGATTGACACTTTCCCAAAACTTTTCAAATCATCTTGAGATATAACAGAAAAGAAACCTATCAAGCTTGTGAGGATTGCCTGTAATTGGTAGATTGACAAAGATTTGTGGTGACTTCAAAGATTACAGAAACAGAGTAATGAATATCTAGCTTCAAAGATGGCAAATGTCATGGTAAGCTTCAGGGCTGAAAAAGTCTATGATTGAAAATAGCAAGTTTGACTATTATTTTAGATTAAAGGATATGAAAAAGTCTATGACTCAAGGAGTGTTATTTATTTATTTTCTTTGATGAATCTCTCCTTAATTATCCTCTCAACCTTGCCTTCATATCTTTTAATGTAAAATAATAGTCAAACTTGCTATTTTCAATCAGAAAATATTCTGATTGAATAGTTGATAAATTTCACGTATGTGGCTACTTTAGGTCCTTGGATTGCCTTCATTGATAAGATCTGATGATGTTAGTTTCATTGCTGTGATAAAATCTCAACCAAAAAATAAAATACAAAAGAGCAAACATGAGCTTCTGAGAAAACAAACAGAACATTGTTTCCTGAGCAGTTATAGTATGGTAAAATTGAAGAGGGAGTGCTAGAAGAAATGCACTGAGCCACAGTGATCCCTCCAGAGGCTATTATATTCGACCAGGATAGATGTAATAAGGCTCAGAACAAAGAGATGGGCAATATATTGGCTGGGAATATATAGGTATGAGAATATTTGAGAAAGCATAATGGTCAAACTAGAGACTTAATAGTTATAAAAAGAAAGAAAGAATATATTTGAAATGATTTCTGAATTTTAAGTTTAGAATACTGGTTGAATTAGAATGACTATACCTCAGATATAAGAGAATAATATTTAGAGAGGGAAACAATTATATATTTAGTACACATAAGATATACTAGTAACTAAGTGATGATTTTATAAGATATACATTTCTGCTTTTACATATATAACTACATATACAACTTGCACAGACAGCATTGTATAGTGATTAAGAGCATTGTCACTTTGATAAGTCTACCTGTGTTCACATACCAGTTCTGTAACTTAACTATCTAATTTTCATTTTTCCTTTCCATTTCTTTAAAGTAAAATGGAGCAGTGCAGTTATCAGCTCCATAATATTTTGAGGCAGAGTTCAGAGAGTAACATTTGTTAAGACATTATATTTATGCACAGAAAATGGAAATTGAAGTACATTTACTAAATAAACTAAAATTGTTAATTAATATCACATACTTTATATACTTACATGTAAAGCCTGCTATTCAAAATATAGGACAAATATCATTCTGTATTTACCTGTAACTGTAAATACACTTCTAAGTCATTTGTTCCCGAGGTGTATTTTGCATAGGATTGTGAATGAGATTCATAAACGAAAATGTGAATACTCAAAAATTAAAGGCTAGTTAATACAATGAACTCAATAGAGTAAGTTTATACAATTTTCTTACAATAGCCATAACAAGTTACTAAGGTTTGGAGGTAGCCTTACAGAAAATTTTTAGAATTTTTTTTTAAGTAATTTAATATTGAACTGAAGAGTATCAATTAACTTTCATCTTTTCTTCACTATTATGCCCCCATTTGTCACAATTAAATGGCTTCCTAAGAAGTTTCATCCTTAATATCAGTCAAAGAAAATATCAACCATCTATTACCTATTTCCAGTGAGTCACAAGAACTGAGTATAATTTCTACCAGGAACAATTTAGATTTGACATAAAAAAGAACTTCATGAATGCAAAAAATCTTCAGAATATGTACATTAGCAGGTAAAATTGTAGAATCTCCTTTCTTAGGCATTTTTAAAAATAGAAAAGTCAGTCTATAGTAAATTGAGAGGAAAAGTCAGTGATGGTTCTTTGATATTAATTCTTTAGTAACAAAAATGTAATAATAATAATAATAAAACACCAAGAATAATAACGCACTACTAATAAAATAACAAGTGCTAAACAATATGGACTAAAAATATGGAAAGAATCACAGCAGATTATCACATGATCAATTTAACATTTATGAGAAGATCTATATAAAATACTTTTAAGTAGGGTTGCTTGAAAAAGTCTTTAGAGAGAAAAGAAAGCATGACATTCAGTTTTACAAGGACTGTAATTGCCTCCATAGAGAAAGTCATGGTGGATCAATCAGAGTGAGTGCCTTTTGAATGGTTTCTCTATTATTGGTTTATGAAGGTTAATTTCCTGTGTGCTTCCACTTATAATAGGTCATTGCTTTGTCATTTTATTCACAGTAGATCTCACAAAGATTTTAGCTTCCCCCCAGTCAAAATGCTGTGTAGTTTTCATGTGTTTTATGATTCTCTTCTTCCTACTGAGTTTGTTTTCCTATATGATTCTAAGAGCACAGACTATTTGCACTTTGAAAAAAACAGCAGTCAAATCTGAAGTGTCAGCATTGGCTCTAAATAGAAGGAATAGTCAATGCAGTTGTGTTCAGTTCTCTTGTCCATAATGGAAGAAACTTCACACAGAGATTCTAAAACCTGAAGATACATTAAGGCTAAGAGAAACCAGCTCACCTCTGTTGCTCCTGTTTTCAAATATTTTCCCTGGCACCAGTGATAAAATTATAGATTATTTTTTAAAAGCTGTCTAGGGCAACCCCTTCCTGTACCCTCCCACTGTGGGAGCTTTTCTGTTCTCTCAATAAATCCTGCTCTCTCACTAAAAAAAAAAGAGTCTAAACTGACTAATTAATATTCATAACTTCTCATTTTAAAATATGAGATTTGGATTTCTGGCAAGATGGTGATGGGACAGGTTGGACTGTGAGAGTCTCCGCAAAAGCCAGTGTCCATGAAGACGTTCTGCATGAGTAGGCATGTGCTGGTGGGTTAGTAAAAGTCCATCTGAGGGGAGACTCAGATTCATGCATCCAGGGCTCTCCTCTGGAGGTGATTGCAACCCCCCACTGCCCTGAGATTGGATGCAGGATTGGACTGGCAATGCAGAATTGTCTGCCTTTCTCAGGACTCTTCTGAGAACAGCCTGCCTAATACTGTTGATTCTCATTGCGTGGCACCTGGCCCACACCATCACCTGTGACAGCAAAGCAGCTGGAGCTCTGATCCCATCTGTGGAGAGCGAAGATGGGGAGAGCTGGAGAGGAGCCCCACCCCCAGTGAGGAAATGCTGATTGCAGCCATTTTATCTGGCCCAGGACCAGGACCAGGCAGAAACCTGCATTGCCCCACCCAGCTCCACCCAGCCTCCAACTTGGAACCTAAGGTAATCTCATCCAACTGGGAGAGACAGAAACCCCTCCCCAATGCTGGATCAATCACAGATACCTCAGATCTTAGTGGGAGACTTCATAGGCAGGAAGCTGGGTGAGTCCAGATCTGATTCACCCTCTTCCCAGAGTAGGCCTGGGGCATCTGACCCAGGCTAAGAGCAACCCTATCAGCCTAAGCTAAGAGTAGAGGGGAGGGCTGGATATCAGAGCTGAAAGGAAGTTGGACTTATAGGAATCACCTCAGAGTGAGTTTTTTGCTTTTTGGTAAATTTGTTTGTTGCTCATTTTTGTTTTATTTTTTTCTCTCTCATTCTGTTTTAAATAATGATTTCATACTTTCTTTGTTACTGCTATTTTATTGTTTTTTTGACATCCTATCTGTGTATGAGTATTTTTGAGGGAGAGTACATCAACAGGAGAATTTTTGTTGGTTTGTGTGTCTGTATGATTGTCTGTATATTTTAATTTTTTTTTACTCTTTTCTGTCTTTGTCTGTGTCTCTTTTTATTTGTTAGTTGGTATGTCTGTCTGTTTTCCCTCTTACTCCTCTCTCTCCATCTTCCTCTCACCCCCCTTCCTTTTCCCATTCTTTTTTTTTTCCTCCTTACCTCATTTTGCTGTCAGGGAGCAAACCTATACCTCCACTGCATGGACAGATTGTAAGGAAGTGAGAAGTGGGTTCCAGGGTTCCTACAAACCTGTCAGAGGATGCTGGGATATGCAGATAGATTGTGAATTACACCTCTCCCCTCAACTAAATCTGAAAACTGCAAAAAGTACAGCCTCCCACCACAGTCCAGCATCAGAATTGAACAAAACAGAAAGTCCACATAAGGAAGAATAGGAGATTGAGCAAACAGAGGTGAAAGCTACCCCCCCATCCCTGGAAACAGAATTAAAGAAGAGGAAAAAAAAAAGAGGGTGGAAAATCTACACAAATGAAGAAAAGCCAAAGAATAATATGGGTCTCAAGCAGACCCCTGGGAGGTCAGGCACTGAGAATACAGACCTCAGAATGCAAACAATGAAGAGTCCCCAGAATGGCTGGTCTCAAATCACAAACTCAGATATCAAGACATTAATAGAGAAAATAAATAGAATTGAGGAGAGGCAAGAGGAAAGAATGAAGGAGTTGATAACTGAGATAAAAAACAATAAAGAATACAGTGAATGAAATAAATAACAAACTGATAAGCATAGAAAGCAGAATTCACCAAGCAAAAGAATCTTAGAGCTTGAGGACCAAAATATGGAACTAACCCAAACTATCAAAAACATAGAAAAGAAGTTTTAAAAGACAGAACAAAACCTTCAAGAGATGAGTGATTATTTCAAGAGGCTGAACCTAAGATTACTTGAACTTCATGAGGCAGAAAGAGAGACAGAGACATCCTGAAACAAACATTCTATGAAATTATCCAAGAAAACTTCCCTCATCTCATCAGTGACACAACCATTCAAACACAAGAGGTTCAAAGAACCCCTGCAAGACGACTATTGAATACTCCAACTCCTAGACACATGGTAATTCACCTACACAAAGGTATAAAAGAAAAAATCCTAAAGACAGTGAGAGTAAAAAGTCAGACTACCTACAGGGGAAGACTAATTAGAATAGTAGCAGACTTATCCACAGAAACACTTCAAGCAAGGAGAGCTTGGAGCCCAATCTTTAACATTCTTAGAGATAAACAATTTTCAATTTTGACCAAGAATTACCTACCGAGCTAAAGCTAAGCTTCATCTGAGATGGAGAATTAAAATCTTTCCCAGACATTCAATCCCTAAGAGTTTATGCCACCTCCAGACCAGCACTAGAAGAAACACGTAAGAAAGTATTAAACACAGAAGAGGGGGCGTAGAATGACAATGCTCTTACAAGAATGTAGGAAAAAGATTGAAAACACACATGAACCAACCCAAAAATCAAAAGAAAGAAAACAAACAAAAAGCAACAACAACAGCAAACTCTATAAGAACCTCATGACAGGGATAAACTCTTACATTTCGATAACTAGCCTGAATGTGAATGGACTAAATGTACCACTGAAAAGACATAGATGGCAATATGGATAAAATATCATGAGGCAACAATATTTTGCCTCTAAGAAACTAATCTCACCAGAAAGGATACTTACAGACTCAAAGTAAGAGGATAGGAAACAAAATTTCAGGTGAATGAAACACAAAAGAAAACAGGAGTCACAATCTTAATATCAGACAAAATATCCTTTATGCTATCAAAAAATTAAAAAGATATAAAAGATCACTACATATTGATAAAAGGTTTGAATCCATCAACAAGAAATATTCATCCTAAATGTATATGC
This sequence comes from Cephalopachus bancanus, assembly GCA_027257055.1. NCBI lineage: Eukaryota > Metazoa > Chordata > Mammalia > Primates > Tarsiidae > Cephalopachus > Cephalopachus bancanus. The sequence continues at coordinate 2,563,961 of JAPVLO010000127.1, read as the reverse complement.
ACTTAACATAGGAGCACCAATTTTCATAAAGCAGCTTCTAGGTAAACTTCAAAAAGTTATTGACTCTAATACTATCATAGCTGGGAACTTAAATATCCCACTCACAACCCTAGACAGACCATCAAGACAAAAAAATCAAAGAAGAGATCCATAATCTCAATGTGACTTAATTGATACCTGCAGAATACACCACCCGACAACCATGGAATATACATGCTACTCATCACCACATGGAATATACTCTAAGATTGACCACATCCTTGGCCATAAATTAAGTATAAACAAATTTCACAAGTGTGAAATACCACTATACACCATCTCAGACCACAGTGGAATAAAAAAATATCAACACCAACAAGGTTACCCCAAAATGAACACAGACAAGGACACTATACAACATGATGCTAAATCACTCCTGGGCCAACATGGAAGTTAAAACAGAGATTAAAAGATACCTGGAAACAAGTGAAAATGAAGAAACATCTTACCAAACCTCTGGGATACCATGAAAACAGTACTGAGATGGGAATTCATATATCTACAAACACACATGAGGAAAATGGAAAGATTATAACATAACAGCCTAAAAAATCATTGAAGAGAGCTGGAAAAGCAAGACCACCAAAACCCTAACTTCAGCAGAAGAATCCAGATCACCAAAATAAAAGCCCAAATTAGGAACATAGAATACAAAAAGATAATACAAAAAAATCAATGAAACAAAAAGCTGGATCTTTGAAAGGATAAACAAGATTGATTGCCCCTTGCTAGACTGACCAAGAAAAAAAGAGAAAAGCCCAAATAAACACAATCAGAAATGCAAATGGTCAAGGGACAACTGACCCTGAAGAAACACAAAAGATTTATTAAAGACTACTATGTATACATATATGAAAACAAACTTGAAACCCAAAAGGAAATGGGGAAATTTCAGACATCACACAACCTCCCCAAGTTGAAACAAGAAGAAATTGAGACCCTAAACACACCAATAATAATCCAGGAAATTCACTATGCCATAAGAAAATTACCAAGAAAAAAAAAAGTCCTGGACCAGATGGCTTTCAAGAAGAATTTTACAAAACATACAAGGAGGAACTGTTACCCATCCTACTGAAAGTATTCCAGGCAATCAAGAAAGATGGAACTCTTCCCAAATCATTTTACTAAGCTAATATCACATTGATACCCAAACCAGGTAAAGATCCGAAAAAGAAAAAGAATTACAGTCCAATATCCTTGATGAACATAGATGCTAAAATTCTCAACAAGATTCTAACAAATTGGGATCAGCAACATATCTCGAAAATCATCCAACATGACCATGTAGACTTCGTCCCCGAGATGCAAGGCTGGTTCAACATTCATAAAACCACAAACATAGTTAAATACATCAACAGTTGTAAAAACAAAAATTACATGATTATATCAGTAGACAAAGAAGGAACTTTTGATAAAATTCAGCACCCCTTCCTGATGAAAGCCCTTAAATATCTAGGCATGAATGGAACATACCTCAAAATATGAGTCGTCTATGAGAAACCCACAGCCAGCATGCTGCCAAACAGACAGAAATTGGAATCATTTCCCCTGAAAACTGGAACAAGACAAGGATGCCCACTCTCACTCTTCCTTTTCAACATAGTTTTGGAAGTCCTGGCTAGAGCAATCAGACAAGAGAAGGAGATCAGTGGTATCCAAATAGGAAAGAAGAAGTCAAGTTATCTTTCTTTGCAGACGACATGATTCTATACCTCTAAAACCCAAGAGAATCTGTCGAAGAATTTCTTGCATTGATAAAGGACTTGGTAAAGTCTCAGTGTACAAAATTAGTGTGTAAAAGAGTCGCATTTCTATACATCACCACAAACAAACAGAACCCCCCCCCAAAAAAGCACAATCCCATTCACAATAGCCAGAAAAAAATCAAATACCTTGGCATCTTCCGAACCAGAGATGTGAAAGACCTTTACAATGAAAACTACAAAACACTGCTCAAGGAAATCAAAGATGACACAAACAAATGGAAAAATATTCCATGATCAAGGATTGGAAAAATCAACATTGTTAAAATATCCATCCTACTCAAAGCAATCTACAGATTTAATGCAATACCCATTACATTGCCAGCAGCATTTTTCTCAGACCTGAAAATAACAATACAGGAATTCATATGGAAAAATGAATGACCATGAATCACCAAAACAATCCTCAGCAAAAAAATCAGAGCAGGAGGTATCATACCCCCAGACTTTATACTTTATTATAAAGCTACAATTATCAAAACAGCATGATATTGACACAAGAAAAGGCATTTAGACCAATGGAACAGGATAGAGATTCCACAAACAATACCTCAATTTCTCAACCACCTCATCCTTGACAAAGCCTCCACCACCAGTGACTGGGGAGAGGAGAACCTATTCAGTAAATGGTGCTGGGAAAACTGGCTGAACACAGGCAGAAGATTAAAGCAAGATCCCTACCAATCACCATACGCCAAAAATCAACTCTAAATGGATCAAAGACCTAAATGCAAAACCTCAAACTATAAGAATCTTAGAAAATGCAGGAGACACCCTTATGGAAATTGGAACCAACTAATTCCTGATCAAAACCACAAGTGCCAATCAGCCGGGCGTGGTAGCGCATGCCTGTAATTCCAGCTACATGGAAGGCTGAGGCAGAAGGATCGCCGGAGCCCAGCAGGTCGAGGCTGCGGTGGCCGGGAGCGGCCACTGCACTCCAGTCTGAGCAATCGTGTGAGACTCCGACTCAAAAAAAAAAAAAAAACCACAAGTGCCCATGCCATAACAGATAAGATGCACAAGTGGGACCTCATCAAACTGACAAGCTTCTACAAAGTCAAGGAAACCATCAAGAGAGTGGGGAAATAGCCCTCAGACTGGGAAAAAATATTTGTCAGCTGTATGTCTGGAAAAGGCCTAACATCTAGTATCTACAAGGAACTCAAATGTGCTGAAAAGAAAAAAACAAACAGCCCCATTACAAAGTGGGCAAAAAATATGAATAGACAGTTCTCAAAAGAAGACATACGAGCTGCCAACTGATGTACGAAAAAATGCTCAGCCTCACTAGTCATCAAAGAAATTCAAATTAAAACTACACTGAGATATCACCTAACACCAATCAGGATAGCTATCATCAATAAACTCAAAAAGCAACAGAAGCTAGAAAGGGTGTGACAAAAAAGGAACACTTCTACACTGTTGGTGGACATGTGAACTAATACAACCTCTGTGGAAAACAGTGTGGCAGTTCCTAAAAGATCTAAAAATTGACCTTCCATATGACCCTGCAATCCCCCTACTGGGAATATTTCTGGAATAACTGAAATCACTCCATAAAAAAGATCCTTGCACATGTATGTTTACCTCAGCATTGTTCACAGTAGCAAGAACATGGAACCAATCATGCTGCCCATCAAAAGAAGACTGGATAAAAATATGTGATACATATACATGATGGAATGTTACGCAGCCATTAAAGAAGAACAAAATCATGAACTTCATATCAACCTGGATTGACTTAGAGTCTATAATACTGAGTGTTCTATCACAGAAACAAAGAACTGAGTATCATATGTTCTCACTCATAAGCAGACCTTGAACAATTACCATAATACTATTAGAAAAGGATTGGCAGTAGCAGGAAACTGCTGGGAGGGGAGTGGGGAAGTGTGATGGGCAGTAGTGGTAATCTACCTGGGGAAGCAGGGGCACACCTCATCAACAAGTGTACCTGCATAATGAACATGTGAATACCCAATCCCGAATTGTATCCTACATCTTTAAAATAAAAAAATAAATAAATAAAGGAAGAAAAAAAAGTAAGGGAGTGGTGATAGAGACATTCTTGTCTTGTTCCTAATCTTAGGAGGAAAGTGTCTAGTCTTTTACCATGAAGTATATTGTTAGCTGTGAGTTTTTAGTAGATGTTTGTTTTCAAGTTGAGGAAGTTTCTTTCTATATCTAGTTTGTTAAGTGTTGTTGCCATGAAAGGGAGTTGGATTTTGGTCAAATGTTTTTCCTCTGTCTATTGAAATGAGTATGTGTTTTTTGTTGTTTTTTACTCTACTAATACAATGCATTACAGTAAATGATTTTTGGATGTTGTTAAAGATAGGAAAACAATACGTAACCCTGAATTGTACCCCACATCTTTAAAATAATAATTTTTAAAAAGATGAAATCAAACAAAACAATGAGATTTGATTTTTGTCTATGACAGGAAAAAAATACTGTGAAATAGGTTAACTGTAATTTTTTATAACAATAAAATTGTCACCCATATTTTCTGCACATTTTTGAGTGGATAGTAAAAAAACTAAACCAACCATAGGGTTGCCAAATGTTTTGCCATAGCCCTATGTTTAAAACATCTCTTCTCCAGATATTATCTATCACTGTATATTTAATCTTCTTTGATAAATCTTGTCATATTATGAACACAGAAAATAAAATGAGAAACCATAAAGTTAGCACATATTTTAATTATTCCACAAAGTAAGTCTAATTTTATTTTTCCTTTTAAATGTTAGTGCCAGTGACCAAAATTTTAGTCTTTGAGTAAGCCACAAAAATATTTATAGTGAAGATATAAAAAGAATTCATCATTTGGAAAAATATAGCATTTTACCATTATTCTTCTTGATTCCTGTTATCATAACTAAAGTAACCATTGATTATTTAACCTTTATTAAAATAGTTCTCATCCTAGATAGCACTTTATTATTTTCTATTGAAAGTGATTATTAAGTCAATCTTGACATTTTTCCACATTAAAGTATCCCAACTGTCTATCAGTTTTATCTCATGAGTTTTGTTACTTTTGTTTTGACTCATCTTCCAACTTGTGGTAATCAGAATATTTATACCCTTTTCTAGCAGAAAAAAAATATATCCTTCCATTGCCATTAATTTATGGGTTTTTTTATATTGACTAAAATATAATTTTTATTATTCATGGACTATCTAAATCAATTTTTTAAAAATCTGCATATAAAATTCAAAATACAAACATTGAAATAGGTAGTGGGTATTAGTTTATATCAAATGGAAGTAGCTTACTCAGTCTAATAATTTCCTGGTAATATGGGGGCAAATTAATTTGTAGCACAGAAGAAGCTAAGGATCCAGCACAAAATTTATGTTTGAAAACAAAAAGTAATATTGCACATAGAGTGTTTCCATCTTTCCTCATATCCTAATATTCTAATAGACTGATATTCCCTCTCAATTTGTGCTGTGACAAACTCATAACTTCCTTTTGATTTATTACCTTTGGGGAAAGATAATATTTGCTTCACCTTGGTTTAGCGTTTACAAACCCAAATGTAACTTGGTGTTTTCCTGAGAACTTCAGCCCTGTGAACAATAAGACCAATATGAGGAATTTATTTTCACCAAGTTAGTGGACTATAAACCTGGAAATTATAATAAAAATAAAACTGAATATTGCAAGAAAATCCTTGCTGTAAGCACACATTATTTAAACAACTACTAAATAAGATTTCAAAATTCCCTCTACTGAGGCCTATGTTAAAATTATAATGCAAATCAATTACCCAATATCTTCTACTTTAGACCTAATTTGGAAGCCGGTGACACTGAGTTTTACAGGAAAAGAAAAAAAATCAAGAATATATCTGGTTTGAGAGATGACTTTGACTTGACCTTTAAGAAATACATAGCAGAATGTCATGGTGAAAAGGGAACTCTAGAAGTTTCTATTTTTACCCCATATTCTTACTCCCTAAATTTCTAAAATTCTTTGTCATTTTATAATACAAAGTATCATTTTATCCTTCAATGTATGTTTTGGAGAATATACAAAGAGGCTAATACTATGTATTGAGTATCTTTCATGTGTCAGATAATAATTAATATTCTACCTAACACAGAGTTCTTATATACTGCTTTGCAATTACCATACTTTAATTTGCTTAATTCTCAGAAATATATTTTTTTAAAGAGACAAATGTATTAACGTTGTTTTTTCATATTAGGAAACTGATAGTAACTGGCAGGTCTATGGCTTGTCCTGAGACAATTTGACTCCTAAATCTGTATTCTTACTCCATGATAGTGCCTCTTAGACTCAGCTCTGTGCTGTTACATAATCATGTCATGTTACACGAGTCATTGGAACAAATAGAAATCACTGTGATTAAAATGTGAATTATAATATTAAAATTAATATTTGAGTTTTGATTCTATAATAGCATTTTTTATCTCTTTTGTCTTCAATTTATTTATCTGTGAAATGGCAAAAGAAAAAAAATCTCCCTTCAAGTGCTTTCAAGAAAATTATAAAGATGCAATGAGAAGATGGCGGTAAAAAGACACCGTAAATATAGGAGTTATAATTTAATTCTTACAATCTTATTCTTACAATGTAGCCCATTGGAATAGCTATAATTATTAGAGTATTCTTCACAACAAAAGTATGCATTCCTAATGACATAAAGATCTAAATTATTTCCACTGCTGTATTAAAAGTGCAGATTCTTTTTTTATCTTCTTCTTGTTAAACTGAGGTTTGAGGCTTGAATACTTTCCCAGATGCTTCAAAGTCTTTTTTTCCCCAAATATTATATATAGTTTTTCTTGATAAGCTCTAGTTTGAAAGAAATGCCTCAAAGTAAAGATGAATATGAACAATGCAGATATTTTCCCTTTTTTTTTTTTTCCTGGACAGCCTATCCATTATCTCAGTTGTTCTAGTTATAGGCATTTACTGCTATACCCTATTTTTTAACATTTAAAAAAAAATCACATCCCCATATAATTTATACTGGATTTTGAACATATCCACTGAAATTTCTAGATCTTTGTCTTATAAACTATTTCTATAAAACTAGAAACACATCTTATCCCACTGCAAGTAAATTAAAATAGAAGTCTCAAGCACATAGAAGAACGAAACTGTGATTTGGGGCCAAACAGAAAAGAATGCCAAAAATCCCCAAATTGATATCAGCACATGTGTTTGTATCTGTGTCTGTGTATGTGAATGTGTGTATATGTATTTGCCCACACATAACAATCTTAAATGTGGGCTTATTAATATGAGCTGTAGAAATATGAATAAGCTGAAATACTTGTACCTTACTAAAAAACACTGAAATACTTGTATCTTACTAAGTAAGATAATTGCTTCTTACACAGCATCTTTTTTCCCCATTTAAAAAGTAACAATGATTCTATTCAGAATTTTCTAGTACCTTCCAAACAGTTACTTATAATATAGATAACAATAAAACATCATAATTACTCATTTAAAACCATATGGGAAAATAATTATAAAAATATTGTTAAAAATATTCTGTAAAAACTTTATACCTTATTGTAAACTAGATAAGATAATGCTCTAGAAAATATCATCTTAAGTAGTAGACATTGAAAGTCAGTGCGTATTAAGTACTGTTACAAAGATATATGTTAGCCCTCAAAAGAACTGAAATAACTATTTCAAGATTAGGACAATGCATACCCTAATTACCTGATTGTAATTTGCCTTAAATTGCAAAGTGATAAAATCCAAATAGAAATTATCTTTTAAATATGTAGAGTGCAATTCAGGGTTAGATACAGAAGTGGTCATCCTACAGGTAAAATGTGGGCACCCTTGTTGGTGTTATGTGCCCTCCCTCCCCTGACAGTGTCCCACCACTACCAATCCCTTTCTTAAAGTATTATAATAATGTTCAGGGCCTGCTGATGAGTGAGTACATGTAGTACTCAGATGTTTGTTTCTGTGATAAATCACTGAGTATTATAGACTCTATATCCATCCAAGTTGCTGCAAAGTTCATAATTCTGTTTATCTTTATGGCTGCATAATATTTCCTCGAGTAAATGTTTCAATTTTTTTTATCCAGTCCACTTGCAATGGGCAGCAAGGTTAGTTCCATGTTTTTGCTTTTGTGAATAATGCTGCAATAAACATGCATGTACAGGTATCTTTTTCACAGAGTGATTTGAGTTCCTCCAAGTATATTCCCAGAAGAAGGATTGCTGGGTTGTATGGAAGGTCAATTGCAAGGTCTTTTAGAAATCGCCCCACTGTTTTCAACAGAGGTTGTACTAGTTTACATTCCCACCACCAATGTAGAAGTGTTCCATTTTCCCCACATCCTCTAGAAATTATCTTTTATGAATAGTTATGGACAAAGCTTGAAGGAGTATGACATATTTAATCTAGGTTTTCTTTTTAAGCAGAGATTTTAGACTGTAGATAGAACTAGACTTTACCAATTATAGTATCTCATTTAGAAACATTTGTTAAATATATTCAGAAATCATTACATTTTATCCCTTTTTTGTGGGAGTCCTGCTCCAGCAAGGTCCAGAGATTCCTGGAGGTGAGACAGAGTTGCCAACTAGGGGAGAAAGAAAAGGAGGGGACTACTGTTCAAGATTGAGCAGAAGCCATTTACTGCGAGTTAGCAGTGGGCTTTTATCCCCAAATTCTGCAAAGTCATCATCACAGGACACAAAAGGTAGCATGTGCCTTTCACATGAACAGGTCCAGGTACACAAAAGACACTCCCCACTCTCAAGCAGATGTTTTTTCAAACATGAAGAAGAACAACCAAAAATTGTCTTTTTGTTTCTTATGCTTGATTAATGTTCCCCAAACCAGTTTCTTATGTACGCTTAATTGTTTTACAGCTACATCATCTTAAAATAACATCACTCAATGCCAAAACCCGAAACCACCATAATGAATTATTAACTTCTACTATTCTATGCTGATTCAAACTAATTTCTATTAAAACAATTGCTGCTAAGGTTACACTCTCCTAACACCAGCTGGCCTAATCTAAAAGTTTAAAATGTGGCCCAGTCCCAAGTTCACTGGCCCACCTAAATCAAACTAAACTAACCACATTTCTACAATAAAATAGCTACCTAAATTTTCTTTAATCTATATAAACAATTTCCTAAAATCTATATCTATAAATTTCTAAAATCACATCAAGAAAATCTGTGACCTGCACTGTGTCCTCAATGTGACCCAGAGTTGAACTTAAATTGTTTAAAGGCAAAAACCGCAAATCGTGGAAAATGGGAACAATAGATTCCCAAGTTTAGTGTGTTCATTCCAGTCTCATAGTTTTCTGCTAGAGCCAGCAGGAGCCTTTTCTGGTTGCAGTGCCAAGTGGAAAAGGAGAGAGGGAATGGGGTCAACAGCCCCTGAACACATCCTAGTGGTCTCGGGGTCAACGGCCCTTCCTGATTCCTAACGCTCAGTGGGCCTCCGTGGCCAGCTCCCAAAACTTTTTAAAAAGTCCTTTATTATACTCTTGTAATAAATGAGGATTATGTCCTTTATAACAAGTAGTAACTGTGTGTGTGTTTGTGTGTGTGTGTGTGTGTGTGTGTGTGTGTGTGTGTGTGTGTGTACATGTACACAGAATCTTAGGTAAAGTAAGTTATTTCTTTAACCCAAAGTGGGACTTTGCTTATTGACAAATGAAAAATTTTTTCTTTTTTTTTTTGAGTTGGAGTCTCACTCGGTCGCCCAGACTGGAGTGCAGTGGCCGCTCCCGGCCACCGCAGCCTCGCCTGCTGGGATCCAGCGACCCTTCCGCCTCAGCCTTCTGAGTAGCCGGAATTACAGGCATGCGCTACCATGCCCGGCTGATTTTTTGATTTATTGTAGAGATGAGGTCTCGCTGCCTAGGCGGGTCTCGAACCCGTGGGCTCAGGCAATCCACTCACCTCAGCCTCCCAAAGGTGCAGGATTACAGGTTGAGCCACCGAGCCCGGCTGACAAATGAAAATTTTTAATCTATTTTTATATTTAGTGATGGGGTTTTTTCTATGTTGCCCAGGCTGACTTTGAACACTTGGGCTCAAGAAGTCTTCCCTATTGAGGTTCCTGAGTAACCAGGCCTATGGCAAACACAACTGCATGCCAGCAACAAGAGAAAACTTTTTTATGCTGACAGAATTTTCCCTTATCTTCTTTCTTAGTGCTGTCCACGAAATATAATCTACACAATCTTATTATCTGCAGTATTATTTTTTGGCGATCCTGCTATTCTCTGGCTCATACAGAAACTAACACAATTTTCTGCCTACTCTCTTGTCCTTATGGGCCTCAGGTGAAGCATCTGTGGTAACTTGGTTTCCTGTAGTGAATGGAGAGGAGCCTGAAGCAAGGGGCAGGATTGCAAGCCCATAATGTAGGTTTCAGATGAATCTATCATAGAGAAAAAGTCAAGTAAGTAAGTCAAGATTTTATATTCAGTTACAACAATCTCAGACAATTTTGACAATAACAAAGTATCTCAACATTTTCTTCTTGGGCATATAAGTGCTCTCTGTGATCACAGAAATTATAATTTCAAAAGTAGGTATTGTCTAGTGGAGACTGAAGCAGTTTGTTTCTGTAGAAGATCTCACTGAGAAAAGTAAAGATCAAGTTTTTCAAAGTAAAATAGTGTTCATATGTAAATATTTAGAAGATTAGTAGATAGTGATTGAGTAGGAATATGGTTAGATGATCTGTGTAGAAACAAATAGTATTAGAATACAAAGCAATTATTGAAGGGAACTCCATATCTGAACAGAGTAAACAATATACTATGAAATCCTTTTTATTACATAGATTAAAAATTACATGTATTAATTCATATAAATGTCAACAATTTTGAGATGAAATTTTAAATCTTGGGGATGGTTTTATGACTATTCAATTTAATTTTTGTATTGGATTCCAATGTCATAGCTTACTGGTTACCTGAATGTGGTCCTAAATCAGTTCTAAAACCATAGTGCTTTCATTTCATTATATGATAATTGAGAATAAAAGCACTAGCCTCAAATTGTTTTGTTTTAGTTTTAAAAAAGATAATCTCTTTAAAGAGATTTGAAAATTTCTTCCTTATAAGTGAAATACACTATTTCTGCTTATAATATAAGCATGGTATTTACAGAAGACTTTACATAAATTCAGAATTTGCTATTTATGATTGTGAGAAGCTGATACGGTATAACTCTGCTTTGATTTCAAGTTGTGAAATTTTTAGTCCTAAACTTCTAAATTATGCAAGTTTTAGATAGTTGACAATTATGCAAGGTAAAATATAAGTGTTTTAAAATTTACTGTATTTACCATAAGTATGTGATATATTTTCATGGCCTTTGGAGATAGGAAAAAAAAATAGTTTTCCAGTACTATTGTATCTCATTCTTGTAATAATTGACACATAGGTGGCAAAACAGGAAAAGTTAAGGCAGGAGGAGCTCTGAAGTGTCAACTTCATCATCTCAAAACAAGAACACTCTGAAATTAATGTTTCCCCCCCAAATGCTGAAGAATTTCTCTTTGCTTAGAGCAAACATTTCTCCTTTGTGCATTTGCTGCAGAGAAATAATTTATCATCCTATAAAGAATAGAAGCTAAAACTTACCAGACCACTAAATGGGGTTATAAGTTTAAATATGTAAATAGATAATCTTTGATATAACAAAGAAAAACAAATTTCATGCCAATAGATACCCACTTGAATAAAAGAATCACTCCAGAAAAGATCCAGCAATTGAGTTGGTAAATCTCTTTGGATGTCACTTGAGAGAACATTTGGGCTATATTCTGTTTCTCTTAGAAGCTTTTCTTCCAGGCAAACACCAGATGGATTATGTATTAGAAAAGATTTTGTCTGGAGCATTTCCAGACATCATTATATAGATACTTTCTTCTGAGTCTTTACTGCAGCAATCTGTAGGTCAAATCCCTGTTGAACCTAAGCAAGGATGTTGTTTTATTTCTAAGTGAAATAAAATATAATGTGAATTCATTGTTGCTGGCAGGTAAGTTTTTAAATTACTATTACCTTTCAGACACCATATTTCCTAAGCTGTAAAATAAGTATTTAATGGGTTGGCATACACTTATGACAGAAACAATACAATATCCTAGATAAAACATCACTTGCAGAAGAAATCTATATTTATTGCCTGAAGAATGACAAAGCCAAATGGCATTGATTCTGGCATAATGCACTATAGCCCTCATCCATCTGTTCAGGACCCAATACAGAGATCAATACATTCCTGCCTGGAAGTCCCAGGCATTCTCTGGATTTAGACACAAGGTCTGTAGATAGCTGATGTGATTAAAGAATGATTGGAGTCTTTTGTAGAAGCTTTATTTCCAACATGGTGTAGATAGAAAGCTTTTAGTTTATAAACGCCTTTCTGATCAAATTTTGGTTGTCACATTTTTTGTTTCAGGTCTTGAAATTCCAGTATAAAACAATTTTATAAATTATATATTTTGAAACTCCCATCTGAGTTTAAGTAAAGAGTGTTTGTATACATTAATTTTAAATCTGACACTAACACAATGCAACTTTTCTTAAATTATCAATAAATATTTATGATGGAATATTACAGTGCAGTTTGAAAATGGTTTTATAAACTATTTTTGGTAAAGCAAGGGGTTTTTATATTTTAAATAGTTGTCAACAATTTTACAGATTTTAGGATTGGCTCAAATGCAGTTAAGTTTGATGATTAGAAATATTCTTTATTTCTTAACTAAAGATATATTGCAGTAGCAGGAAAATTTTAAATATTAAAAAGTACTCTTTAATAATACTATGTTCATTAGAGAAGATTCGTTCACATCAGACTGAAGGAATTTTGCTTTTTTCCAGCAACAAAAAAATGAAACATTTGTTGAAAACGGAATAAAATGACTCTCATTCCATGATGTGATGTGATCATTAAGTGAAAATCCTAATAAATTTTATTTCCCTTCTGATCTAAATGGTTGATAATGTGACTTTTAGGAAAGATATAGCTAAGAGGTCCCAAGTCTCATTCTTTTTTTTGAGTTGGAGTCTTACTCTGTCACACAGACTGGAGTGCAGTGGCCGCTCCCGGCCACTGCAGCCTCGACCTGCTGGGCTCTGGCGATCCTTCCGCCTCAGCCTTCCAAGTAGCCGGAATTACAGGCATACACTACCATGCCCAGCTGATGTTTTGATTTATTATAGAGATGAGGTCTCGCTGCCCAGGCGGGTCTTGAACCCGCGGGCTCAGGTGATTCACTCACCTCAGCCTCCCAAAGGCGCGGGATTACAGGCTGAGACACTGAGCCCGGCCCAAGCCTCATTCCTATGTGTCTTCCCCTCAGAGACATTTTCCTTCCTGACACATTGTTTACTCTTTATCATAGTACCTACGTTAAGTCATTAAGAAAAAATACATATATGTTGAGAGAATATAGTGTTTTGATAATGAGACAAAATGAAATTGACCAACCTCCTTATAATGTGGTACATACACATGATGAAACATTACACAGCCATAAGAAGGACAAAATCTTGAACTTCACAGCAACCTCGATAGACTTAGAGTCTATACTACTGAGTGATTTATCACAGAAACAACAAACTGTGTATCACATGTTCTGACTCATAAGCAGACCTTGAACAATATCATAACACTATAAGAAAAGGATTGGCAGTAACAAGAAACTGCTGGAGGTGGGGGAAGGTTGATTGACAGTAGTAGAACTCTGCCAGGGGAGGGAGGGCATCCCTCATTAACAAGGGTACCTGCATAATGGACACTTGTATACCTAACTCTGAATTGTACCTCACATTTAAAAAAAAAAAAAGTTGGTCCTCAAACAAGTTATAGTGTAAGTGTCATTAACGTAGCTGCATTCACTAGAAAAATCTGAGTCAAGAAATGATTACTGAAACTATAAGATTATCCTATTTTAGAACAAAGGGTAGAACAGAAGAATGAATGTTGGTGCCACTATTTCCTTTATTTTATTTTTATTCTTATACCCATTCCTTTATTTTATTTTTATTCTTATACCCAGGCTTCTTCTGTTTTTGTAAAGTATTTGTTAAATTTTCTTTTTTTGTTGAGAGAGTGTATGTGAAGGCTTGTTACTGAGAAATATTGCATAATAGTGAGGATTGGGCCTCTATTAGTCCATCACCTAGGTTGGTTACATGTTCTTGCTTCTGAACAATGCTGCGATAAACATACATGTGCAGGTATTGTTTTATAGAGTGATTTGAGTTCTTCCCAGTGTATTCCCAGCAGGGAGATTGTGGGGTCATATGGAGGTCAATTTTTAGATATTTTGGGAATCGACACACTGTTTTCCACAAAGGTTGTACTAGGTTACACTCCCACCAACAATGTAAAAGTGTTCCCTTTTCACTGCATGCTCTCCAGCATCTGTTTTTTGCATTATTAATGATGGTCATCCTGACTGGAGTTAGGTGATATCTCACCGTAGTTTTAATTGGCATTTCTTTGAAGACTAGTGAGGCTGAACATTTTTTCATGTATCTGTTGGCTGCTCGTATGTCTTCTTTTAAGAACTGCCTATTCATATCATTTGCCCACTTTGTAATGGGGCTTCCCCCCGCAGCATGTTTGAGGTCCTTGTAGATCCTAGATGTTAGACCTTTGTCATAGATATAGTTGGCAAATATTTTTTCTCAGTCTGTGGGCTGTCTCCCTGCTCTCTTGATGGCTTCTTATACTTTGAAGAAGCTTGTCAGTTTGAGGAGGTCCTATTTATGCATCTTATCTCTTATAGTATGGGCACTTGGGGTTTTGATCAGAAATTGATTGCCAGTTCCAATTTCCATAAGATTGTCTCCTGTATTTTCTAATGTTCATATGAAGTATTTAAAGTGATTTTGCTGTATTTCATGAAATGTTTAAAGTGTTTGCAGTGTATTGGATAAAACCTAAGTTTGTACTGAAAATGTAAAACTCCATTTTGTAGTTTGGCTCCATGTTGTTAACTTGTTATTAAACTTCTGTGTGGCTGATGCAAGAATTTTAACTTTTGCTCATAAACAACCTTCACAGCCCTACACCCAACCCAGTGGTCTAATGCCTTCTCAATTATCTGAGTACACTGTGTGCTCCCTTATCTAAGTGTACTTTTTGTCAAATCCCAGAACATGTGTTTCATGTGTTTATCTCTGTAATGCCTCAGTTTCTCAACTGCTTTTGCCTATAAAGACTCCCCACAAATTTTATTTGTTGTCAATAGTTTGAGAGGCATAAGGCCCCTTTCAACCACTGGCTTTAACAAACAACTTACTTACTAATTTGACCCTTAACTGGACTGGTTATCTGA
The DNA here is from genome assembly GCA_027257055.1 of Cephalopachus bancanus. NCBI lineage: Eukaryota > Metazoa > Chordata > Mammalia > Primates > Tarsiidae > Cephalopachus > Cephalopachus bancanus. Next base: position 2,548,799 of record JAPVLO010000127.1, on the reverse strand, counting down.
CTTCTAGTGATTTGTGTATAACACTTATAGTTTGAGGTTTTACATTAAGGTCTTTGACACATTTAGAGTTGACTTTTGTGTATGGTGATAGGTAAGGGTCTTGTTTTAATCTTCTGCACATACTCAGTCAGTTTTCCCAGCACTATTTCTGAATAGGTTCTCCTTTCCACAGTGGTTTGTGGTGGAGGTTTTGTTGAAGAAGAGTTAGTTGAGAAATTGAGGTTTTGCTTCTGGAATCTATATCCTTTTCCATTAGTCTATATGCTTGTTCTTGTACCAATACCAGACTGTTTTGATTATTGTAGCTTTATAATGAAGTTTAAAATCTGGGAGTGTGATACCTCCTGCTCTGCTTTTTTTCCTGAGGATTATTTTGGCAATTTATGGTTGTTTATGTTTCTATAAGCATTCCTGTATTGTCATTTCCAGGTCTGAGAAGAATGCTACTGGCAATTTAATGGGTATTGCATTAAAAATGTAAATTGCCATGGGTAGGATGGACATCTTAATAATGTTGATTCTTCCAATCTGTGAGTATGGAATATTTTTCTATTTGTTTGTTTTATCTTTGGTTTGTTTGAGCAGTGTTTTGTGGTTTTCATTGTCAAAGTCTTTCATGTCCCTGGTTAGGAAGATGCCAACGTATTTGAATTTTTGGCATTTGTGAATGGGATGTGTTTTTTTATTTGAGTTTCTGTTTGTTTATTGTTGTTTTATAAAAATGGCACTGTCTTTTGCATATTTATTTTATACCCCGAGACTACCAACATTCTTTATCAGTGAAAGGAGGTTTTTGACAAATTCTCTTGGGTTTTCAAGATATAGTATCATGCAGTCTTCAAAGCTTGACTTCCTCTTTTCCTATTTGGCTATCCCTGATCTCCTTATCTTGTCTGATTGCTCTATCTAGGACTTCCAAATCTATGTTGAAAAGGAGGGGTGAGACTGTGCATCCTTGTCTTGTTCTAGTTTTCAGGGGAAATAATTTTCAATTTCTGTCTGTTGAGTAGTATCCTGGCTCTGGGTTTCTCGTAGTTGGCTCTTACTATTTTGAGGTATGTTCCATCTTTGCCTAGATGTTCAAGGGTATTTATCAAGAAGGGGTGCTGGTTCTAATGATATAATCATGTGTTTTTTGTTTTTGCAATTGTTGATGTATTTAATTATGTTTATGGTCTTACAAATGTTTAACCATCCTTGGATCTCAGGGATGAAGCCTACTTGGTCTAGGTGGATGATTTTTGAGATGTGTTGTTAAATCCAGTTTGCTAAGATCTTGTTGACAATTTTAGCATCTGTGTTCATCAGGGATATTGGCCTTTAGTTCTCTTTTTCTGGTGAGGACCAACTTTAATGGTTATTTTATGGACAGGCTGGATTATTGAGACAGTTCCCAAGTCAGTTCTCATCATGTGAACATACAATATGTGAACAACAGCAGTCTCTCTCCTGCCCCCCATCAGAGAAAGGGCCATTACTCATTGTTGTCTATCCTCTGTGTTGTTATATTCAAGGATTATTACTAATAACTGTTCATTTACTTCCCATTTTCCATTTACTTTCAATGTCTATTAAGAAAACTGTTGGTTTAGGTAATATCTCACCTGCTTTATCTTATATATGGATTCAAAGTTTACCAATACTAAGCAATTGAATTAATCTATCAGCAATTCTGTTCTATAAGCACAAATTTTTCTCTAACGCTTTTAATTACACAAAAATCTTCAAGTAAAAATCATCTAGACACAGCCTACGCTTATTATATTAAGTAAGAACATTATAAATAGTTTCCTGTAACAAACAATCCAAGTGTTCTCTATCATCTACTCACCTATTTTAACTCTAAAATGAGAAAATCATGAAAAATATTTTAAGTAACATTCAGAACTTGATTTAGTTTTAAATAATTCTATTTTTCTTATTTTAATAAAAATTCAAATATCAAGTATCTATATTAATTACATCCTGCATGCAAACTTATTTTTACATTTTTACATTTACATCATGTGCTCCTTCATCTTCTAGAGTTTATATTTAAATGACCTGAATTGCTTTTCTTAAGGAAAGATCTTAAATAACGAAAAAGAAAAACCATTAAAATTGAGCATATGTTTTTAAGTAGAAATATATAATACAATTTTGTGTCCACTACTCCCAAAAGTATATTGCATATCAAATTTTCTGAATCATTATCTGGGATATTTATTCAAATAGATGATGATTACTTTGAACTAAGTGCTTAATGGATTCTATGTTTTCTTTCAGCAAACTTTTATTACTTAAAATGTTTTTTAACTTCCTTTTCACTTTCACTCACAATCTTCATCATATTCTTTTGAATATTCTCATTGATGTCAATAATTATTTGAAGTTCTTTTTAAGTGTGTGTGTGTGTATTTAATAACTGAAAGTTATTTGAAAGTCACACTAGAGGATTAGATAGTTTCCCACATTGGTCAATGTCATTTTTGCAACCACAGTCATAAATTAAGAAATTATTTGTCTTCATTGTTATAGATACTATTGTATATGATCTAAAAGTAACACATGCCCATTGGATAAGTTGTGTAGATCTTAAAGTTGCCCACTAGGAAAGTACACAATCGGCATTGTATAACTTGAAATGCATCTTTCCAATTGCTATTCTTATCACTGTCTATGCTTCTTATGTATTCATGTTCTAAAAATTTATGTGAGAGCCACTGCCACCTGCCTGCCAAGGCCCTCAGCACCTGCCCTGTGGAGCTCCAGGTTCCCTCTCTGGCTGCACCACTCCACTCCACCCCCAACTGCCACCACCCATGGAGGCCCTGAGCTCCCGTCCAGGATCTCCAGACCCCCATGCTGGCTATACCTCCGTGCCCCCAGTCACCCTGTGCTACGCAGACCAGCAATGCCTGACCATCTCACATTCCATCTCCCCAAACTTTTCCCTGTCCACAGCAGGACCAAAGAACAGCTGGAGCTCCAAGGCTCCAAGGCTGGAGCTCCAATGCAGAGACCTGCATTGCCCCGTCCAGCTCCGCCCAGTTCAGCCCAATCTCCAAGTTTGGGTCTAAGACCTCATGTTTGTGTAGGAGAATAGTACATTAAAAGGAGGTTGGTCAACTTGTGTATCTGTATGATTGTATGTTCTAGTTTTGTTGCTGTTGTTTGTTTGTTTTCTCTTACTCTTATCTTTGTGTCCATTTTCATTTGTTAGTTGGTACCTTTGTCTGTTTTCCCTCCTACACTTCTCTCTCTCCACCTTCCTTTTCCTCCCCCCATTCCATTTTTTTCCTTTTCCTTACCTCATTTTGCTTACAGGGAACAAACCTATATCCCCACTGCATGACCAGATTGCCAGACAGTTAGAAGCAGGTTCTAGGGTATCCATACACCTGTTGATGGATACTGGGATCTGCAGATAGATCTTGAATCACAGCTCCCCCCTCAATTAAATCTCAAAACTGCATAAAGTATAGCCGCCAACCTACAGTCCAGGTTCAGAATTGAACAAAGTCAGAGGATTCACACAAGGAAGAATAGGAGATTGAGCAAACAGAACTAAAAGCAACCGCTCCAACCCTGATGACAGATTTAAAGAAGACAAGAAAAAAAAGAAAAAAGTGAGGAGGAAAATCTACACGATGAAGAAAAACCAAAGGAAGGATGTAGGTCTCACACAAACCCCTGAGGTCAGATGCTGAGAAAAAAAACTTTGGAATGCAAACAATGAAGAGTACCCAGAATGACCGGTCACATACTATAAAACCAGACATCAAGATATTAATAGAGGGAATAAAAAGAATTGAGGGGAGACAAGAGGGAAATAGGAAGGAGTTGATAACTGAGATAACAACAGTAAAGAATACTGTGATTAAAATAAATAACATACTAATAAGCATGGAAAACAGAATTAACCAAGCAGAAGAAAGAATCTCAGAGCTTGAAGACCAAAATATAGAACTAAACCAAGCTGTCAAAAACATAGAAAAAAACTTAAAATGATACAACAAAACCTTCAAGAGATGAACAATTACTTCAAGAGACTGATCTAAGAATAATTGGACTTCCTGAGGAAGAAAGAGAGACAGAGAACACCCTGAACAAACATTCCACAAAAATTATTCAGAAAATTTCCCTCATCTCATCAGTGGTGCAAAAATTCAAACACAAGAGATTCAGAGAACTCCTGCAAGACAACAAATGAGAAGACCAACTCCCAGGCACATAATAATTTGCCTGAACAAAGTAGGTATAAAATAAAAGATGCTAAAAGCAGCAAGAGAAAAAGGTCAGACTACCTACTAGGGAAAATCAATTAGAATTGCTGCAGATTTATCTAGAGAAACCCTTCAGGCTAGGAGAGCTTGGAGCCCAACATTCAAAGTTCTCAAAGACAAACAATTTTAACCAAGAATAACCTATCCAACCAAGCTAAGCTTCATCCGTGAGGGAGAATTAAAATCTTTCCCAGACATCCAATTCCTAAGAAGTTACGCTGTCTACAAACCACCTCTACAAGAAACACTTAAGAAAATATTAAACACAGAAGAAAAGGGAAAAAGAATGGCAATGTTCTTTACAAGAGTACAGGAAAAAGATTGAAAACACACATGAATCAACCCAAAACACCAAAAGAAAGACAACAAACAAAAAAGTACAACAACAACTCTATAAGAACCTCATGACAGGGATAAACACTTACATTTCAATAATTGGCCTAAATGTGAATGGACTAAATTAACCACTTAAATGGCATAGAATAGCAAAATAAATAAAATATCATGAGGCAACAATATATTGTCTCCAAGAGACCCATCTCACCAGAAAGAAAACCCATAGACTCAAAGTAAGAAGATGGGAAACAAAATTTCAGATGAATGGAACACAAAAGAAAGCTGGAGTTGCAATCTTAATCTCACACAAAATACCATTTAGCTATCAAAAATTTAAAAAGATGAAGGTCACTATATAATGATAAAAGGTTCAATTCATCAACAAGAAATATCCATCCTAAACATATATGCAACCAACATAGGAGCACCAATGTTTCTAAAGCAGCATCTAGGCAAATTTAAAAAGGAGATTGACTCTAACACTATCATAGCTGGGGACTTTAATACCCCACTCACAACCCTAGACAGATCATCAAGACAAAAAATCAGCAAGGAGACCCAGAACCTCAATGAGACTCTTGAACAAGTGGACTTAATTGATACCTACAGAACACTTCACCCAACGACCACAGAATATACATTCTCTTCATCACCACATGAGATGTACTCCAAGATTGACCACATCATTGGCCATAAATCAAACAAACAAATTTCATAAGACTGAAATTTGCCATGCACCTTCTCAGACCACAGTGAAATAAAAATAAATATCAACACCAACAATGTTCCCCCAAAACCCACAAAGACATGGACACCAAACAGTATGATGCTAAGTAACTCTTGGGTCAACAATGAAAACAAAGCAGAGATTAAAAGCTACCTGGAAACAAAAGAAAATGAAGAAACATCTTAGCAAAACCTCTGGGATGCCATAAAAGCAGTCATAAGAAGGGAATGCATATCTTTACAAACACACATGAAGAAAATGGAAAATCACAAGTTAATAGCCTAACAAGTCACCTAAGGAAGATGGAAATGCAAGACCACAAAAACCCTAACTTCAGCAGAAGAATCCAGGACATAGAAGACAAAAAAAAAAAAAAGAAAAACAGAAAAAATACAAAAAAAATCAATGAAACAAAAAGCTGGCTTTTTGAAAGGATAAACAAGATAGATGGTCCCCTAGCCAGACTGACCAAGAAAAAGAGAGAAAAAGTCCAAAAATCTCAGTCAGAAACACAAAAGATGAAGTCACAACAGACCCTGAAGAAATACAGAAGATGATCAGAGAGTACTATGTGCAATTGTATGGAAATAAACTTGAAAACCTAAAGGAAATGGAGGACTTTCTGACAGCACACAAGCTACCTGGGTTGAAACAAGAAGAAACTGAGACCCTAAATAGACCAATAACTATCAAGGAAATTGATCATGTCATAAGAAAACTACCTACAGAAAAAAAAACCTGGACCAGATGGCTTTCCAGCAAAATTTCTACAAAACATACAAGGATGAACTGATACCAATCCTATTGAAAGTATTCCAGGCTACTGAGAAAGATGGAACTCTCCCCTAATCATTTTATGAAGCTAACATCACATTGATACCCAAGCCAGGTAAAGACCCAACAAAGAAAGAGAGCTACAGGCTAATATCTTTGATGAACATAGATGCTAAAATTCTCAACAAGATCCTAGCAAACCAGATTCAACAACACATCTCAAAAATCATCCATCACAATCAAGTAGGCTTTATTCCTAGGATGCAAGTCTAGTTCAACATTCGTAAGACCATAAAAGTAATTAAATACATCAACAGATGTAAAAACAAAAACCACATAATTATATCATTAAATGCAGAAAAAGCTTTTGATAAAATTCAGCACCCCTTCTTGATAAAAACCCTTGAACATCTAGGCATAGGTGGAACATACCTCAAAATAGTAAAAGTCATCGATGAGAAACCCACAGCCAGCATACTCCTAAACAGAAAACAATTGGAACCATTTCCCTCGAAAACTGGAACAAGACAAGGATGCCCACTCTCACTCCTCCTGTTCAACAAACTTTTGGAAGTCCTAGCTAGAGCAATCAGAGAAGGCAATCAGGGGTATCCAAATGGGAAAAGAGGAAGTCAAGTTATTTCTTTGCAGATGACATTATTGTATACCTTGAAAACCCAAGAAAATCAGCCAAAAGCCTCCTTGCACTGATAAAGGGCTTTGGAAAAGTCTCAGGGTATAAAATAAATGTATAAAAGATAATCGCATTTCTATACACCAATAATAAACAAACAGAAACCCACATAAAAGGTACTATTCCATTCACAATAGCCACAAAAAAAGTGAAATACCTTGGCATCTTCCTAATCAAAGATGCAAAAGTCCTTTACAATAAAACTACAAAGCACTGCTTAAAGAAATCAAAGATCACACAAACAAGTAGAAAAATATTCCATGCTCATGGACTGGAAGAATCAACATTATTAAGATGTCTATTTTACCTAAGGCAATTTACAGATTTAATGCAATACCCATCAAATTACCAATAACATTCTTCTCAGGCCTAGAAAAAAACAATACAGGAATTCATATGGAAACGTTATTGACCAAGAATAGCCAAAACAATCTTCAGCAAAAAAACCCCAAAAAACAAAAAACAAAGCAGGCGGTATAACACACCCAGATTTTAAAAATTATTATAAAGTTATAATAATCAAAACAGCCTGGCATTGGTACAAGAACAGGCATATAGACCAATGAAATAGAATTGAGATTCCAGAAGCAAAACCTCAATTTCTCAACCAACTCATCTTCGACAAAGCCTCCACCACCAACCACTGTGGAGACAAGAACATGTTCAGTAAATGGTGCTGGGAAAACTGACTGACCATATGCAGAAGATTGAAACAGGATCCCTACCTATCCACATACACAAAATTAGCTCTAAATGGATCACAGACCTAAATGCAAAACCTCAAACTGCAAGAACCTTAGAAAATGCCGGAGACACTCTCATGGAAATTGGAACTGGCAACCAATTCCTGATCAAAACCTTATGTGCCCAAGCCATAAGAGATAAGATAGACAAGTGGGACCTCATTAAACTGACAAGCTTCTCCAAGGTCAAAGAAACCATCAAGAGAGCAGGGAGACACCCTGCAGTCTGGAAAAAAATATTTGCCAAATCCATGTCTGACAACAACCTAACATCAAGGATCTACAAAGAACTCAAAGGTGCTGAAAAGAAAAGAAAAAAAAAAAAGCTTCATTACAAAGTAACCAAAAGATACAAATAGACACTTCTCAAAAGAAGACATACGAGCAGTCAAGAGACACAAGAAAAAAATCTCACTTGTCATCAAAGAGATGCAAATTAAAACTACACTTAGATACCTCCTAACTCCAGTCAGAATGATCATCAATAACTCAAAAAATAACAGATGCAGGAGAGGATGTGTCAAAAAGTGAACACTTTTACACTGTTGATGGGAGTGTAAACTAGTACAGCCTCTTTGGAAATCAGTATGGCAATTCCTAAAAGTTCTAAAAAGCGACCTTCCATATGACCCTGCAATCCCTCTACTGGGAATATACCCAGAAGAACTCTGGTCACTCTATAAAAAAGATACCTGCATGTGTATGTTTATCGCAACATTGTTCACGATAGCAAGAACATGGAACCAACCATGCTGCCCATCAAAAGAGGACTGGATTAAAAAAAATATATGGTACATATTCAAAATGGAATATTATACAGCCATAAAGAAGAAAAAAAAAACATTAGCAGCAACATCGATGGAGTTAGAGCTTATAATACTGAGTGATATCTCACTGAACCAAAGAACTTTGTATCACATGTTCCCACTCATAAGTGGTCCTTGAACAACTACTGTACTACTATAAGAAAAGGATTGCAAGTAGTGGGAAACTGGGGGGGTGGGGGCATGTGGAGTTGGGATTGACAGTAGTTGATATCTGCCTGGGGAAGGGGGGGGCACACCTCATTGATAAGGGTACCTGCACAATGAATATTTGTATACCTAGCCTTGAATTGTATGCCATAATTTTAAAATAAAAATTAAAAGAGGAAAAAAATATTATGTGATTAGTCTTAAAGAAAATATATAATATAATCCTTTGAATATACATAAAAATTATATCCTTTTTTGATTCTTATTTTACTATTTTAATGTTTAAAATAACAGTCCTCTTTCCAGATAATGGTTAATATGGGTAAATGAAACAGAATCTAGAACTCACTCATTTTAGTTCCAAAGGCAGATTTAACATTTTCTCTCACCATCTCATCCATACCTAACCCCAGAGTCCTCTTGTTTCTATGAAGTCAGAGAAGATTGAGTTATAGCTGTTTACTTAGTTCAAAATATTTTCAACTGTTAGGTAATTTATCAAAAAACAAAATGGTTACTTTCCACATGGTTGCATTTGTTTATTTAAAACATTCATTTATGAAAAAAACATGTTTTTGTCCTATTTCCTGTCAACTATCTATGTTAAGCTATAGAAGGGTTTTATATCTCATGTCGCCGCACTCTTACCTTTAGAAACACACTTTTTTAGTAGCATGTTATTTATTTTTTTAACGAGCCACTAAATTTCAAAGTCCAAAGCAACTATTGAAATAATTTTATCCAAGCCTATTGATTTCATTATTTCACAGATAAGAACATGGAAATCCAAATCCAGAAGGTGACTTGCCTAAATTAAATGAGTTTAAAATTCTTAACCTAACCAGTACTGAAACTATAATTATAATGCAAGCTATTCGAAAAAAGAAAAAAATCATTGAAAATTTTATAGCAATGGAAGACATAATGATACCTTACAGATACAGTGAGATTGGATTAGTCCATTTTTTAAAGAAATCAATTAGAATAATCTGATAATATTTATTAACACTTGTTTATTTAAGTGTTAAGTGATATTAGGTATTAAAGTGTGAATTATATAATGTGGAAAGCATTTATCAGAGAAACCAGGACTTCTCCACCATGGACCCTTCCCAACATTAACCACTGTTAAAGAAAACAATTACTCTGATCATGATAGAGAAGACTCCATTTAAGACTATTTTAACAGGAGTCATAACTATTTCAATAGGGAAGAGAGATGATGCTCAACTTTAAGTACAGCAAAGACAGTTGGGGATTTACAACCAGTGAACAAAGTGAGAGGATTTGTGGTTGGAGAACTACTAAGAGGAGTTATCAAGAGAAAGGACCAGAATTGTTTCTAAAGACAGACTTAGGACCTAGATATCAAAGATGTGAGATGAGAAACTTTATGAGTTATCAAGGGTGATCAGATATCAAGGATGACAGATAACTTGGCAGGATTATTTGATAACATTGAGTTTAGCGTTACAAAGACAGGACAAGACCAAAGTGAAGGCCTAATGGAGAAAAGTGCTCAGAGAAGTAAATAAAGTCAGGTCAGAGAGGGATTCTCTCATATTGAAGAGTTATTTTTAGTTTATTGCATTAAATATCAGAATAATGGGATCATATAGCTGTAGGAAAACTGATATATTCTTTTTGCCAGTCTTTATTTTATAGACTTGAATTAGCAGACAAAGTAAGAACTTATAACAGAGTCCAGAATAGAACCAAATTTCTCTGAAACTATACTTATTATTATTATTGCTTTATAAATATCCTTTTTTTCTTCATGTGTTATTATGTTGTCTTTTTCCAAATAAGACAAAATGTTCTTTCTAAACAGGGAGCAAACTTTAACAACATTTATTCTTCCAGGCAATAATAAAATAAAATATGTTCTTCGATGTAAAAATGATATCAAGACACTATTGACTAACTGTGAAGAAAGTTCTTTAAAAGCTGATATTCAATGACCAATTGTGAACTCTTAGAAATTAAGATCAACATTTTATCACTAATATTTTATTTGTTTATGTAGATATGCTCTTAGGACACATAGTACATTTAAGTTCAGTAAAAAGGAAGGGGAGAAGAAGAAGGAGAAAGAGGGAGAGAGGAAGAAAAATTGTGAATGGAGTGATAGAAGAAGGAAGAGGAAAGAAGATAAGAGGATACAACTTAAAAAAGGAATATTTAGTCTTTTAGGTGAATTATCCAAAGGCAAATCTCCCTTAGCTTTAGACGCTTTATATCAAAGTAATAGCAAGAAAATTTAATAAAGTATTTCTTAGAAACCTTCCCATTTTAACTTAATACTCAATATAACACTTCACAAGTGTCACAGTACATTATACTTTACATGATATAGTATGGAAGTAATTCAGAACAAGTTAATACATGTCTTCTGGGGTTGCCTTTAAAAATCCAACATTAAAGATCAAAGGAAGAGATATTTTAAGATCAAGGAAAGCTTCAGTAAACATATGCTTAATTTTTTCCTCTGCTGATATATGAGAAGGAACACTTGGATCTTATTTTATCCTGCCCAGAGGAAATTAAATTTTGCTAATGATAAAATACATGTTTTACACACAATATTAGATGTATTTTTGTAAAATGTCCATTAAATCATTATTTTTGTAAATTTGTTGTTGAATTATTTCTAATGTTTATTAATTGAAACTGAATGCAACTGAAGATTTTTTACAAAGTAGTAAGTTTGTTGTTTTTGGCAATGGGAATGCAAATTACAGGTAAAATTTTATTAATAAACTGTTATTATATTTTATTCCAAAAATGTTATAGTTGTAGTTAGAGTTTACAGATTTTTATTATTCAGATCTTCCTAGTGCCATAATTCCCAATTTGAAAAAGATAAATTTAATAAGAAAAAAAAATTGATAGTCTGTTGGGAGCCAGCCATGGAGGCCTTCCTGCTGAAGACCCCAGGTCACAAAGCAAACCTGGGCAGCTGAGACCCTTGCTTCTTCTACTTTTGTTATCAGAAAGTGCTTGATTTAATGTTTGTCAGGGAACTCATTGGCCTTGCCAGGAAATTATCAATAGAGATTTTAAATATCAGGTGTGGGTAGATAATTACTTGTAAGATTTTATTTCTCCTGATTGGCAACTAATTGGAGAAATTTGAGAAGATACAGTTTGTATTTTTAGGAAGAGTGCCATTGCGAAAATTATATTTACTTAATTTCTTAATTTCTACATGTGATGTATTATGCTTAAAAAATTAACAAGCCCATAAATATTAGAGCACTCTTGCCTTTACTTCCCTTTGTTAAGGAGGCTTGTAGTTCTGGTTAGGGATTATAACTAAGGTGACTTGAGCCGGAGAGGCCTTTTGTTTTAACAACATTAAAGCTCATTCTCCCTGGCAGGAAATAATTAACGCAGATTGTAAACACCAGGTGTGAAATTAGGGAAAACTAGTCAGGCCAACTTGCAGCTAAGAAACCTTGAAAATTTTGCTTTACCCCAGCTAGTTGCAAATTGCTATGTGAAGGTCACAGGTGTGACTTGTTAATCTATGTGATAATTATAGGGCTTAGAAATTGATAATGATTTATAATGTAATAGTTTTAGGAATAAGTAAGTTTTGTATAGACATTATGAAATGATAATCATTAAGAAATGTTAGAAGTTTATAAAATTCATAGTTAATGTTTAGGATGATAATGTTTTAAGATCAAAACAGGATGAACAAAGATACATTGCCTGTCTGGTCCATTCAACTGTAACTGATTGCCTTGAAACAAAAAACACGTACGGTATAAAAGGAGTTGGAAAAGACAATAAATTGCATTTGTCCTGCTTGTAGCAGAGTCAGTGTCCAAGTTTTTTCTCCTGGGCCAATGCCATCCCTCTGTCAGGAAACCCTGACCCGCTGGAGCTGAACTCCAGTAATAGTCTTTGTAATGAAACTACAAAAATTCATACCTCTAGTTAAAGTGGCAATTCAATTTTTAAAACATCCTCTCAAACTTTGGTAAAAGCTTGATGCAGAAGGGAATAAAAGTATTCCATTTGAAGTAACACTGAAACAAATAGGAGCCACTTCTTATACAGACATTAAATGTGTTGTTGTCTTTTACTTAGAGTGCTTTCTGGATATAGTAAAGAACAAAAACAACCACAACATATTTAATGTCTCTAGGTGTTTGCTATATATGTAATTCTGGCACACAAAATTCCATCAGTATGTTTTCTATTAGTATTTCACTTTCTTTCCTTAGGATAAATAAGTGTGCACTCTGTGCTCAATTCCAATTCTCTCACCTGGGACTTGGAGCCCATAAGCTTATGTCTTCTTTAACATTGAAAAAATAAATTTGCCTCTTCTTGCACAATTCTTCAGCCATTGGCTCACTACCTAACTGTTGCTATTCAGGAAGGAAATATCTCTTCCATCTTAAAAAATCAAATGCCCCTCTCCAAACTTCATCTTTTTCTAACAATATTGTCCATCTGAGTTTCTCAGTGTGTCGTGGTATCAGAAAAAAATAACATGAAAGTATTAATCAGAAACAGAAAAACTTAAAAGCAGCAGAGAAAGAAGGACTTGAGGAAATTTCCCTATCTCCATTTCCTGCTAACCACAAAGACAGGCACTAAAGATGGGTCAGCAATATAAAAGCCAAAGAAAAGGTTAAAAGTGCAGAAAATTGTCCAATACATTTTTGGTGAAGGACATTTTCTCTATGACTTTCATTTTCCAAATTTTACTAAAAATTAGATTTGTCAGATAGATTCCTTTCTTACATATTGCTCATTTTAAAGTAATGGCAAAATATGTTTTTACAATTTATATCAAACACTAGAAATAAACAATTAAACAAGTAGTTTTTGCTGTTATATTTTGCATATTTAGGAGGATTACAATAAATATCATTTTATTTGATATATACGTGTCTTTATATCTCTTCTGATGCCAAATAGCTTGTTTACAGTTTGTGTGTGAGTCAAGTTCTCTCCTTGCTGAAACTTAGCTGAATGCTTGCATTTAATGAAATTGTGGTCTATTCTCTGAACGGGGCAATAGTTTCTAGGGATCTGGGCAATAGTTCTGCTCTTTTTTGACTTGACATCACCTGCCAGCAGATATCCTGATGTTCGGCTTCAAATTCTATATAGAACTCTAGCTTGGAGATCTTCCCTGAAGCATTTAGGTAAATGATTTTTTTAGCCCCTTACTGATGGAATCTCCCTGGCAGTTTAGCAGTCAGGTCAGCTATCTTTCACAATGATCCTCATTGCACATAGAACTTTCTTCATCTTTCAGACACGAATGAGTCATCCTGGGCCTTTTGAGGAGAAACTTTCCTTTGCTTTTTCTTATCTACTCCCCCACATTGTATTGGGATTGGCAGGGAAGTAAGAAAATGTTGTAGTCATTCCTGTAGACTTTCTCTACCACCCTGCCTTCATACCCAAACCATTCTTATGGTGAGCATGTTGGGTCCTGCCCGTCTTCTTTCCTCATTGCCAATTCTCTTTTGCACTCAGTCATCAACACTGTCCTCTTGCTTCCTAGACAGAAGGTAAGTGATTTTTTTTTTAGCTTTTAAGTTTTTTTTTTACTTTTTGAGTCAGACACTAAAATATTGGACTTGATAATCAAAAGGCTTTCTCATTTAACACAAGCAGACTTCCAAAACTGTTGCCACACATATTTTAGAATTTTGGGCAGCAATATCATTTTTGCATAAAACTTAGATGAGGATTTATTTTTATATAATTAGATATGGATTGCCAGGTTTTTCTCCACCCTATACATGGTCTGACAATTAAGTTTGTGAATTCATCCTAGAAAAAATGCTACATAATTAATTGCTGAATATCACTATAGTTGTCTTCAAAGTGCTCCCCTTAGGAAGCTGTGCATGGATGCCGGTACCTAGTCTACCCATCAAAGCAATTTTAGAATTCTTTTTCTGAAATGCCCATCAAAACTCATTACATTCCCCTGATGTCCTGAATGTCATCAAAATGCCTTCCTTTCAATTTCCTTTATTTTTGGTTAAAGGAAAATGTCATTGGGGACCAGATCAGGTAAGCAGGGAGGGTGTTTTAATACAGTCATTTATTTACCAGCTAAGATCTCTCTCACAGACTGTGCTAAGTGAGTTGGTGCATTGTCATGATGCAAAAACTCCTTCAGTGTTATTTTTGCACACACCTTTCTCATGCAAAGATTTTCAGTTAAAATTTTCCTGTTTATCAATGTTTATTTGGTTCATTGTGCTTCTCACAGTCAGCCATTGATTTTGATGTGCAACTTGACAGATTTTTGCAATGTTTTCTTCAGTTCTGCTGACTCTCTCTCCCCTCAGAAAAATGTTTAATGAATTTTTACACTACCATTTTCTTCGTGGCATTATCCTCATAAACTTGGACTAACATGTCCCTGATTTCATTTCCACTCTTGCCAAATTTAGTAAGAAAGTTATGTGTACTCATTGCTATACCTCAAACTCAGACATTCTCACAACAACTCTGATGGTCATTCCAGAAAAAAGAGTTCCAAAATTGTTTTGACAGGTATACTACGTGCTGGCATTTGTGCATAGCTTCCCAAAGGGAGTACTTCAAAAGTGACCATAGTGATATTCAGCAATCAGGTATGTAGTGCTTTTTTTATCAGACTCCATATTAACCAACCCATTATTTTCTCACTGACTAAATTAATAACTATATTGAATACTGACTTTTCATATATTCTGAATTATCTTTCTGGATGCCTTATTTGGCCTTACTCATTAATTTTTCCAATACTAAATCAATACCGTATTGATTACATAATAAATTATTGATCATATACCATGAAATATGTTAAGACAAGTTTTTCTTAGTGGCCTTTTATTGATAATATTCTTTGATATTCTAATATGTTTATTATCATCTATTAATTTTATATGCACTTTACATAATTCCAAAAATATGATTTATTTTAAATTCTAAAAGAAAATAAGTGCAAAAATAATTAAAAGTAGTTTTATAGTCCATAATGACAAATCTTCTTCTGCAAGAATATCATATATTATTCCACTTGATTGTTTACTATCGAGATAATTTGTAACTGTTGTACCAAATATGTTGTTTTCAAGGTTAAATTATTAGACAACTTCATTTTTCCTCAAAACTATATCTGGTAGACAGCTCTAGGAGGCTGGTTGTCCCTTGTTCCTGTGAATATAAATCTAAAGTAGACCACATGATTTTTATCATCACTTTCAGATTATAAAGTATTTTAGTCACCTTAGTACCTATATTAATCTTATTTAAATGCATAATAATCAGAATTGAAAATTTCATTTATATATTTTTTTCAATAATTTTTATTGAGAAGTCATCATATAGCAGAGGTAGTTCTAGGTCCCATATGTGCAGTTGTTAAAAAGCAAATGAAGGAAAAATTAAAATAATCCCTGACTTCAAGGAAATTACATTCCAGTGAGGCTTGACAAGCTATAAACATATAATAAATATATATATGACATAAATATATGTCAGTTGCTGATAACATTAATTAGAAAAAAAGAGGAAAATTAGGGAAGTAAGGAGAGCTGGGTGTGAACAATTAACCTTTAAAAAAAAAAAGAATCTTTTAATCAGAGAGCATACGGAAGGTGAGTAGAAAGACATGGTAATATAGAGGAGAATAATGATTCAGGGAAGGTGCTCAGTGTAACTGAGGACAAAGGGTCAAGTTGGCTTGATTAGAGAGTAAGCATTGGAGAAAATTAAAGAAAGAACCAAAGAGATAGTGAAGAGCTGGATTATTTAGAAAAGGACCAGTATATTTGTCCAGCTCCTGCTTAGATTTTTTAGGAGTTGTGACAGTCATTATCCTCACAATGAGTCTATAACCACCTCCAGGAATGCACAGTTCTTGAATGCCAAGCCTTTGCCTAACTCTGCAACTCTGCACTCCCCACACTGAGCCCTTTTGCTCCTCTCTAGAAAGGTACCCAAAACCAACTGTGAGATTGGCCATATTGATGCCTAATTTACACAAACCATGCACTTGTCAGTTAATATGTGTAAAATGCTGTTAAACTTTAAACAATATCAAAAAGTATAAAATAGAAACAAATGTCCCTATCTCTACTCCCCTTTTCCTTCTATTCCATTTCCTCAGATTTGTGATATTTAACTGTTGATAGAATAAACATTAAGACTTTTTGAACATATACATACAGTGTTAGATTCCATATTTGTGAATTTGCCTATTCACTAAAACTTATCTGTAATGCCAAAATCAGTACTGTGACACTTTTGTGCTAATTTGTAAACATGCACAGAGAGATAGAAAAAAAATTTATTTGTCCAGCAGCATTTTCCCAACTGAAGTCAAGCAAAATAATGCTATGTCTTTTTGTTTTAATTTTCATACTGTAAATGTGTCCTTTTAATGTACTATTTAGTGTCACGTTTCATTTTTTTGTGCTGTTTTCAGCGACTTCACCATTTAAAATGGCTCCTAAATATGGTTTTGAAGTACTGCCTAGAATTCTTGAGCAAAATAAGGTTGGGATGTCTTATAAAAAACATATGTGTCAGATAAATTGCATGAGTTATAGTGTTATTGGCTGAATTCAATGTTAATGAATCAACAACATTACTAAATATCGTGGCTTCAACCAGAAACATACATAAAACAAGGTTACATATTAACAAAAATGTGACCAGAAGCTTATGCATTTCCCCTTGGAGCAAATGTTCAGTTCACTTGTTCAGTGTCCACGGTGACTTTAAAGAATATAAATATCATAAATAATAATAATAAACTGCATATATGAAGGAGATCCCCCCCAAACGAATTATTTTTTTGAACAATGGGCCCCTTGTAGTACAGACCTTCCCCGCTTAGATAAGTGTTCTAGGAATCCCTTGGCATGAATGTACCAACTAGCCTTGTTGTGAGAGGCTGTGTTCGCTTAAAACATTTTTGGGGGGATATTTTTGGATGTGTTTATCGAATTCATGATGGGTGACTTACGAGCACACCTGTCCACACCATGCTGAGTGTTCAGCAGCTTTTAACCAAAAGCAGCATGACTCCCGTGCCCCACCCTCCCTATTCACCCAGTCTTGCACAGGGCAACTTGCTTGTTTGTTTGCTTCCCCGCTGAAAACAATTCTTTAAGGGAACCATTTTGCCCATGTTGAAGAGATGAAACAAAAAATGACAGAAGCACCAAAAGGCATCAAAATTGATGGGTTCAAAAACTGTTTTGATCAGTGGAAAAAGCATCTAGATAGGTATATTGCATCAAACAGAGAGTACTTTGAAGGTGATTGAAATTTAAATATGTAAAATTAACTACAAAATTTTTAAAAATAAACTTCATGAGTTTTTTGCCTCTTTATAGTGTTTTTACTTGTTTTTTCTTGTACAAAAGTAATATTATATTGTTTTTGTTTTAATGTTTTTACTCTCTCCAAAATGTATGTGTTGAAAACTTAATCCCCAGTGCAACAGTATTGGGAAGTGGGGCTTAATAGGAAAGACATATTTAGGTCAGGAAGGCTCTGCTCACTTGAATAGATTAATGCTATTATCAAAAGGGCCAGTGTGAATGGGCTTTCTCTCTTCTGCTCATGTGCCAACTGAGGACACCATGATCCTCATCTTCAGTACCCATCAGCGTTAAACCATGTGAGAATGTTGGTTTTTCTCTTCTCCAAAAGATACAACATTCAAGACATCATATTGGAAGAAAAACCTGGACTATTAGAAGATGTCAGGGTCTCTGTCTTAGACTTGTCAATCTCCAGAAGAGTGGAAATTAAATTTCTATTAGTTATAAACTATCAAGTATACTGTCATAGCAGCACAAAATGAATAAGACACATACTAACCATATTTCCCTGCAAAAGGGCTCTTTATATTCAATAATATATTTTGGACATGTTTTGTTTTTAAAGTCCAGTTAAATTAAGAATTTTGAAGTACTTCCATACTGCACCTCAGTGAAAAAAGGGAAAAGGCTAATTCCCTTGGAATAATTTTTTATCTTTTTAATTTTTTTACAAGGTGTCACTTCAAGTAGAATTTTTCTGTTTAGTGGCTTTGAAATTCCAGGGCTGACAGTAGCTAAAATAAACCTAGTTTATCTAATTCAACATAAAACAGCTGAAAAAGAACTGATTGATTCAACAATTGATCATAACTATACAATGCTCAGCATGACAAATTGATCAAGAATAGTTACCTCTGGCCATTTACTTTTAGTAATTTGTAATTTTATGAACAGTGGAGTTGTTTTGTCACTTTTATGCATCTTTAAGCATTTTTTCTTCTTTTATCTAAATCTGGGGAAAATTTTTTTCAAACTCTCATATATTTTGAAATTTCACACATGGTTTTTAACCTCTGAGTTCAGTTTTCTTGTCTAAACACATGCTACTGAATATGATTGAGATTGCACAAGATTTCTTCAAAAGTGTCAATTTTGAATGCAGAAATTGTTTTACATTATACCAATAGAATTACATTGAGTAGTAGAAATTATACTTAAAATGCTCCTGGAAATCCTGTTCATATAAAATAAAAATGCAATGAAAAATGCTGTAAGATGTAAAATAGATATTGTAGATCAAAAATATATTTTTAAAATAAAAATACTTTAGGAAATATATACATGCTGTCAAATAGTTTTTAAAATTTTAATCATCCTATTGTCACGGAAGTACTTTAACAATTTCAATACAATCATTGGCAAGCTTTCTGCTTTCAGAAAATTCACTAAGATGCAGATCAAATTTTGTAGTGCATGAAGACAAGAAAAGCAAAATGATGAAAATTATAAAATATTTTTAAAAAGACAAAAGCAAAATATCATAAAAATAATTCTCAAGATGAATACACTCAGTCGTATGAAACGAATCAATGACTAATAATACTTTTGTAATTTTGATAATTATTTTCATCCTATAGTAATAGAGTACAAATAATTTACTGTTTTCACTTATTTTCAGGTAATATTCAGGTCCTCACTATATCCATAAAAACGATAGTTCAAGTGTCCATAGGATAAACTGGCCAACTTTTGATATGTGACCTTTAAGCAAAAACAAAAACACATCTTTATGAATGGCACATGACTTATATCATATCATACCTTTAAAAAAACTTACGCATCCAACAGAATTAAATTTAAGCTTTAGAAAATTTATCATGTCTTCAGATCTCTAAACCAGGCTTATTGCACATGTATTCTTTATTTCTATTGTCTGGTATTTTGCTTCCAAATACTTCCAAGCAGGAGCTCTCAGATATCCTTGTGCCTTTAAAAAAAATTATTTCTGGCTAGTAACTGTAAGAAATTCTTATAGGACTTACATGAGACAACCAGTAAAATTACTCTGACCAATGTTGTCATTAAGAGGCACACCACAATTTCCAGAACACTCTTTTAAAATGTTATAGACCATTCAGTTTCAGAGAAAATTAAATGTTCTTTTAAATTGTTAGAGAGCTTTAGGGAAAGTTGTCTTATTTTTCATATTAAAAATTATTATTTTGATATTATTAATTTTCTGATTAATTAACTTAAATTAGGAATCATCAATAATTTTATTTACTGAAAAATATATATTACTTTGAGTACCCCAGATATAAAATATAAACTTCATATATTCTTCTTCACTAAATTATCCTACTCACTGATGCTTGTCTGCTCAATAGAGATAACATATAGAAAGGCAGAACTGCCTTTTGATGGTCCCTTTACTCAAGTAAGCTAACCTGACATCCTGAAATAATCTACAACCAGACTATGGAAATCTTAAGGGAAATTGAATGCACTTTACCGGTGAATCCTGTGCTAGTGCTCCCATGTTATTAATAAAGCATGTTTGTTTACCTCTTAAATTCCAGCTTGTTCCCTTATTCATCTGACTGTTATTGCACCCAATACTCAGGTGTTTATAAATCCTCAATACATTGTGAAAAATATCTCTTAAAAGACTATTTAGCACTTGTATCAAACAAAAAGCTCTCTTTTATGAAAAGAAAACAATTTATGAAAGAATGTAAAATATGATGGTATCACAGGGTAAATCTCAGCAGTCTATGGCAGGTTCAGTCTTGAAAACATTTTTCTAAGATGTGTTATCTACTTTAGATTTCTATCAACATGCAAAATAATTATTTTAACAAATACACGGGAAATAACTTTAGATTTATGTTTATTATTTGCTATGTGATTCTGAATTGTACTGATTATGAAATAATTTTGTTATAGGAAAAAACATATAAACATTTGAGTCAAACTTGAACAGAGCCTATGTTATCCTTTCCACTTACAATGTATCAAATTCACTTGACAGCTATTAGAGATTCTATCTTCTTGGATTAGTCCAGCAAATAAATATTTCTCGACTTCTGATTAGGATAGAATTTTCCTATTCATGTGGTAATCTTTTGAAGAAAGCTACTAATCTTTCAATGGTTTCAATGTGTTAACATGCCTTTTAAAATAGTTAATCTCCATGAGTTTCATCAAGATGAGTGGGCACTGACCAAAATAAGCCCTCTCCACTGTCTAAGCCAGGCACTAATGACTTTGTTAAATCAGCTAATACTTTGTTATGGAACATTGTCATGTGCACTGTGGAGAATAGAACAGCATACCTGGCCTCTGTCCACTAGATACCACCTTTCTCAGTCATGGCAGTCACACATTTCTCTAGCATTGTCTCCTACAGGGATGATGCAAAATCATCCTGATTGAGAATCTATCCTTTAGACCTTTCTAACTTTGTAATACAATAAGTGCTAGAATTAAAATAAAAACTTAAGAGCAGGTGCTGCTTTAAAATAATCATGAACAATGTATAACCTCTAAAAACATGTTCTACCATTCTGCATTATTTTTCTTCTAGCTCACTCCATCTTTTATCTTAGTAGAGTTCAGTATCTCTTCTACCTAACAATAATAGCCTTCAATAGAGTCTCCCTTGTTCATTTAACTTTATCTGGTGCAATTTTTGTTTTGCCAGTGTCACAGAAAAGTCTGCAAATCTCTTACATGAAGAACATGTGTGTCTAGTACTCTTTCTTGTTCAAAAGCCACAGCTATTACCAGATTTCAAATCGATATGGAAATGAACCTGAAAAATTGAAAAATGTCCACTGTGAAAAGCATGATCTTGTCCTCCTGCAGCTGTTCTTCCTCACCTTTCTGGATAAAACCCTAACGTGGTAATCCTTTGAAGAAATCTACTAATCTTGCAATAGTTTCAATGAGTTAGTGACCCTTTGAAAATCACTAATCTCCATTAGTTTCATTGAGATGTATGGGCACTGACAAAAATCAAACTCTATGAATGAAATGTGAGAGTGCTGAGTCATTCCTCAGTTTGCACATTATTTTCTCTGTGGTTAATCTATCTGTGTTGCTAACTGGTATTTATTGAAGTTAGACTCCTATTCTTCCACAAAGATGGGGAGATGGAGGTGCAATCTTCACTAAAGTTTATATTCCAAAGGGATGAACCCCAGGTTCTTAATAAAGATATTTATTGGTTATGAAACTGAAAAGAAGCTTGAAAAAAAATTTACACACACATTAAAGGAGAGAAAATAGATTTTATAATAGTAGGTTATTAAAAAGTAAATGATCAAAAAGGCAGTCAGAGATTTATAGCATGAAAGAAAACTATCTAAAATTTAGTCAGGCTGAGGCAGTATTAAGGCCATCTATGTCAATGCTCAAAAAGTGTAATGAATTTACACTTGAAAATAGAACCAGCTATTTTTACTTTAATGGAGCTATCCACCAGAGACATCAAATTCTTCATAAGACTGATAGAATTCATAAAAGAAAATAAACATTGTGTTCATATTTGTCTCTCAGATTAGATGCTTTAAAAAATACTATTGGTATAAAAGCATGATCTTAAATTGCAAGAAATACCCACTTGAGAGCGGAAAGAAAGGTTTTGTTTTTGTTTTTTGGGTTTTTTTTGTATTTTTGGTATTTTCTTGTTTTATCTCCAGGTTTTTCCTAAATGCTAAAACAGGGTAAATTGTTGACATTTCATAAGATTATTTTTTTCTCATATAAAAAATAAAATTATTCCTCTCTTTAGAAAATAAAATTTCAGAGAGGAATTTAGCTAGAATAATACTAGAGAGATTTTTTTTTTTTTTTGAGTTGAAGTCTCACTCTGTCACCCAGACTGGAGTGCAGTGGCCGCTCCTGGCCACCGCAGCCTCGACCTGCTGGGCTCCGGTGATCTTTCCGCCTCAGCCTTCCAAGTAGCTGGAACTACAGGCACGCACTACCATGCCCGGCTGATTTTTTATTTATTGTAGAGATGAGGTCTCGCTAAGTTGCCCAGGCGGGTCTCAAATCCGCAGGCTCAGGCAATCCACTCACCTCAGCCTCCCAAGGCGCGGGATTACCAGCTGAGCCACCGAGCCCGGCTGACTAGAGAGATTTTTTTAAAGTTTTATTTTATTTTTAATTGGCACATAATAATTATACATATCTATGTATATTATGCATAGATATGTATGTATCTATACATAGTAGAATGTTTCAATACTTGTATATAATATGTAATACAATAGGGTAATTTATATATTCATCACCTGAAGCATTTATTATTTCTTTGTAGTGAGAATATTCAAAATCTTTTTCTCTAGCTATTTTGAAATACGATATATCACTATTAACTTTAGCAACCCTACTCTGTAGTGAAGCACTAAAACTTGTTCATACTTACTATAGCTTTGTAGTCATTAACCAATAGTGCTCCATCCCCACACTTCCCAGCCTTAGTGACCACTATCCTTACTCTGTATTTCTATGAGATGAAATATTTTAGATTTCACTTATGACTGAGAGCATGAGATATTTGTCTTTCAGCACCTGGTTTATTTTACCAAATGTCCTCAAGGCTCATCCATATTTCCTCAAAAGGTAGGATTTCATTATTTTATGAATTAATAATATTCAATTATGTGTATATATTATATATAGTACATATACATAATATATACCAACTTTTCTTTATCCATTTATCCATTGAGAGACACTTAGTTTTATTGCAAATTCGGGCTCCTTTGAATAAAGCTGCAATGAACATTGAAGTGCAGATATCTCTTTGACATGCTGATTTAGTTTGCTTTGGATTTTATTTACCTAGTGGTAAGATTGTTAAATCATATACAATCCTTTCATTTAAGTAAATTTCTGGTAACTATTTCCCATAATTTTGGCCCAGATTAGAGAAACATGATAAACTGCAGAAGAATTCCAATCAAAGAATTTGCTTTCCGTTTGGAACCTTGAAAGATACCTAGTGCCAACATGTAGTGCCTGAGGACAGTAAAAGGGATGAATAGCTTAGTTAGACAAAGAGAATGCCCATAATAATGTTTTCCATTTCTCATAAACTGGTTTGAGATGGTTTTTAGGAAATTAACATGTTCCTATGTCCATTGGTGCAAAGAAAAGACTTGGACAAATTGCATAGCCTAGTATATCTAGGACGTCCTGGGATTTAGACAAGAACCCAGAACATTATGATCTCATGACTAAGGGCATAACACAAAGAATATACAGAAAGCAAGGAGACCCACACACTACCATAGACTAGTTTGTATTCACTACATCCCTAGTGGGTGACAAGATTTTAGTGGGTGACATAATTCTAGAAGTCTCTCCCAATGACACTTTGTAACCTTTCTCAAAAGTCAAGAGGTATCCAGGAAAAAGGAAAAATGTAGGAATAGAGAAGACAACATAAGAAAGGGGACCCCCCCAAAAAAACCCCAGAATTTATTTATAAAAAAATTGTGTATTTGTTCTTACATGCTAAACTTCAGTCACCTTCAAAGTTCTCTCCAGTTGATGCAATTCATCTGTCGAGATACTTTTTCCACTGCTCCAAACATTTTTTTTTTGAAAGCAGAATTTATTGAGAGGACAGAAAAGCTCCCACAGTGGGAGGGGACCTGAAGGGGTTACCCCTGAACACGTCAATTTTGATGTCTTTTAGTGCTTCTGCTGTTTGTTTCTTTGTTTTTGGTTCACCTCTTCCACATCAGCAGAAAATTTCCCTGTGAGAACTTTTCTTCATCTGGGAAAACAACAAAAAGTCACTTGGGGTGAAATTGGGTGAATAGGGAGGGTGGGGCACAGGTAATGTCATTTTTGGTCAAAAACTGATGAACCCTCAGCACGGTGTGAGCAGGTGTGCTCATAAATCACCCATATGAAATGGGCAGATGTGTTGATATAGTCTTTAGAAAAAAATCACTGAAGTGAAACACAGTCTTTTACAACAGTGCTAGCTAGTACACGGATGCTGATGGGTTCCTTGAGCACTCACCTAGTTAGAAAACTTGTACTACAAAGGGCCTGTCATCCAAAAGATAATTCTAGAATTTTGGAGGGGGTGCCGACTCATAAATTAGTATTCTAAACAATACAAAATACATGACTATTTGGATCCAAAAGAAAAAAAAATCTATCATTGAATCAGAAATATTATAAGCATTTTATATTAAAAAATTGAGTGTTGCTGTTTAGGGCCTATCTTATTTTCTTTAGCAATTTGCTATTTAACAGGAATTATTTTCTAAAACATGCCATAATACAAAACTAGCCAGAAATTAAAATGATTCATTATAAGATATACTTGATACAATGAAATTATAAAAATGCTGAAATAAATAATTATTGAATACTCAATAAATACTGAGTAATTTTTACAGAACTAAGGCCTGAATTTGAATTATTTCATAACAACTGCTAGTGCCATGCTCAAGCTTCCCTGATTTTTATTCATAAGCTATTAGCAATGAGTAGCAATAATCCTTATTGTCAAAATCATGTACTGCACTAATTTCAACATCGAATTGTTCCTAAATCACTTTGGATAAGTACAACATTCAGGGCTGGGTTCATGGACATATGACCAGTATAAGCATACAGGACCCTGCAGTGTGAAGGACCCACAGCTGGTTTAATGCTCTGCTATTGCTATCATGGTACTCTTAATTTTATCTCAGAAGTTTTGCTTTGCAAGTGAAGTCTGATAAGACAATTGAAAAAGAGTGAGCAAGAGAGATGCACTCATTTTATGTGCCTGACATTTCTTGACATCACATTTGTATGTGTCCTTAGGAGTCCTCATGTGCACGGAATTCTGGTGAACCTGTGATCCACAGAAATAAAGACTCAAAGCAAAACAAGGTAACTGTGTGAGGTCTATAACTGGGTAAGCCTCAGCACTAACAGCAACCAAAGGCCATACTTTCTGTCGGAAACAGAATTTGCTTCAAACACATAAAGAAGACAATGATATTTTTCAAAACACCAGCAACCAAGAAACCCTATGGCATCTTTTCTATCTCATGTTACTTTTCTTTTATTAGTCAAGCAGTTGTCCTGAAAATGATGACATGAAGGAAAGGGAAAGGTAATACAACACATATTTTTATTTTCTTTCATTTCTTCTTTATTTATCAGTAAGGGAGTGTGTTGGTTGATTGTACCTATATAGAGAAGAAAATACACTTTTTTTTTAGTATTTCCATTGTCCTGGTAGGATGAAATACATATGCATATACAAGCTATGAAATAAAAATTGCATAGTTTCTGCATATAAATTAAATGTTTTTATGTTTGCTTTTGAAACTGGTATTATACAATATAATGATGAACAATAACATTCATGTTAATATCTTAAAATATTAATTTTCCTTTTTTTCTTTGCTAGACTGACATTAAATAGCAAATAGAAACATCATGAGAAGTCAGAAAGAAACTGCAGAAAAATGTAATAATCTTATATATGCAAGGACTTTAAACAACACTTTCTTCTTGCATTTTGAACAAAGTGTTTTATGGTTTAAGTTTATACTGAACTCCACAAGTCATGTACTTAACTATGACAGCATTTTTTTGTTGAAAATCTGGTTCCTGGCCTGTTTTTCTGGTTCCTGGTTCCTGGCCTGTTTTTCTGCTGTCAATGTTACATTTTGCTAATGAGGTTAGAATCCTGATAAAAGCCAACGTGGACATTAGTAAACAGAGACTTATTCACAAAAGTTATTGTTTAATAATAAAACATGTCCTCAAATTTGAAAACCAAGGTTGTTTAATATGGATATCTTGAGGCATATTGAAAAGTTTAATGTCAATTGTCCTTTTTCCTGGGATTCACATATTCTGAAATGTTTAATACAGCCTGCAGTAGGCAAAAAAGAGAGCGTGGTGCTGTATGCTGGCCTCTTTATGGAATTCAAGCACTTATAATATGATTTCCCATTGACTGTAAACCGGTGGAAATAAAGTTTATGAAGTTCTCAGCAGTCCCATAAACAAATGTCAAAAATAGACATATCCCTTAATAAAGGCAGTGTTGCTATTTATATTGTAAAATTGATTTTTTACTAAAACAATAACATTTGAGATGTCTTATAAATATGCCACAGTATTACCCTTTCCATGAAGTTATAATAAAGTAGTTCACTTCTCTGAAACAAAGTTGATCTTTACAGCCATCATAAAAAGTCTCTAAGCATTAGTTGTCACAGAAATTTAAGAAGTGGTTTCTAACATAAATGCTGTGCATCACATGCTAACACAAAACTTTGCCACCAAAGCACAATACAAAAAAAAATGCACATTCCAGAACTTTCACAGATCGAGTCATCCCTGTTCACCTTGACCTGAAGAAGGTAAGAGCAACTGTGGTCCATAGGTAAGATTCAAGGCCATCAGATTTGAACAAATGAGATGTCCCCTTCTGCTCATTCTATTCCAAATTTATAAAAATGGTGTGTGCTCTAGTCAGTATTTGGGAACACACATAACCTGACATGAGAGGATGGCACGACACATGACTATAGGAATTTAGGGAGATTGTATCAGAGGTTCCTGTTATTAGAGGAGGTGAGTGTTACAAGGTTGGGAGAGAAGAGATAAACAATATCGAGTTACATTTAAAAAGAAAAGGGTGTGCTAAGTTTCTGTGTTATGTCTAAAAAAGGAAAGATGGACAGAAGATATGTTAGGTACTCTGCCCAACACATACAGTACTATGCATAAGCTTGGTTGTGTTGCAAAGTGCTGTGGCTTAGAGATATGTTGGTTGAACACAGTTCTGTAAGGCTGGCTCAGGGTAGTTATGTTAGTTAATATCGAAGGAGGAAGGCTGGATGTAGCAGTGAATGACTGCTTATAATATAACATCACGCCAGATGCTGAATTTATCTGCTAATTGCAGAATAAGTTGTTTTTGCTTTTACATCCAGTAAAGAACCAGGGAATGACATAAAAAATAAAAAAGGAAAGTTTTCAAATGAATCTGCATGTTACTTCACTGTGTACCCTTCTTTGTTTTCTTTAGAATATCTGATGACTTGTACAAATTACATAATTTGGTTAGAATTAACTAATTAACATATTGTCCAAAGTATTCAGAATTCTTTCTTCTTCTTCTGTTCTATATTAAGATATGACAGGACATTGATTTTTAATTGTGGTAAAACAAATAACAGAAAATTTACCATCTTAACTTTTAAGTGTATCACATAGTTGTACAACAGATTTCTAGAATTTTTTATCTTGCAGAACTGAAACTCTCTAATAATTGAAAACAATTTCCCCCCTCCATTTCCCTCAGCCTCTGAAACTCACCATTTTACTTTCTGCTTCTATGAGTTTGATTATTTTAGATAACTCAGATAAGTGGAATAATAAAATATATGCTCTTTTTGTGATTAGACTGTTTAATTTAGCATAAGGTTCTCACAGTGCCTGCATGGCATAGCATGTGGGAGGATTTAAGACTAATAATTTTTTATTATATATATACACCACATTTTATTTATCCATTCATCCATTAATAGAGACAAAGTTTGTTTCAACCTTTTGGCTATCATGAATAATGCTGTTAAAAATATGAGTGTGCAAATGTATTTACAAGATCCTGCTTCCAATTATTTTAAATATATACCCAGAAATGGGATTGCTGAATCATATGGTAATTCTATTTTTAATTTTTAAGAAGTCTTCATACTGTTTTTCATGGCACCTGAACCAATTTATATTCCTACTGACACTGCAAAGGGTTCCAGTTTCTCTACATCCTTAACAACACATTTTTTAATATATATAATCGCCATTCTAGGGTTATGAGGTGATGACTATGGTTTTGATTTGCAGATTTTTCATTATTAGTGATGTTGAGCATAATTTTATATGCTTGTTGACCATTTGTATACCTTCTTTGAGAAAATGTCAATTCACGTGCTCATTTTTTCAATATGGTTATTTGGTTTTTGGTAATTGAGTTGTAAGAGTTGTTTTATAGTCTAGATATTACCCCATTATCAGATATATGACCTAGAAATATTTTCTCCAGTTTCATAAGTTGCCTTTTTCACTCTTCTGATTGTTCCCTTTGATTAACAGAGATAAATTCCTTTTACACAAATTACTACTACATAATATCTTACTGGCATCAAAATAATTTAGAATATTTATAAATTAGGGATTTAACTTTGTCTGAATATATAAAGCTTTTCATTATTTTTACTATAATGTTTGGTTCAATGCCTATTTTATGTATGTATCTGTGGCACAATATCTTTGATTTTGATCTTAGGTATCATATAAAGTTAGTTATTTGTGCTTGAATATATTTTTCCTTTAGCTTATGGAAAGATATTATTTTTCTGAGATATAAAAATAGCATATCTTTACTCATTTTTTACCTCAAATCTATTTATAGATTTATAGACAAGTGTTTCATTCTTAAGTTTCGAGTTTTCATAAATTTAACATTATAGTATTTTAAAAATGGGTATACATATCCCCCCCATACATATATACACACATTTTCTCTAATCTTACTCCTCAAGCTAAAAGTCTGTTTTAAAGAGCTAAAGAAAAAAAGTAAATGTACAGCTTGACTTTCAATGAATACAATTAAAAACAACATTATAATTTTTTCATAAAATTGGAGACAATAGGGAAACTCGCTGGTTTCTATATCACACCTATTATATTTCTGGAGTTAATCCGAGAGCTAGTACCTTCCTTATTTCTTCAAACAATTCTTTACCCCAAATTATTTCTCTTTAAAATAACTAGAAACATTATCTGCTAACAACTGTTATTTGATAAAATACCTGCCTAGTATTAGAAGTAATTTTGGGATATGGACTTTCTAGGGCCATTATCAGAAATTTGAATTTATCCAATCATATAGTGTTTGAAAGCAGTGACATTTTTGAGGCTATTATTGAAAAGTGAGACGCAGGTAGTACATAATAGTGTAATAATTATTTATATCATTTCTGGTGTTATATATAAAATGCCTTTTAGGAATGACTTTGTTATGCCAAATAGTAGTAATTTTTGCAAAATAAGAATACTGTGGGGTTTAATATCTTCTTCAACCAGCATGGAGTTTTTATTTATTTTTATTTTTTATTTTTTGAGTTGGAGCCTCACTCTGTCGCCCAGACTGGAGTGCAGTGGCCGCTCCCGGCCACCGCAGCCTCGACCTGCTAGGCTCCGGCAATCCTTCCGCCTCAGCCTTCCGAGTAGCTGGAATTATAGGCATGCGCTACCACGCCCGGCTGATTTTTTGATTTATTGTAGAGATGAGGTCTCGCTGCCCCGGCGGGTCTCGAACCCGCGGGCTCAGGCAATCCACTCACCTCAGCCTCCCAAAGGCGCGGGATTACAGGCTGAGCCACCGAGCCCGGCTTGCATGGAGCTTTTAAAAAGGCAAGACCTACTAGGCCTTTAAATGCCTGGCTCAGTGCATAAAAGCAGTTTGACTTAAGATAAAAACTTAAGTCACTTAAAGTCATGTAACTTGCATACCAGAATTAGATATAGAACGTAATCTCATGGTTTTCTTTGCCATAAAATAAATCAATTTCAAATTTATAGTTTTGAGAAAATTAGGGGAAAAAGTAAAAGCATTGATTGACAGTGTGATGCTCCTGGTGAGCAGAACCAGTGTCATTTGAGCCTGGTTCTGTTTTTTGAGGATCCTGTAGTGACATCACATTAGGAAAATGTTTGCAAGGTAATAACTATGACTGACACTAGAATAACTAGAATCAGAAGTATTTATATTCCAGATGATTCATTTAAAGTCAAACCCATGAAAAATAATATGCTAAAAGGGTTACAGGATTTTGCTGATTTATAGTAGTGATTCTAGGATGGTTAATAGATTTTATTGAAATCAAATGAGAGAGGGGAGAATATAATTTAAATATAGTTTTTCTTATGCATTTATTAACATCTTTGAGTGGAGCACAGAGAAAGAAAA
The DNA here is from genome assembly GCA_027257055.1 of Cephalopachus bancanus. NCBI lineage: Eukaryota > Metazoa > Chordata > Mammalia > Primates > Tarsiidae > Cephalopachus > Cephalopachus bancanus. Next base: position 2,517,963 of record JAPVLO010000127.1, on the reverse strand, counting down.
GGTTATGACTGATCTAGGCTAGGAAGAGAGTTGATGGACTATTTAGCATGTAAAAACAATAATATATAATATGGAACTCAGAAAGAATCTAGAAGTACAAGAAAGTTGCTGTAGGGCGTATTTCATACTCTCTGGTTTTCTTCTATACCATCAACTCTTCCTTAGTTCACATGAGGCTTCATAGAGACTTTACTAAGACAAGTTTGATGGTTCATAGTTGCTGGGTTTTTTTTCATAATGTTATGGAACCTACTAGAAATAGACTATTACAGCCTCACTTATAATTATCCTAACTATAAATCAAAGAAAGAAAATCCTCAGTGGACAAGACTTGGAGTAGCACATATGTTTTGCTTCTATTTTATCTTGCCTGAGAGGAAATAGAGCTTGAATCTTAGATCTATAAACTTAGCTTATGCTGCTGTGTCACAGCTTTGAAAGAATGGAAGATGGATGAATAGCGTATAAAGAAAAAGTTATGCAACTGAACCTAAATGTCCATTCCATGTAAATCTTTTTTTTTTTTTTTCGAGTTGGAGTCTCACTCTGTCACCCAGACTGGAGTGCAGTGGCCGCTCCCGGCCATCGCAGCCTCCGGGGAGGCTGCTGGGCTCCGGGGATCCTTCCGCCTCAGTCTTCCAAGTAGCTGGAACTACAGGCGGGCACACCCGGCTAATTTTTGGATTTATTGTGGAGATGCGGTCTCGCCAAGTTGCCCAGGGGGGTCTTGAACCTGTGGGCTCAGGCAATTCACTCACCTCAGCCTCCCAAAGCGCGGTATTACAGGCTGAGCCACCGAGCCCGGCTCATGACATGTAAATCTTATCAAAGACCTGTCTTTGGACAGATAACTTTAAAGATAAGGTATGTATGGTAGCCTAATCTGTGGGTATCTATCAATTTTTTCTTCATGTCCTCCTAGATTTGATCACAGATCAAAAGGACCATGTTATTATAAATTAAGATTCGTCATAGGCTCAGCAATATAGGTTTCCCTTTAATAAAGTTGGTTAACATTAGTACTTAGTAATTATCAGGATAAAAATGCTGAGAACTGACACAGAACCATTTGGACTTAGATTAGGATGGAGAAGCAGTCTGAAGAGCAGGTTTGGTATTTATGAGTAGATTCAGATGAAGCTAAGGACCTTGAACCTTTTAATTCCATCAAGATTTCCTTGTCAGAACAAGTAACTGTTGTGCTTTTGTATCAGATGTTTAGCATCCTCTTCTCTTGCCTGAAGATATGGTAATAGCCTCTTCTAAGGCAGTTTTGCTGGATTGAGCCTGCTATCATTTTCATTCTCCCATCATGCAAGCCCAAGGGATTGAGGTGCAAATTCTGATCCAGTCAGAGCTACCACATCCATTAAAATAATTGCAAGATTTTGCCAACTTATGTAGATAAATTATGGTGAATATGTGTGGAAGAGAATTCCTAGGTGTTGGATCAAGGTTGAAATTGGTATACATTTATTGATACCATGTACTAAAAAGAAACTCATATTCCATGTTTTAGTAGGATTATCTAGAATTTTGATTGTTTGATTGAATTCTAATATATACTTCCTACAGCAAATAAAATTGATATGATAAAACTTCCTCATTATAATACAGAAGATAGTATTTAACAACCTCAGTAGGTTGGAAGTCTAGAGAGCACTTATTACATAGGACTGCTCACATATTACTTCATATATTTCCCTTACTGTTATAATAGTTTCCACAATTCCACTATCTGTGGACTTAACTTCTTCAAAATCATTATACTAATCCATACTGCTTTTGGTTAATAAATACAACTGATTAAGAAAGTCATTATGCTTCAACATTTAGACAGTGGGATCAAGCTCATTGAATTCACTAGTGTTACCATATATCCTCTACCAAAAAGTAGCCGTTCTGATACGATTGATATGTCTACAAAAACCATAATTATGTGATTACATGGGAGACCACACATTAAAAGATTAATTTGCAGACATCCAAGTTGCATTATATTTATACCAAATGCTGATTGTTTTGGAAAGCTAATACCATTTCCTCTATCTAAAATCAAATTAGAATTTACAACGTTTTTTGGTGTTGTTTTAAGAATCTAACGTCTAGATGTTATTAATTATTGAAAAAATAAAAAGTTAAAAAGTACATTGTCATTCATTTTATATAATATATGGATTATATTTACATTTTACGACATAGTTTTAAAGTATTTAACTAAGAAAAAGTTAAACACATACAAATAACATTCATACAAAAACCCCAAATAATGTTCAGAATAATTCTGTCACATAGTCATAAAACTTATGACCAGTGGCTTCAATTTTATTGCTTCTATAAAAAATAAGAAGATTTGCTATTAAATAACTTCCATTTCTGAAAGTTTTAAAGTCTATCAGGTACATTCACATATTTAATGACAAAAAGTAATTAAAAGTTCATAATTAATTCTTCAAATGTTAATTGAAATAAACAAATCTATTTTAAATATTTTATTTTTATTAATTATTGATGCAAAGTTATAATTTTTAACATGATTTTTTAGTGCATTCATCTATTTTGTATAATCATTAACAGAATAAAAAAGAGATTTTCCTTGTGAGAGGGTGTTGTAAATTAGTTTACATTATGTTAGCATTAATGCTTTTCTCTGAAATATCTTAGTTATTTTAGGAAATAAATACTCAGAATGAATATTATATATATATATATACACACATATATATTATATATATCCAACTGGATAAACTATTGATCTTTAAATCTGTTCTACTATGGAAATTGCATATACTTTTTCATATTGTTAATTTTAGTTTTCTCCATTGTTGTCTAAGTGAAGACTCCATAGTCACAGCCTCTGTTAACAGAATACATAAGGGTGAGTAAGTCAATACAACAAGCAGAGACTTGCTACACAGATATTTCTAAATAATCTACACTATAAAACATTGGTTTGGATAATAATCCTGTTCTTCTTCCATTATGAATTAATTGTTGCCTTATTTTGATAGAAGCTATGACTTCAATTGTACAGAAAAATGCCCATGGCGAAAAAATTACCAAGATTCAAAAACTCAGTGATTTTCTCAGAGAAACGGCATTTTGAATAATTCATCTTTATAGCACTTCCCAGTGTTTCCACATTGCCTGGCACGTAATACATTGTTGACAAATGTTTTTCAACAGTTTATGAGAGCTATATTCTGAAAAAAATATGTTCCCATCTCCATAACTGTGACTACAAAAGGTTAAAAATCAATTAATATGACTAATTTTTGTACCAGATTCTAACAATAGTTCCTGACATACAATAGTCATGGAATAATTCAACATTGAAATCAGAACTTAAAATTTACTGAACTATACTTTATTAACCTTGTCACAATACTAACGTAAAGCATTTTCTTTACTAATATTTTAATTGATCTTCTAAAGGAATTCACATGACCCTCACTCTAATCTCTGCAGACTATAAAAATACACCAAAAACTGAACAGATACTAAACTCCAACTGTGAACATTTATTCCCCCAAATTAGTGATTCTATATTTAAAATAAGCTAAGGATACAAAATTAAGGATGCATTCTAAAACACAAAACTTCTCTTGTGAAATTGAATTTCTATGATATAAAAATCAATGAGATTTGCAATAACTCTTCTGTCATTTTTAGACATGCCTTAATGACATGGAAATATTAAGGTAGAAAAAATAGAGCATAATCAGGAAATATTATTTTGAAAGGCACTAAACACAGAGAATATTTATCATCAGTGTAATGACATACAAAAGCCATTTCATTTATATAACACAATTTTGTTGTAACTATTAACATTTATATGACATGTATTTTACTGGATAGTTTAGGCATTTATAATTACTAATACAGACTTACAAAGTAAAAACCAAAAATTGTCTGTCAGATTGAGAATAATAAAATATGAAGTCAAGAGTTTTCCAAAAAAAAGTGTAAATTTACTATGGATTTTGGGGGTTAACTGGGCTAGTTATGATGTTTTAATACATTATTACTATGTTTTTAGAAAATGGAATAGAGGAAATTCTGGTAAATTTTATAAAATAATAAACACTATAGTAGTTCATGTTTTTAAAATTTTATTCTTATCATATCAATATGTTGTGGAAATTCTGTATTATGTTTGTGGCACTTTGCCAAAACCCTTATTTAGAGATTGAATCTATTTTAATCTATAATAATCCAACAATTAAATGAATGTGCTTTCTAAATGACTACCATGCAGAAGTGTTGGTCCAATTAATTTATTTAGTCAGAAATCATTCAATCAAGAGTATTTTTAAGTAATTTAGACAAAGTGACACAATTCCTGCTTTAATTTTATAAAGGAGATATCATTATAAATTTCATTACAAATTAAACTTTTAAATTACTAATCTGCAATTAAAATTAGGTTCACAGTAGCTGTTTCTCATAGCTGCCATGTTTATTGCTGTAGGGAGTGTTTAGTACAATATTCCCTACATCCAGAATAATTACTCTAAAGTTGCCTAGAGAATATATCCATTCTTTAATACTCAACTTAAAAGACACCTTTTATGGGAAATTTCTCTTCATTTATCTAAGCCCTCGGTACTGTTTCCATCTTTCTTAAGTCCCAGGTGATCTTTGACATAAGACTACAGGCAGAACTGTGAGAAGTTTAATATCAGGATTGTTATCATTTTTGTGACCATAGTACCTAGATAAGTCCTTGACTCTTTCTAAATACTTGATAAAACTGGGGGTTAAATTTTTATAGTATTTTGATTATAAATAGTACCTCTCTTCAAATAGTAAATTCTATTACTAAAAATCTCTACTTCTGCCCAACCACTGAGAATCTGAATTACTCTATGAAAATGTAAATTACATTGGCATAAAAATTTATTAAGACTTGGAAATAAAAGAAATACTTAATAATGAAATCATGGAAATCATCGTTGGTCATACTTTTGTCAGCTGTATCAAGGAATATTTCAGGCATGTTAAGTCAGGATTCAGCCAAGTATGTTCTCTTCCCAAGGAAATAGATTGTATAGATACAATTTATAAACAAAGACAAATTTAATATTTATAAAGGCAAAACTAGGTCTGTAGAATAAATTTACATCTTTCTGGGTGAACTTTTGATGGAAAACTATCAAAAAAGGCAATTTTCTCTTCAACAGGCCAACAAAGTTATCAGGAAATGTAACTTTAGTTTGTGTTGTTTTGTCAATAAAACGTATGGTTTCAAATCAAAAGAATCTATAATGTGTCTAACTGTCTGTGAATGAACTATGCTAGTGTCTTCTGCTAGTGCCTTCATCCTTGCTAGGAGATGCCTTCACCATTTCCCTCATGCTGCATTATCTGAAGATACGTTCAGATCAAACAAGCTCTTCATTGAGTCATATGGGCACAGGCATAACTCCATTAATATAGTATTAACTGGTATTGGTTATCACTTTTCTAATTATGATAATTCTATAATTAAACTCACTCTATTTGGCCATTAAAACTGATTCCAATATTCAATGCAATATCTATAAAACTTTTGGCAACAATTTTCTGCTGGTCTCCATGCCTCATTAGCTTCTAATTTCATTGAAAAATTAGCCCCAGCTAACTTTTCTTAAAATACAATTTTCATTTATTTACCATGCATATTTTATAAAAAATATTTTACAGTTTGTTTATTTAAATGTTTAACAATTCTAACTTTTATTTAAAGCTTTACATTCTTTTTTAATTCTTATTTTTATAAAATTTTTCAGATTGTTCTCACCCACTTATAACCCTTGAATGAATTTAGGATTAATTTTTCCAAGTTTTAGAACATTTTGGGAGTTGATTAGAGTTCCCTTTAAATGCAGAGAAATTTAGAGAAATTTAGCATATTTAAAATATTAAATCTTCCTATCCAAGAACAGTATGTCTTTCCATTTATTCAATTTTTCTGTTATGACACGTAATGAAATTTTATCATTTTAATATACTCATTTATAATTAATTTTATTTTTTTATTGCTCAGTTATGAACATTTCTTCATTGTAGTCTTTAATTTTTGTTTTTATAAGGGAACGCCTTTGAATTATCTTATTATGCAGCACAGCTTTTTTTTTTTTAAGCTGCTTTTCTTTGTTTTCCAGGTATACAGTTATACAATCTGGTAGTAATTTTTGTGATTGTCTTTTTAATATTTACATCTGTTTGTTACATCTTTATTAACTTAAATTTCAGCTGATCTTTGTTGCTTTTCTTAAGTATCATCACACTACTACTAAATTTCTCAGTGGCCTCTATCTGCGTGCTATGTATTTTTTCTCTGAAACTTTTGCTTTATGCTGGTCACTTGACAAAAATATTCCTTGGGAGAAAAATGTTGCTTATCCAAACTAGTTAAACAATCTTTCTTTGATTTTCCACAGAACTCATTATAGGTACTAGTTACTTGAAACTTGTTATTGACTATTTACTAAAACTTATCATCTTTTTAGGCATATAAGATTTACTTTAGTTGAATTTTATAGGTCAGAGAGAATCTTTTAATTGTCATCCACAATAAATATATGGCAGATTTTATACAAAATCAGTACCAGTAATATCAGGTTATTCCATAAAACTATCCTTTCAGTTCCCTTTATTACGTATATGTAAGTTCTTCCTTCTCTTGTATTGGAGTGCAGTGGCACACTCACGGCCGGCCACCCCAGCGTCGATCTGTGGGGTTCAGGCGATCCTTCCACCTCAGCCTTCCAAGTAGCCAGAACTACAGGTGTGGGCTATCGCTTCTGGCTAATTTTTGGTATATTGTAGAGACAAGGTCTCTCCACTTTGCCCAGGCTGGTCTCAAACGTGTGACCTCAGTCAATCCACTCGCCTCAGCTTCCCAATATGCTGGGATTACAGGCCGAGCCACCGAGCCTAGCCCATATTTTCAAGTTAATAACTGTTGTAACCAAACTTGAACATTAGAGTCCCAAAATAGTTCTTTTAAGCTTATGACAATCAAAATATTTATTCCTATCTGCTGTAATACTTTTTGTCTCATAGAGATTGTAAAAACAACACCAATTTTCCACCCCTTTCTGTCATTGCTTAGTTTACAATGTCACTTTATAGATCATCTGCTTGAATTTGTGCTGACCTTGTGGCTGGCTTCGATTCATAGAATGTCGCAGAAGTGTCAGCATTCCAATTTGCAGTCCTGGTTTCAACAGACATTATCACTGACCTGTGAACAAGCCTGGGCTAGACTCCTGGATGATGGCAGACCATATGAAGCTAAGCCACATCATCCCAGCTGAGGTCATCTTGAATCAATGAGCAAGCCTAGCTGTGATCAGTTGAATCTGAAAAAATCAGCAGGACTGTAGAGTAAAATGAACTGTGGAACTCATCTAGAGAAGATAACTGGATCTCAATGAAGCAACACGTATTGCCTACAGAGATTGAGATCTGGCAATATCTGCACAGCAGTATTTCAGAATCCAGAGGAACTAGTGACTGTGATGTGCCCTGTCTTGTGTCTATTCTCTTTCAAATGAGAGTGTTTATTTTTGTATTGTATATGGAAAGTATGAGAGTCATTAACTTGTAAGCTTGTCTTGTAAGCTCCTAGATATCTAGGTCAAGAGTAGTCATATCTGAGGAAGAACATCCATATTTGCTGTAAATTGTAAAATTCTGGACTTGGAACTAGACTGGGGACTGGAGTTAGGAATAGGATGAGCATATTTTGCATATGGGGGAGGCATCAAAAAGTAGTAACACTAGGCTGACTATGGTAAGTTAGTATTCGGCACCCTCTCCTTCCCTCAGTTAACCATCTATTTTTGTGGTATGACTTTGCAACTTTTCTCAAGAATATTGACATTCACTTCCCCATCTCTTGCTCTGTGATTGTTTGGGTAACAGGCTAAGTTGGAAGGTAAGTTGTATTTGTCATGATATTAGATTTTGTAAAAACTTGCACTACCTCTGCTCTCTCTCATCACCCTTTCATTACGGTGAGATCTAGTCATCTGGAAATGAGACATCACATGGTTTCAACTTTCATTGTCTCAGCAGAAATTGGCTCTGGCCAGCCAGCTCCAAGGCAACCAACCAGTGGGCAACGGGTTTGAACATGTAAAATTATCATGAGATGTGACTGACTCAGCTTAACAGAACCATCTACATATCCATGTCCTGACTCAATAAATCTTGTTACCTTATGCCACAAGTTTTTAGTTTGTTACACATCAACAGATAACTAATATATTTTTAATAATTCAAATTATTAAATGATTATTCAATACCTGATATGCAAGTTTTGTTTTCTTTTTTTTTCTAGTGTTTTACTTTTTACATTAATATATATATATATTTTCCATCAAGTATCATTACACTGTGATTTCTCTGGTTTTCTACCACATTTCAAAGATGTGCACATTGGACTAATTGACATGTCTAGATGAATCCCAGTATGAATGAGTATAAGTGCCTTGGAGTGGTGTCTTATCCTATCCAGAGTTGGTTTCTACCTTGCAGCCAAAACTGCTGGGATAGGCTTCGTCCATTTGTGACCTTGAACTGGGACAACTGGGTAAATAATTATGTTACTTTTGTTTAATTAAACTTTCTTAGATATATGTATAGCTCACATGTATCACAATGTTTAATAATAAACGTGTTGTAGTCCTTATTTAGAAGCTTGATGATGTTTTTTGACCAGAAATATGCCATAGGAACTTACCTCTTGTTTATATTAATTAACCTATGAAAAATTGGTTTTGTTACATATCATTTCACCTATGTAGTAGTTTTCAAGAATCTATCAACAAAGTTAGTGAGGGCTAATTAGTGAGTATATTTGCACAAAATCAATTTAAATTTTGTTTTCTACATAAATAGGGTTAAAAACCCTTGCCACTGAGAAGTATTAGGAAAAATGTAGACTACAAAATATAAATTTATAAAGATGATAATTTTTAAAATAACATTTCCTTCTAATAAAACGATAACAGGTCTTTTTGTCATTATCTTGGGAAGAAACAAAAATGATAGGCTTGTTTCCAACTGTTAGCAAATCAAGGAGCTTGTACTCCAATTAAATAGACAGATCTGTGGGAATAAGATCATACATATTTCTAAATCTACAAATGCTATGGAACTTTATAAAAAGTGAGTTAGGAATAAGATATGATCAGGATAAGGAATATTGACAGGAAGCTGAGTCCCCCATTATAACAGAAAACAACATGCAGAAATAAAGTTCTAAAGAACAAGAATTGGCAACTGTATTCAAAAATATAAACTTCTTTGAATAAACTCCTCAAGTGGATCTAAAAATTATTTTTAAAACCATTAAAATATGGTTAATATTTTAAGAAAAAAATTATCATTTTTATATTATATCAGTTCTTATATTTTGACACCAAGTTGATAGATACTCAGAGTATATGAACCAAAGTGAATTGAGCTGAATATTCTTTTTCTCCTGTTGGTTATAAAATATCTAGTACTTTTTATTAATGAAATAATTTATCATCTAATTAAAAATTGAATTTTTGAAAGCGCTCTTATTTGTGCAAAGATGAATTTGCAATATCAAGATATGTTTACTTTCCAAGTTGTAATTTTTCCAGAACTGTTTAGAAAATAAAAACAGAAAAATTGAGTAATATTATATATAAATTTGATTACTATAAAACACTAGTTTTAAGGCCAAGTTTTATTTTCATTAGCTCAAACACAAAATTATTATTCATTTTTTGTATTTAAACAAGTATATTATTTAATTAAAAGTGATTAGAAAAATATTTTTAAGGCACTTTTTGCATATTACCACTAAAAATGATGAAATATAGTTCTATTATTATTTTATTTATATTTTAATTTAAACTGTATTTTAAATAATTTATACATTTCAAGAATTTTCAAGGAAATTAATAAAGATAAAAAATAGAAAATTAGCCGGGCTCGGTGGCTCAGCCTGTAATCCCACACCTTTGGGAGGCTGAGGTGAGTGGATTGCCTGAGCCCGCGGGTTCGAGACCCGCCTGGGCAGGCGAGACCTCATCTCTGCAATAAATCAAAAAATTAGCCGGGTGTGGTAGCGCATGCCTGTAATTCCAGCTACTCGGAAGGCTGAGGTGGAAGGACCACTGGAGTCCAGCAGGTCGAGGCTACCGTGGCCATGAGCGGCCACTGCACTCCAGTCTGGTCGACAGAGTGAGACTCCAACTCAAAAAAAAAAAAGAAAATTATGGTCATTTTTTCCATTAGAAACTTTTATTGAAAACAATGATTCTTTCAATAACAGAGAGGATGACAAATGACCTGAGGGGCATCTAAAACAAACCTAGGTCTATGAAGAAGGTCAAAACTGAAGTGAACAAAATCAAATTAAGTTTCAAAAAATAAATTATTATTGATAAATAAATGGATAAAAGAGGAAAGAGAATAAACCAATTGTGGCTCAGTAACTTGTTAAAGATATTGATGAAAAATTGCCATGCAATCCATATTTTTTGTTTTAGTAAATTAGGGTATATTAGTTATGTGCTTTCCTTTGAATACAGAGAAAAATTATTGTTATCTGCATCTTCTCACCAAAATATACTAATATCTCTATATTAGGTCTGTCTGAATAGGGGGAGCATGACTATATTCAGTGACAGATAATTTTCAGCAGAAAAGCAAATGACTCACAATTATCAGAAATTTACTTTCTGAACTCTGCTACCCCTAACTTTGCCCATGGTGTGTTAGACAATTCAATCACCCTCCACAGGTTGGCAAAGTTCTCAGGTAGAGGCATCAACAAGCACACAAGCTTGGAGACTAGTAAGAGTCCTCACACTGTGGTCAAAAATCGCTGGTTGAATGTAACAATTCAATTTCATCTTTGCATGGTTCCAATGTAACTGGAGACAGAAGGTGAATAATAATGAATATTGTACAGTATAGAAACAGAACACAAACAAAAAGTGTGAAATAATAGCCTAGTTAACCATCTATTCCAATATCTTACCCACTGCCAAAGTTATTTCTCAAACTCTCCCACAGTTGGACATCTATTTTGTTTGTGGGCAATTTGGAGATGGAGATCTAATCACATCCCAAAGGGCAATTTATTTACAATTTGAGTAGTTCCACTGACTAGAAGTTTCTCCTTTCACGAATAGTCCTGAACACCAATTAGAGGCAATGATCCTGGAGTCAATCTTTCCAAACATTGTAAGATTGAATCTAAGTTCTGCCAGTTATTCACACGGTACTAGGTATATTATGCTACCTTTCTATGTCTCAAGTCATTTTATGTATAAAATTGGGGAAAACATGCCTTTTGGGGGGTCTGGTATGTATAATAAGTGTGGCACCCCACCTAAAGCCTGAAGCACAAAGTTTGGCTAACAATCCATGTTAGGAATTGTTCTTCATGATAAATTTTTCTTAAAAAAAAATTCATTCGCTGTTCTCTGTCCAATTGCCTATGCACCACCCTTCTGTCATTTGGAAAGATTTCTGGTTTTTTTTAATACTTTTCCTAGAGAAAAAGTTGTATTTATTTTGGTTTTCCTTGTAAGGTTTATTTTCCTACCTTCATAATCCTGTTTACCTTCCTGAAACAACACATTTGTCACTGTTCTTTATAAAATAAGAAACAAACAAAAAGAACAAAAGGTTACCTCAAATATTCTCTGATAGGAGTTCAGAATTCAGAGGAATCTGTTTACTTATTTTGTACCAATAAATATTGATGGCTTATACTAAGTTGTTTTGTTGTTGTTTTTCATATAAACTGTAGTTAGGCCAAGTCACTCACCATGTGTTATTTGTATTTGTTGTGCAAACAGAACAGGATAGGACTTTCTAATTGTCTATACAAGGTCCCATTACTTTATCGTGGACAAGGATCCCAACTGAACAGATCTTTTAACAATTCTACTTCTATAACTACACTAATTTTTGCTCAATTTGGTAGCATAAGTTGATAAAGAAATACCTACTGGCCTTTGAAATATTTGATGGATACAGGCTCAAATATGAGTCCTGAGGACCATCCACCACAGACATCCTAACAGACCAGCATTGATGTACTTATTGATGTGCTTTGGATATGATTGATTACAACAGACGTTAATGTATCTAACTCATTTGAAATCTGCTTCAGTTTCTACATTGTAAACAAAATAATTTCTTGAGATACAGTCTGACAAAAATATAGATACAAAAAGTTCACATTATGTTCCCCAATTTTCTAATCTATAATGCCATATAAAAAAGAACTAGACTAATTTCAGAGAACCGTTTCATAAGCATAGTAAATATGTCAACTATAACTCAACAATAGCTAAAGGGTTCATAATCATTGGGGTTGATATGGCAGATGGATTCACATAAAGGGATGTCTGTGTTTATGCAGGCAATGAAAGAGCCATGGATGTAGTGGCAGATGTTGCTATTTAACAAAAATATGTTTCCTCTTCGAGCTATAAATAACTAATTTTTTAGCCTACCCTGCAGTTAAACATTATTGCAATATAGTTGCTAAATTTTTAAAACGAGTATATACTCCTCTTTTTCCTTTAATTCTGAGTAGATTTAAGGTTTAAAAGGGTTCTGGAGAATGGCAGGGTCACGTCATGACTAAGTCCTGGTGCTTGCATCATCACGATGAAGAAAATAACTTGTTGATGAGGAACATCTGCTTTCACAGAGAGGGAGAGAAAAACAGTATGTGTGCAGGTGCATGCGGGGCGTGTGGTTCAAGTGATTACACAATTTAGGGCTATTGCTTTGGTAAGTGAAGCCAACTAAAGAAATACACTTGAACTATTTATATATTTTCTCTATCAAAAGATTTTCACCTCATGCTTAAAAAATTTCAGTGGCAAAAATCTTAACCCTTCTAAGGCAACTCATTTCATCAATGCAAAGCTCAGATTAGGAGAAAGTTACTTTTGCTCTGAAATACATCCTTACCATGACTATCTAAAAATCTTCTGCTTTCAAAGGGCAATCTTTTAATCATATAAATAAACAAAGTTCAGTAAGTAAAATATATAATAGTCAAACAAAATAATGTTTTATAAAGTTTGATAAATAAGATATATTTAACTTCTTGTGTGTTGATGCAGTGCCTCACGGTAAAATGACTCAATATTTAAGTAGAAGCGAAACAACGGGAGCAGGTTCTGAACTCACAATGCGTATTACCCTCCAGTTCCACATACAAGGATTGCACACTACATCTTAGTGAAGCTATAGATAAAATATTCTCTGAAATACATTGTATCAGTTTGGAGCTTATGTCAGGCATCTCTGGGTACTGTGGGAGACCTCTGTGGGGTGTTACCTTGATCCTTTCTTCTCATAAACACACAATCCCTTGATTATGCCTAAAAACAGAGAATTTCTTCCTGGGGCTATCCAAGTTCAGAGAAGCTCCATCTCTATCGAAAACTGACCCTGGAAACATACCATCCTTGTCAAAATAACCTAGAATTTTCCTCAGGTTTTTTTTTTTTTTTCTGTTGAGATATACCTAACTTCAGCTACATGCTCACAAAAAAGTTATTAATCTTTCTTTTTTTCTTTCTCCAATCTTAACATTGCCACAATGGATAGAATACGATTTAGATAAAATAGGGTATCATATGAGTATGAATCTATCTAAATGTATAGGAACTATATTAACTTTTATTGAATTTTTCATTAATCATCAATGCCTAATGCATGATAAAAAATGAGAGATTAAAAAATAACCATATATTCCTGTTTTCAGTGCTTTGGTAACTTTTGCTTTTTTAAACATTACTCCATGATTATTTGCTATGATAAAACAACTAATTTGCAGCTGTGACATGCAATTATTATAAGCCAGAAGGGTTGAATTTATGAGACAGTAAGATTATTTTATAATAACTTATTTGATCTTAAATTTCATTTTATTTATAAATGCTTCTTGTAACTTTTTCAAAGAGCCTTTTTTCTAAATAAAACTGAAGCAAATAGGAACTGTTGAATTTGCTATTACAATATTAATCATCAATGTCACACCATTACCTTCGAGAAGTGATCCGATTTTTTTTATCACTTAGTTCTGAATATATTTAACAAAACAATCAATTTTTGACTTATTGTCAATTATAAAGGCTTATATAATAAAATCAGTCATTTTAGGGTTTGGAGGCTGTTGATATTATTCTTAAAATTCAGCATTACTCATAGATTCCTCACATGCTTTGTTTTTAATTTCCATCATAGGTAAATAAATATTCTCTCACCTTTACTTTTCTAGAGGAACTCAGGTACGGCTGTAGTAACTTTCAAAATACAATTCTTTTTTTTTCTCTCCACATGAAGGCAATATATAATTGCATAGAGAGAAATACTTTATCTTAAGTGCCTTCCAGACTGCTTGAGATATTGTCCATTTCAGAGGTATGAAATAAATCACTTATATTTGAATTCTTAAAAGCTCATTCCTAAACTCTAGGGTCTAAGAATAATTATGATCTGTCTTCATTTAAATGGCTATCATAAACATGAAGATGGCATGATTATGATTACTTTGTCCCCAGGTGGGCTTCTCTCTCTCAATAACTATTTCTTTTTTGTTTATAGAGATCCCTTGAGAAACAAGTTCACCAAAAGAATATACTTTTGTTTATTCACTAGAGGATTTTTAATATTGACTTTTTAAAGGGAAAATAATAAACTGCATGACCTTATCGTAATCCTGATCCTTATCCTAATCCTCAGAAAACATGTCCAAAACAAGTTAAACATTAAAATAAATCTATGACCTCCATGACTACTTGGAAAACCTTTATGCTAATATTCAGTATTTGAATCACTACTACAGTCATGTTTTCCACTCTCGTGTAAATAAAACTTTTTAGCACTCTAAGATATAAAGTATACTTAGTTTAGCAAAATGGGACAGCTCACATGATTTTGGATAGAATTTCTTAATAATCATTGTTGCCCCATATTTTGTTTTATAATCTATTTTAGGAGATTTTCGATATGGAATAGTTCTTTGTAATCCAAGTTTTAGTTTTTTTCTTTGTTGGAATAGTTCCTCTTAAAGGCCATGCTGTTTGAAGTCTACTCCCACTACGAAAAACAAAAAACCAAACAAACAAACTTTTATTTGTTCTTTGAATTGTACCTGAATATTAAATCAACAATGGAAAGTAATATGATAGACGATGACATAGGCAAATTATCCTCATATAGAGCTCCAGAATATATATATATATATGTATATAAAACACCTAAGTGACTTTCAACAACTGACAGGATAGAAAATATGTTAAATATATTATTTATATATAATATTAATGAATGTAATTTTATATATTAAATTAATTTTTATATAAATATATATCATATATAAATATATAATAAATATATATATTTAACATATTTTTTATCCTGTCAATAGCAAAATTATGGAAGAAACCTAAAACCTATGTGCCTTTCAACAATTGACAGGATAAAGAGTATGTGAAATATATTATTAATTAAAATATATTATTTTATATAATATCAATTTATTATATGTTATATATTAACTACTCATATATTTATATATGTTGTATATTATATAAATATATATTATATATTTATATAAAATAAATTTAATAATATAAATTAAATTAATTAATATTATATAACAGTAATATATATCACATATTCTCTACCCTGTCAATTGTTGAAAGGCTCTTAGGTTTTAGGTTGCTTCCATAATTTTGCTATTGTGAACAATGCTGCAATTAACACACAAGTACAGTTATCTTTTTATATATTGATATGTTTTCTTTGGGTAGGTCCCTAAGAGTGGGATTACTGGATTGAATGGTAATTCAAGTTTTAGTTTTTTTCTTTGAGTTGGAATAGTTCACTCTGTCGCCTAGGCTTTTGTGCAGTGGCAGGCTCACGGCCATCCCAGCATCAACCTGCAGGGCTCAGGGGATCCTTCCGCCTCAGTCTTCCAAGTAGCTGGAACTATAGGCATGTACCACCATGCCTGACTAATTTCTAGGGGAGAGGGGTAGAGATGAGTTCTCACTAAGTTGCCCAGGATGGTCTTGAACCCATGGGCTCAGGCAATCCTCTCACCTTGGCCTCCCAAAGTGCTGGGATAATAGGTGTGAGCCACCACGCCCAGAAATTTTTAGTACTTTCAGAAATCTCCATAGTGTTTTCCATAGAGATTGAACTTCCTTACAATCCCACCAACAGTGAATGAGTGTTCTCTTTTCTTCTCAACTATGCCAACATCTATTGTTCTTTTACTTTCTAATAATGGGCATTTTTTTTTTTTTTTTTTTTTTTTTTAGTAGGAGTCTCACTCTTTCACCTAGACTGGAGTGCAATGGCGCACTCCCGGCCACCACAGCCTCGACCTGCTGGCTCCGGCGATCCTTCCACCTCAGCCTTCCAAGGAGCTACCACACCCAGCTAATTTTTTATTTATTGTAGAGACAAGGACTGGCCAAGTTGCTCGGATGGGTCTCGAACCTGCAAACTCAATCAATAATGGCCATTATTAGACTGTAGTAAGTTGATAACTCATTGTGGTTTTAATTTTCATTTCTCTGATGATTATTGATGTTAAGTATTTCTTCACATGTTTCTTCACCACCAGAGTGTCTTCTTTTGAGAGGTGTCTTTTCATGTCTTTTGCTCAATTTTTAATGTTTTTTTCACATTTAATAGTTTGAGTTCCTTGTAGATTCTGAACATTAGCCTTTGTCTGAGGAGTAATTTTCAAATATTTTCACCCATTCATCAGGTTTTATTTTTACTCTTTAAAAATTTTAGGCTGGGCTCGGTGGCTCAGCCTGTAACCCAGCACTTTGGAAGGCGGAGGCAAGTGCATTGCCTGAGCCTGCGGGTTCAAGATCCACTCAGGCAATTTGGCCAGACCTCGTCTCTACAATAAATCAAAAGTTAGCTGGGCGTGGTAGCTCGTGCCTGTAGTTCCAGCTACTCGGAAGGCTGAGGTGGAAGGATCGCCGGAGCCCAGCAGGTCGAGGCTGCGGTGGCCATGAGGGTGCCACTGCCCTCCAGCCTGTGCAACAGAGTGAGACTCCAAATCAAAAAAAAATTATTTTGCTGTGAAGAAGTTTTTTCGCTTAATTAAGTCCCATTTATCTGTTTTTGTTTTTGTTACAATTGCTTTTGGGTTCTTCATCATAAGTTATTTGCCTACACCAATGTCCAGAATATTGCTTTCGAGGATTTTTAGGGTTTCAGAGGGTCATTGCTGTGTAACAAAGAACAAAGAACTTGAGAAATATCTCTGCTTCTTATGTGTTAAATATACATAAATGGATGCATGTGCTAATTTTACACAGGGAACATGTCATCAAATTTTGGACATCTCTGTTTACGTCTTACTAAAAAAAAATGTTACCAAGGAAAAAAATTCATCACCCAAACTTCTGTAATGCCTTTGCATTTTTGTGATTAATATAGTAACTTTCTGCATCTGCTCATTAAGTTAATTCAACACACCCCTGTTTCCTAAGCTTTCTACACAATTTGCAAATGTTGACCATTTCCCTTCTTGAAACTCTTTTTTTCTTATTTCTATATGTTTACAATGTCTGATTTTCCTTCTATGTTTATTTTATTTTTTCTCAATAATTTATTTCTCCAGTTATCCCCTACACATTGTGTTTCCAAGTCCCTGCATTGTTCTTATTCTGTGTACCTTCCTTGTTGATCACTGCAAAACAATATGACTATGTACCATGTAAATGCTGACAAATCTCAGAGCGAAATTTCCAACCAAATTATCTCTGCTGAGTGCCATACCTAAATTTCAAATTATACACAACACATTTCCATGTAGATATCTGAAAGCAGCATATTTGTAACAAGTTTTCTTCCTTCTGTTTTTTTCTGTCCCAGTGAATGGAACTACTCAGCCAGTGCTATTCTAGTCTCCCTGCTATCACTCACTCTCTAATTCAAAGTAGTTACAAAGAGAGTTAGTCTACTTTCTTTATATATCTTATATCTCTCCCCTTTTCTTATTTTCATCTGCCATTAACTTAGTTTAGCATTTACCATTTTTACCAGGACAATTGGAATAACTCCCTAATAAATTTCACTCCTGTCTTTGCTTTCCTAAAATCTACTCTTCACACAAAGCAAGGGTAGGTAATCTTCCTGTGAAATCCATTGGTAAAGCCATTTCTATATTTAGAGTTCTTCAGTGAAATCCTATAAACTCAAATCTCTTAACATGGAGTCAAAGGTGCTTCATGTTATGCTAGGTACCAACTTCTGCAGCTTTACCTCTTGACGATTCTTTTGGTTCATTTTTCTTTATCCACTCAAGATTCTTTATATTTCTTTGAAAAGGCCTATTGTTTGAAGCATGCCACTCTGCATTGCTCTTTCCTCTCTCTACCTACTGTCAGCCCCACAACATATACTAACATTTGTCAGATGGCCAAATAAGCTCATGTGTTTGTGTGTATGTGTGTATTATTCACTCAAGTCATTTCTCTTATTCCAGTCATATTTAAGTGAGTACTTCTATGTATTTAACTTTTTCCCTTGTGGCTCTTGCCAACATATCTATGATTATTTCTCTACCACATAAGTATCTTGAAGGCAGATTTTTTTTTTGTATTTGTTTTTGTTTTCAGTAGTGTCATCCATAGAACAAGAGACGAGAAAAATGGTTTAGAAACAATGAAGAGTAAAATTGCACAGATTAAAAAATTAATGATTCAAGATTTATCACAATTTGTGATATACAAATATCTGCCAAATATAATAAACAAGATACTGGCTTCACTGTTTTGTCATGGCAATGTATCCCTCACATAATTGTTAATGCTGCCTTTTGGAATTTATTTACCTTTTTGTTTTCATAATAATTAATGAATTCATAAGAATGCATTATGAGTTACCTGATAATAGTCATGTTCACAAACTATTTCACTGAAGTTATACTTGGAATCCCTGGCATATGTAGCATCTCTATTTTTCCTTGTCAGTTTATTCTTTCTTATTTCTATATCACCACACAATATTCATGGGAGGAATCCATCTTCCATCTATTCAATCTTGGTTCCTAATCTAACCTTTGCTTTTCTGAGTGTCCTCAATCATATAACATTAATCCTTTTTTAGCAATGTGACCTATCAAATACTAATATATTCTCATTTTTTTTTAAGATTGTGCTTAGACTTCTCAGAATAACATTTACTCCTGTGACAACATTCTCAGAAAGCTACTTATTTTCTTGGTTATTTTCTTACTTATTTGTCTTGTTAAGAATTTTCCTAGATCTATACTATTTTTCTACATTATAGCCTTTTTTTGTGCTTCATTGTAATATCATTTCCTTGAAGACTCATATCATGTAGAAACATTTCCACTATCACCGGCTGTGGCAGAGAATTCTGGTGTTACCAATATCCATATTTCATACTTCTTCTTTCTACAAAAACAGCTAAGCTATATTTGCCAGCTCTTATAATCATGTGGGTCATCTGAGTTCCAGTCAATTGAAAGTGAATACATTTGAATTGTACCACTTCCAAGGTTGGCCTCTAAAACATCTCACTCGACCCTTCTCACTCTGTGTCGACTCTTATCTCCCAGCCAGATGCAGCTAATTCTACTGAAAACCCAAGGGCATGGAAGGATACTGGATACTTGTATCACCTTGAACACCATCTGCCACATACTCTTAAGGACCGTGCTGTGAATGAAAAATAGAGGTTTCTTGTTTTAATGAATGGGACTTGGATATTTTAAGAATAGCAATTGTTACTTGGTTTAATTAACATGTCTTCTAAATATCAAGTTATAGTTTTGCATTTCAAGGAGAATGTGACAACTGGCTCATTTTTTTTCCTTTACATTCGCTCAATTTCTACTATTCTGAGTAACTTTATTGCACTCAGAATTTCTTAACATTTTCTATGACAATTATTTCACATCATTTTTCTTTAGTAAACTACTTCTGAGGTCACAGGCAGTTCTTATAACACCATAAATTGAACTATATCCTTAATCTTTTTCTCTATGACAGATGTTTAAGTCTTTCAATCCTCCATTATACATATATAATATTATAATAAATATATATAGCTTCTTGGCTTTACTTTCCTAATGAAATTCATCATCACGATGTTTGGTCATTTCTTGTCGCTGTTATTTTCAATTCTGTTCTTCTGTTTCTCTTCTGCTTTTACTTAAGCACAGTCCTTACCTGGATCTATCTAATCACAGACATTTTCCATCTTTTGGGCTGCTGCTGAGCTTTCCTGGAGAAAATCACATAACTCTGCCAGGGCAGATTTATAGTTTCCAATTATAGCTGGGCCCTCAAAATTGCTTGTCAATCCTTCTACTCAAATGACTTTTGGTTTGACAGCCCTGGCCTACATAATGGTGTGAGCTCAGTTCCCTTCTCTATAGCCTCATGTACTTACATCTGGGCTTCTCAGAGGAGCCTTTTGCACATGCCCATTTTTGAATTTATGAACTGCAGTCCCCACATTGTGTTTCCTAGTCATCCTCTTCTATTTCAGCCACCACTTTCCTGCACATGCTTTGCACACAGTCACTTGCTAGTGCCAATCACCTTCCTGAAGTGCCAGCATCACTGCTAAGGAAGCTATCACCCAGGACTCTGAGTTCTTTTCTTGCTTTCTGAATTAGAATGATGCAAATTTTACTATCCAGTCAGGGGAAAAAAAAGGTTTTCCCTTAACCTATTATCACTATGGTCACCTTAACACCAAACTACTGGGGCTGATGGCTAGAGACTTGAAAAGTTTTACTCTGCAGTCCTGAGAACATGTGGCCCTCCCCTCCCTTAATCATAGGTGTTCAAGCTTCTTCATTGGCACCGCAAAGGAACTGGGTGCTTTGCCATCCTCCCTATGTTATCTCTGTTTCCTCCAGCTCTTTCTTCAACCAAAATATTTTCTCTACTTCTAGTTATAAAACAGAAAAGTGTGGACAAATTGACATGGGGAGGGCAGAGGTGGAACAAGTTTTTAAATTCGCTTTTAAAGTGTCAAATTATCCTTGACTGATTTATGAATAATGAACATCCTACTCAAGCCTTATTGTTTTTGATGTACATACTTGTGGCAAAAAAAATACCGTCTCCATTTATTTATTCAAGAAACATTAATTCATAGAAAACTTTTTAGTGACCATACTAGTTAATGTAGACATCAATATGGTTTTCTCTAAGATGTGCACAGTGTAAAAGCACAATAGCTCAGTTAGAGAAGTACAATTCAGTGGTAAAATAGCTATGATAAAATTTGGTGTAATGTAAAATGGGGTTAAAAAGAGATGGGTGAGTAATTTGAGATGAAGAACAAAAGTTTCTTAGATAAAATTATGTATGAAAAATGTGAATTTGGTTATACAAGTAATGGCTAGTTCTCCTGTCTAAGATTATTGTAAGCATCAAAGATTATGCAATATGAAATCACTTTGACAAGTTCAAAAAAAGGTAAGATATAATGGCTTATCTTTTCCAATACAGATATATGTATATGTAATTGTACTTACTGCCAAATATATGTAACATAAGGTTAACTGTCTCTTTTTTTTTTTTTTTTTTTTTGAGTTGGAGTCTCACTCTGTCGCCCAGACTGGAGTGCAGTGGCCACTCCCGGCCACCGCAGCCTCCACCTGCTGGGCTCCAGCGATCCTTCCACCTCAGCCTTCCGAGTAGCTGGAACTACAGGCGCACGCTACCACGCCCGGCTGATTTTTTGATTTATTGTAGAGATGAGGTCTCGCTGCCCAGGCGGGTCTCGAACCCGTGGGCTCAGGCAATCCACTCACCTCAGCCTCCCAAAGGCGCGGGATTACAGGCTGAGCCACCGAGCCCGGCCTGTCTCATATTAAAGACAGACTATCTTTGTCCTATTCTTATTCTAACTGTGCCACAGATTGATCCTAACACATTTATGCAATAAGTATAACCTGACGCTGGGCTTGGTGGCTCAGTCTATAATCACACGCTTTGGGAGGCTGAGATGAGTGGATTGCCTAAGCCCACGGGTTCGAGACCCGCCTGGACAACTTGGCGAGACCTCATCTCTATAATAAATCAAAAAATCAGCCGGGCATGGTAGCGCGTGCCTGTAATCCCGGCTACTCGGAAGGCTGAGACGGAAGGATCACCGGAGCCCAACAGGTCGAGGCTGTGGTGGCTGGGAGCGGCCACTGCACTCCAGTCTGGGCGACGGAGTGAGACTCCGACTCAAAAAAAAAAGAAAGTATAACCTGACTATAGTTTTTAAAATCTTTCTACAGATTTGTTTTCTTAAAGTAATTTATATACTTCCAGAGATTGTTATGGTTTCAAATTGATTGGGTCTCCATCTATCTATCTATCTATCTATCTACCTACCTTTCTATCTATCATCTATCATTTTTATTGTCTATCATCTATCATCAGTTATGTCAAGAATAAGTTAAATGGAACTTTGGTAAAATGGGACAGAATAATTGTACACTGCTGACTCAGGATCTGGCTGTGGATTTCTTTTTCTTTTTTTAACTATGTTATTTTAATGTGGAGATAAAAGGTACAAGTCAGAAATAGCTACACAAGTAGTTTTTTTAGTTTACCTAGTATGGCACTCTGTCCAGTCTCCTTGTTTTTCACCTTACTTGAAACTAATATTTATTATTTTAATTACAAACATTTAGAGAACACCTACTTATGTGCAAAGTACTGTGGTATACACTGTGGTTGAGAAGACAATGTTCATGTTGATAGACAAAGCATGGTCTTTGCCCTCAATGTGTTTAACATTATAGAAGATAATACAGAATATTTATCTAAATATGAGACAGACTTCCCTTATTTAGTTTTCCTAAAAGGGAACATTGGTATTTTTATTATTATAATATTATTATTTTTTATCAATATTTTTTATTATGATGTTGTGGGGTACACTTAAGGGTTAGGTATACAATTACGCTTCATTCAGGCACCCTGTTGATAAGAGGTGTTTCCCCGTCCCCAGACAGATTATTTGCTACTGTTAATCCCATCCCCCCCCCATATTTTCCCAGTACCGTCAGTCATTTTCTTATAGTATTACATTGGATGTTCAAGGTCCATTATATGAGTGAGAACATGTGATACTCGGATCTTTGTTTCTGTGAGAGGTCACTCAGTATTATAGACTCTGGTTCCATCCAGGTTGCTGCGAAATTCATGATTTTGTTCTTTTTTTATGGCTGTGTAGTATTCCATTGTGTATATGTACCACATTTTTTAATCCAGTCTCTTTTGATGGGTAGCATGGTTGCTTACAGGTTCTTGCTATTGTGAACAATGCTGCGATAAACATATGTGTGCAGGTATCTTTTTTTATAGAGTGATTTGAGTTTTTCAGGATATATTCCCAGTAGGGGGATTGCGGGGTCATGGGAGGTTGATATTTAGAGCTTTTAGGAATTGCCACAATGCTTTCCACAGAGGTTGCACTAGTTTACACTCCCACCAACAGTGTAGAAGTGTTCCCTTTTTACCACACCCTCTCCAGCAGCTGTTATTTTTTGAGTTGTTGATAATTGCCATTCTGACTGGAGTTAGGTGGTATCTCAGTGTGGTTTTGATTTGTGTCTCCCTGAAGATTAGTGAGGTTGAACATTTCTTCATGTGTCTGTTGGCTGCTCTGATGTCTTCCTTTGTGAAGTGTCTGTTCATATCTTTTGCCCATTTTATAATGGGGTTGTTTGTTTTTTAAAAAATATATTTTTAAAGTCTTGTCTCAGTCAAAAAATGATAAGTCTTCTCTGCTTGGAGAGAGTGGTGAAACTAGATATAAGTAGAAATTAATAAAACACACTAGAAAGCCATGATTTGGATAGAGAATACAGTCCTAGATCTGTTATTCTCAGTAAGATCTATGAAATTGTTGTGATGTGTATCAATACCAGTCCTAGTATTCCATGTAAGATTAAAAAAAAGGTTACCAAGAATGGTTATTATGAAATATAATTTAGGTCATTCGGAAGGAAGAGCTTTTTTGGTTTGCTAATTTGGTAGTTGCTTTTTACTTTTTCTTTTTAAACTTCTGTATTTATCTTATTTTTTATCTGTTTAATTGTCATATAACAATTCTACATATTTATAAAGTATATAGTGACTTTTTAATAAATATGTAATTGAATAGTGATCAAATCAAAGTATTTAACATATCCAGCATCTCAAACATTTATTATTTCTTTGTGTTGGGATTTTCCAATTTTCTAGCTATTTGAAACTATGCATTATTATTAAATATAGTCATCATACAGTACTATAGAACACCAGAACATATTCCTCCCATCTAGCCATAATTTTGTTGATTTATTTGGATAATGAGTCAGGTCTGCCTTGAGATTGCACACAGAGATTGCAAATACCTAGAAGCTGTAAATCTGTATAGTTTTTATTTTCATAGTTAGAAATCTTCAGTGTTGGTTATTAGGTTCTATGTGTTACATCTTTTACTGAGATCATTATTATGGATATTGTTAAGTAAATGGAGCCAACTAAGTAATAGCAGATGAAAGAAAGAGTTTAAAAGAAGAGTTAGGCTTACACACATGTGAAAGAGCAGGGGCTCTGGGAATTATGATGCCTATTGCAGGAGGTTCAGGGAAACAGAAGACTTCAGCCAGGATAACAGAAGGAAATGGTTTTTGAAAGTTTGCTTGGAAAAAGTCACAATTCCCAATTATCTTGATAAAATTCTATCCACTATCCCAACTTCCAAAAGAAAAGAAAACAAAACAAACAAAAACTGTATAGCTGCCATTTTTGGTCACCAGAATCTCATGATGTCTATACTCTGTTTGTTATACCAAATGTGAGAGCCACTCATTGGCAAATATTAATCTGGAACTACTGAGAGTTCCAATAAATTAAGAAATGATTCTAGCACTGTAATGATGCAAACTTTACTGACAAAGTAGAATAGGACAAAGGTTTGGGTACTTTTTTCCTTGCTACCTTAAGACTTTGCTACTCCAACTCTTTGTATAGCAATAAATAAATATATTGATTCTACAGTAAAATTAGCATAGTATCTTATAACTGATTAATTTCAAATTTATGAAATTATGAAAAATATTATGGTTCCTTTATTTCCTAATACAATCTAATCATTTATTTCCTAATACAATCTAATCTGACAATAGTATGTTGAAATCTGCAATGAATCGATCAAAAGCTGTTTTTCATCATCTTGTCATATTTAAATATGACAGACCAGGTGCAGTGTCTCAGCCTGTGTTCCCAGCACTTTGAAAGACTGAGGCGAGAGGATTGCCCAAGCCCGGGGTTTTGAGACCAGCCTGGGTAACTTAGTGAGACCTCATCTCTACAATAAAAATCAAACAATAAAGCGGGCATGGTAGCATGTGCCTATACTTCCAGCTACTTTGAAGGCTGAGGCAGAAAGATCGGCCTAAGGCCAGGAGGTTGAGGTTATGTTGGCCATGAGTGTGCCACTGCACTCCAGCCTGGGCAATAGAGTAAGACTCCAAATCTAAATAGATAGATAGATAGATAGATAGATAGATAGATAGATAGATAGATAGATAGATAGATAATGTGAAAAACATTTTTATTAGGTAAAAATATATTGACTGTACCCATTGCTAATTACAGTATGTAAAATATATATTCCTTTTTCTGAAAACTCAAAATATATTGTCATTTTTATTCTTTAAATTTCATAAATAAAGCTTTTCCCTCCACAAACCCATTCTTCAAAATGTGATCTCACAACCTGAATTCAATTATTATATATATTATAATGTCTATCCTAAATATATCTGTCTTCATCTGAACTCTTTCTCACCATCTTAAGACTTACATTTTTGTTATCAATTGACAACCTTTATTTTGCTGTTTTGGTTGTTTCAAGAGCATCTAAATTTTAAAATATCTAAACACTCAATTGATTTTAATTCATGAACTCATTTCTTCTCTTGTATTTTTTTCTCAGAAAATAGTACTACTTGCTGCCAATTTGCCCAAGGCAAAGTTGAAAAGTCACAAATCCTTAACATACATTTTCTCTCCTTATCCAAATCCAAAAGCACTAAATCCTATTGAGATTAATACTAGTTTTTAAACCTATACTCTTTATTATTATTAATATTATTATTATTACTACTTCATTATGGATTACAATAACTGTTTGCATAGTTATATGACATAGATATGGAATTGACTTTTCTTTGACCCTCTCCAATTCATTCTCCATACTATTAGCAAGGATTTTCCTTAAATAAAAACGTAATCCACTATTAATTTATTATCACAGAATGAATAATTACTGGTCAAAGAGTAGAAACTTCTTAGTATACTATTCAAGGTTTGTTTTTCTTTCCTAACTTGTGCTCAATATTCAAATAATATTTTACTGCCCAAGATCACATATTCTTTTCAATTTGGGGCCTATACCTGTGATATTTTCTGTGTAGAAAATGTGTATCTACGATTTAAACTTTCTAACTTTGTTTCTCCTATAGTTATCATAGTCATCAGTTCCTTGAGGAAGATTTTTTTAAACCAATAAATAAGACTAGATAATTTTTCCCATAGTCTGAATAACCCACCCAATAATTACTTATTATAGTGTATTAACTATTAAGTATTAGCAAAATATAAATTAGTCTTACTTTCCTAGGCTACAAGCATAGTGGGAGAAAAAACTGACATTTTTCCTTTTAGCTGAACGTTTAAACATAGTGCTGGGCATAGTAGGAATTAAATTAATATTTGCTAAATTGAGAGTTGAATTATCCTTTAATTTCAAGTATAATCAATACAAATATGATTTAAGTGTGTTTTTAAAGGTCATCATATTAGATGCAATGGAATTTAATACATATGATGAAGCATAAGATTTCTGTACTTAAGTATTTTATAGTCAATTTTGCCATAAATGATCCAAACCCATTAAAGATAATGAACAATAAGCTGTTTGCTATTACTTGTTACATATTTCAGATAATAATTTCTCTAGGAGATCATTGGAGCATTTACCCTAATAATTTTAGAAATTCTATCACATCTCTCTCCTGCTAAAACAACAATTTCTTGCCTATGGATAATGCAATTTCCATGATAAGAATAGGCTTATCTAATTTGAAAAATAACAAACATTTTACAAATACACACACTTCCATAAAAGTTTTCAGTTTGCATCACAGGCTTACAGTTTAGTGAGGGAGATAGTGTTCAAAATATATAATTTAAAACAAGATAGCAATTGCAAGAATGGACACAATATATTGTAGTAGTAGAGGTCAGGACTACCTTGAATAGTTAAAAAGTCTTGATACATTGGAAATATTGAGTATATTATAGTAATTTATAGCATCTGATAAATAACAAATTTAAATATAATTTTCCAATAATGCCACTTAAATTCAGTGGGTTAATTTTTCTAAAAATATCTAACCACTTTATTATATATCTTTTGATTAATAAAACATGATACCTCAGAAGGAATAGTAAAAATGAAGATTATTAAATCTTAATTATAAATACTAATATTACATAAATCTTTATATTTAGATTAATTTTAGCAAAATATTTCATAACAATCAGGATTTGTTACTTGTTCTTCCAACATTTTTAAACAATATATTAGGGAAGATCCAGAAATTTCATAATAAAAAGAGATCTTTAATATAACTAAGGCTATTATCATAATGATCAACAGTTGATTATAGCTTAAATATTCTGTAAGAGAAAAATATATTTTACAATGGCAATGTAAACATAGCAAAACCTTCCTTTCTTACAAGTTTTCTAGTTGTATGAAAGTATTTCTTAAGAAAAGATAAAAAAGGCATGGCAATAACTGAAAAGACAATCACATTATTTTTGAAACTAGAGTAATTAGTTTAAATTATTTCAGGGTCAATATTAAAGTTACTCTTTCATATAATGCAATTCCCAATACATACCAACTATTTTTTTTAGAAGAATTTAGAAGAATACATTATTAGGCAACTAATGTCAATATTTAAAAAATAAAGGCCTGAACATGTCATTCTCCAAACCTGCCTGTAGGCGGTGAGAAGGCCAGGGTTTTTCTCCTTAATAACAAAAACAGATGTGAATAAATAGTATTTCCCCAGAAAGCAAAATCAATTTCTCAGAACTTCACAAGATACATGTTGCCAGCCAGCAGCACTGCACACTTAAAATGCTGCTGAATGAGTTGGAGGTCATGCTGATAACACTGCCCCAGTGGAGAACAAGCTGGCACTCTGCTATAGATTTTCCTGCCAGAATCTATTTCTGTTTGACACCTTCATTGACCCAGAATGGTTTCTTTTCTCCAAGGTCTAAAGTTGAGATCAAATGTATTTTGTTATTAATAATCATGTCACATTCCAAAGAGGGACTTAGATGAGGGAACTGATGAAGTGCTTAATTATTCACATAGGTAATCACATATCTTCATGCAGAAAGATAATGAGTGATATACTTAAGAGATGTTCCCATCAGGCTACATTGGATTAATTCAGAAAGCTGTAACAGAACAATGCATGAAATGGATATTTATAAATAAATAGTTAACAACATAAGAATATTAGTAAATTAAAAATGAAGTCACAGATATCCATCTATTGGATATTAATGGTATGTTGTCAAACAAACATTAAATTTACATCTTCCTATTTTGGTAACTTAAGCTTTTTACTTGAGTATTTCCAAAGGGATTTCCATGAGATATATCATACTGGATTATCTTTATTAATATATATTTAGTGGACCATTTTCTTTAACACTCATCAACTGCATCATTATCACAGGAATTTTGTTAATGATTTAAATCCAAAGACAGTAACTTCAAAAGTTGCCTAATCTTTTGAGTTTCCCTCCTTTCTCTAGCATCCAATGTTACAATATCCTCCCAAGTCAATCCCAGTAGTTCTTTCTATTACCATTCTCACTTTGGTACAGATCACCACTGGATGCTCCCACTGAGTGAGGGCTGTGCTATCTCCACCACCCCCCTTCACTCACACCATGACAGCTGGACAGCTTCACTCACCCTGGACACCTGGGAACCCTGCCTGTTCTGCTGCCCTCAGTGTTGCCACTCCTGTCCTGATTGCAGCTGGGGACTCACACTAAGGCAATGAAGAGCACATCAACTTCTTCTGAAAGCTGAGCAGGGCTCTGCTGAAGTCAGTATGTGTAGTGTCTGCAGCAGAGCCACTCACCTCTGCACTGCCACTGAGCCCCTTATAGAGGCCACTGCACACTCCACCCGCTGTATTTGCCTTCCCAAGATTACTTGACTCTCTGCTCTTTTAACTGCACTCCATCTGTTTCCTAAATTGTAGATGCCACTGGGCTACAAATTGCCACCAGGAATATTATTGGTTATTGCTTACCACCAGGTCACAAAGCACACGAAGAAATCAATAAACAGTATTTGGGGAATTGAACTTAATTTGTTTTGTCTGCTGGTGAAACATCAGCAGCTCTTTTATAGAGATGTTAGAGTTGAAGTGTTTAGGTCTAAGAGGTTATCAGGACAGTCCTTTCACTTTACATAGAACTTTGTTCTTACCAAGTTTGAAACAGGTTCAAGTAACAGTCATGTCATGTTACCTGGAACAACTGTTCTCTGACTTGCATACACTGATATTGATTACCTAAGAAAATTTCCCATAGTTGCACTAAAGCTTTCCCCTACTAATTTTTTGTTGTTGTTCTTATCTTTCAGACCCCTTACTCCTTCATGTCACAAACCTGCATGATTTTATCAGACGTGTATATTTCAAACTCAAATACTTTTTTTGAGAATTCTATTATATATGGATGTGATAAAGATCAGACTTTCAATATTAAAATTTAAAAATCACCTTCAAAATATTTTATTTTTGTTAAAACACAGCAATTTTTAAAAATTCAGCCTCCAAAATGTAGTTAAGTCAAATATTTTAAGTGGTACTAATGAATCTCAGAATTTTGGGGGAAGCTTTACTATGAATTAGCATTATTAGCATGAATAATTAAATTGATTAAAAAATCAGGAGATTAAAATTGTCCTTAGTTCTGTTGGGTCTCATGGTCATGATAATTAGAGTGGAAAGATAGAAACTTCTATTAGAGAGAAAAGCTCAGAGCTTCTGTTTTCTCAGAATTTAATGCACACCTGGTGCCTCTGTAATCTATTACAGCACTGGAATTTTTTTCATAAGTAGAGATGGAGAAAAAAATTAGAACCTTTCCTATATTAAAAAATCCTGCCAAAATCCATTGTATTCAGTATTCCACAGGCTGTGGGGAAATGTGCAAATTCAAATTTAGTTCATATAATTTAAAAATATTGGTTTGCAAATCAGAAATCCATGTTGCATACCCATTTCTTCAATGGACTCATGCAATGTACCTGGTATCCACAGTTGTCATCTCTCTCCTTCATGTCATCTCATCTCTTCTTCAGTAAGTAAATATACAAATATTCTCTCATATCTTCCATCCTAAAACCCATTGCATCTTTGTTTGGTATATAAGAGAACGCATTACACTTTTCTATTTGTCTGCTATACTTCACAGGGGCACTTGTAGAGAAAGTGTATAGAATATAATGTGGCACATTCTCCTATTTTCTCCTCAGTCCATTTCAGTAGGGCCTTTATTCCCATCACTTCACTGAAACTGATCTCACAATATCTCCATTGACCTTCCTGTTTTTGTTTTCAAGTTCAGCCTTTTAAAATCTCTAACCATAAGGAACTTGAACTTCCAATACTATCGGGAAGAGTTTATAAAACTTCTTATACTCTTGATATACTTTTCTTTTGGGTTCTGTGACACTGCTTACCCTTATTGCTCGTCTGCCTCACCAGCAGTCACCCAAGATTGGGTTACATGACACCATAAGTCTTGAGTGTTTTTGTCTTTCTTTTCCCACTTCAGTCATTAGTGATTTTCCTTTGTTGGCTTTTATTCTACACCTTGAATTCTATCTGGGGGATGTTCCAAGGCTAAGCCCTGGACTTTCTTCTCCTCACTATGCAGACCCTCTCCTTAGATTACCTTATTCAATGCCTTGATTTAAATATTGCATTTACAGTAATGACTCCTATGTCCTCAGCTTTGACTACTCCTCTTAGCTCTAAGAGCACATTGAGATGTATAAAAAGTATACCAGATATTATTTATCAAAAATATCCTGATTTCTATTCCCACCAAAAGCCATGTCCCTCCCTCAGTCTTTTGATCCTTCTGCCTCAGCCTTCCAAGTAGCCGGAACTACAAGCATGCGCTACCACACGTGGCTAATTATTTTTTCTTTCTTTGTAGAGACAGGTCTCGCCAATTTGCCGGGGCTGGTCTCGAACCCGCGGGCTCAGGCAATTCACTCACCTCAGCCTCCCAAAGTGCTGGGATTACAGGCTGAGCCACCGAGCCTGGCCTTGAGCCTTTTAAAATAGCATCATTGTCCTTATTCTTTAAGATTACAAAAATGTTGTTAAGGATGAGGCGCTACTGTGGTATCTTTTGTTAATGTGTAGCATTTAAATGGCATTCTGATTCATATATTGAGGATTTTAATAGTAGCTTCATATTTAGAAGATATACTAACTTAATTTTTAATTTGGAAAACGCACTCTAGTTTCAAAGAATTTGACAAAGCACAAATATCATTAATATACCACACATGACATGTAGCCATTCCAAAATAAAAGTATAGTGTTTGGAGTCAGGGTTTTCATTCAAGTTTTCACTCATTTAAGAAAAAACGATCACATCTACAGATACTTTTTTTTTTTCCAGAGAACCTATTTATTTGGTTTCTGCTTAGATGACTGAGAGATAATACTCTTACACTTTCTTGAGGTCCTATGATTTCATTGATTGGATCAATGAGACACATCTAATCTTTTGAAAAAGCCCTTTGTGCAATTGAATTTTCTCACCTTTTAATCTTTCTGAGGTTTTAATGAAAGATTATATGCTCACACCCTCACAGCTTTTTCTCTCTACTATAGTCTTAACTTTAGCATTTTTTTTTTTTAGGCTAGGAAAGCCTGGAACCCTATCTTCAAAACTATAAAAGATAAACAATTTCAACCAAGAATAACCTACCCAGCCAAACTAAGCTTCATTAGTGAGGGAGAATTGAAATCTTTTCCAGATATCCAATCCCTAAGAACCTACACTGCCACCAGACTACCTCTACAAGAAACACTTAAGAAAGTACTGAACACAGAAGAAAAAGAAAAGAGAACAATAGATACTATTTTTTAAGATATGTGTGAATAAATAATTTATAGTCTACCCTCAAATCATAAAATAAATTGTCAGTCAACACATCGGGTGCTTCCACTGGTCTAGACTTGTCTACATACAGATTTTACCTCAGAGATTTTAAAAGGCATGACCTCAGCCCTCACAAAGATAGAGAAGATACACAGTAGTCAAATAATAAATAAATAATGAATATTTAAAATTAAGACAGGGTAATAGGTTTAAGGAGACAAAGTTCATTTTAAAAAGCAGAGGAAATCTCTTCTGCTTTGTTTTCTTATTTGTGTCAACAAATACTGAGAAACTACTAGTTAGAGACAATGTGCAAGTTAATGAGAATATAATAATGTAAAAGGTATATTATTCAACACCAAGATTATTGTCCAGTATCTATACCCCTAAAATGATTGTTGATGTTCTTTGATTTTCCTAAATAAAAGTTGTTTATTAGCCAGGCTCGGTGGCTCAGCCTGTAATCCCGTGCCTTTGAGAGGCTGAGGTGAGTGGATTGTCCGAGCCCGCGGGTTCGAGACCTGCCTGGGCAACTTGGCGAGCCCTCATCCCTACAATAAATCAAAATGAGCCGGGCATGGTAGCGCGCGCCTGTAGTTCCAGCTATTTGGACGGCTGAGGTGGAAGGATAGCCAGAGCCCAGCAGGTCGAGGCTGCGGTGGCTAGGAGCGACCACAGCACTCCAGTCTGGGTGACAGAGTGAGACTCCAACTCAAAAAAAAAACAAAGTTGTTTAATTACTTAACCTAAAATTTAAATTTGAATATAAAAATGTAATTTACCTAGATCAATGGTTTCAAATGTTTCAAGTATAATACCTATATTCAGAATTAATATATATATCAAAGGTTTTCATAAGATCTCATTGGTATTTTATGTAATTTGTGTAAAAAATGGTCCACAGGTACTATGAATTAAGAACTCTTTAAGTATTTAGTTACTTGGAAGATAATTTCTGAACATTTTCACTATAGTCATATGTGTATTTTTATAATGTATATTATTTATTTAGTCTCCAAAAATTCATACATTTGGGGAATGGACTCACTATTCTTGAATTTTCTATTGTCTCCTACCAAGACATGAGGAAAAAAATAAGTGCCATACATTTGTATAGTGTTGAAAATCTGTAGGGAAGGAAAGGATAAATAGATGGAACACAGACAATTTTTAGGGCAGTAAAATATCTCTTCTTGATACCATCAAAGTGGATATATGTCATTATATATTTGTCAAAATCTATAGCATGTACACTTCAAATGAACCCTCCTGTAAACTATGGACTTTGGATGATGACGAAGGGAAGGAATGTGTGTTAGGTCAGATCTGTGTGAGGTATGGGAAGTCTACTTACACTCAATCTTGCCGTGAAGTTAACAGTGCCCTAAGAAATAAAGCCCATTAAAATGAAATAGACAAATGCATGGGGGAAAATATATAAATGTATAGGCATATTTGCATAAATATATGTATAAACATAGAGACATAATGTGTTAAATGAGGCTGTATAATATCTAGGAAATAAATATATACATAAACATAAACAGATTGTATAAATACACATACACAAATTAACTACTTATGGCATTGAGTATGTATATATTATTAATTCTTATTGCAGCTTTTGAGACAAATATCTTTGTCACTCTAGTGACATGCAATCCAAGAAGAATGCTGAAGCCTCTTCCAAAGTTCACATAGCTTTAAGGACCACAGCAGGGGTTTGACCCTGACTTCTTTTTATTAGTCATTATTTGTAATCACAAATAATTTACTATGTATGTTTTTTGTTCCCCCCCCCAACTTTCAAGTCATGAGATTCTATAGTGCTTGCAAGATTTGATTTAGTGAGTGGTGCTGGTGATGTTGGAATTGAACATTTTTTAACATTTAATTTAGGGAATTAACTTCCCTTTTCTTTAGAACTGATATTTTGCCTGACTTATTATGCAGTTACATCCTTTAACAATGACACTGGTCACTTCTAGGTTGGCTAGAAAATGTATACATCATTATTATGAAGTTAATTTAACTATTTTCATTTTAAATTCCATTGACCCTTTAACTACATATCATAGTTCATCATAATTTCCTCATCTACATAACACTATTCTGGTGTGGTTTTAAAATAAAAATAAACATAGCTGACATAAAATGCTTCAGTACAAAATGCAATGTCACCTGTCGGGAAAGAGAATAACGCAGGTAAATCACCTCAGGAGATTTCTTAATCTTTGGCTTATTTTATACTTATTGAATACTTAATACTTTGGTGCAAAGCCTAAAATAACTTGTATACACACATTTAGATAACAAAATTTAGATAGTCATACGACTAATAATAAAATATTCCAGTTTAACATTTTGAAAATGCATATTTTTTGTATTTGATTTTTTTCCTACGTAATTGAAGGTAATTGGAAAAGACCACTCCATCCTATTCAGTGTGGATAGTTTTCACATAATGTGGATTTGATTGAAATATGGCAAACAACAATAAAAAGTTCTCTGTTTCCAGAGTTATTCAGAAGTAGAAGTGTAAATTCTCTGCTCTGGTTGGCTGTTATTAAGAGTCAATTACCTCTGTATGTTTACCAACATTCTCTATCTTCAGATTACAAAGATCTGTTCTCCCATCAGAAGGCATGCTCTGCCACAGTGTAAAGGGACAAGTCCTAACCCACTTCATATGCCACATTCTCAGGCAAGTTTTCCTCCAAGGACTACCTCTAAGAAACTTCCAAAATGTCACATTCTGTGTAAAAAAAAAAAAAAGGCAAAAAGTATTTTGTTACTCTATATAAATTATTCTCACTTAGTCAAGTTTAGTGAGAACTTACAACTCTATCTACATTTTTCAAAATTAAAAAAATAGAATATTTTATGCCTTTGAGCAAGCCTTTAAATTACTAATGTGATAACCCTAATCTTCTGGAATTTATCCCAAGTTAATACTGTATTGACTTTGCATGGTTCCCCTACAGATAAACAAATACTGGTGATAGATGAACAAATAAATATTTTAGAAGGTTATCATTTTCTTACTGAAATAAAATGGAGGGATATCCTAATCAACAGTAGAATAGTGAGACCTAAAACTTGCTTGTGCCTTACAAGATATATAGGTTGTATGATGACACATTCATACTGTTTGCTAAGAAAAGTGGGATACATTGCTAATTAAATGCTAGCAGAATAATTCTAAAAATAAAATTATACTTTGAATTCATCCTAGAATATCTAAACTTGTAGATTTATCTAAAGTATAAAGCTTGACAAACATTGAGGCACATAAATCAGAGCAGAATTTTTAAATACAAGTATCAGACCTATCTTTATGAGTTTTGCAGCTTTTGGTGGTTAATTAGTTATTTAAGCTTCCATAGGGCTAAATAATACCTGTTTTAATTATTACACCTTGGATTATAATGGAAGTATATGTTTCCATGTGCTCCAATAATGACCAAATTGTCACACTGAGTTTAATCATGGCATGAGTTTTTTGAGAATGCATTTTTTAAAAAAGATACTTAATTTGTATTAAGCAAAACATTCATTTGTAATGTAGCTTTCCTAATTGTTTTGCCTAAATTTATTTTCTGGCAATATTCATTGATTATGAATACTTTTATAAGGAAGTTCACTAAAGTTAATGTTCAGTGTCCAGAAATCAGTTTTTTACTCTTCCTCTCTGTCACACAGGTTAAAGAAGTGAAATCTAGAATAGCTGTAGTTATTACTGACATATGGAAAGTCAATATGAAGGATTGGAGTCAAGAATATCCCAACAAAAATGGATCAGTGCTCTAATCATATGACTTGCCAAGTCCAACTTAACTTTTGGCATGAATATTAGTTATGTGAAACAATACTTTTCCTGAAATCATTTGCCATTTTAAGTCAGATCCGTACTTATTTGTAAAGAAGTATACAACAGATAAGACATTTGTTACCAGAAGTGGGGTTACTAGTAACAGGTTAGAGTACTTAAAAGTGAAAGAAGTGTGAAAAAAAAATTATCTGTTATATGAGAAGCTAAAAATTTGTTTTACAACTGCACAATAATTAGTTAAAGTGAGAGATATTTTACTTTAGATCTCATAACATGTCCTAACAATACTACAATATTAGTTAATTGAAAAAAAATAGGTAGGATGATTAATTCTATAGTCAAAAAAAAAAAATTGTTGCTTTGATTTTTGCCTCTGAAACCAGAATAAAAAATAAAGTACTGTCAAAAGTCACTCTTTTTTCTGTGATCAGTGATACAATTACACAATTTAATTTGGGGGGGCCCTCTGTGTTTGGAAGAGTTGAATTACCACAAACCCAAGAGAGGGATATGAAATATGAGAGTCATAGTAGGAGAAAATATAGAGGAATAGGAAATATATGGCCTTCCTCCAGCATATTTTTTAAGTTCTGTCTCCTTGAAAAAAATATATGAGCACTCACATTATGGAAATTAAATCAAAATAAGAATTGAGAGGAGATAAATATACTCACCTCTACCCATTGTTTCTATTGGTTCTGTAAAAAAGCAGATTATATACATGTATGTGTATATAAACAGTCTTCAAACTATGTCTTAAACATACAAATATTTCCCAATAAAAGATGGTACCAAACAATAATTATGACATTATTATTCAAAAGTCTTGGAAGTTAGTGCATTAAATGTCTCCTAAAAGTAACTAGTTGACATTCTTTTTACACATATAAACAAGTATTATTTTTTTAAATGATTTAAAATTTAAACAATATTTTTCTAGAATGTGATTACCGACCTTATAAATCATTAAGAATAATTTTTAATAAACACATAAAAAGACTTTGATTTATTTTTAAAGCAATATTTAATTGCATGAATTACTATTTACAGGTGTTTAAAGTGGACAAGAATCGTTTTTATCTCTTCGGTAATATTTTATATTAACTAAAGATATTTTGATTCAATATAAATGGCAACAAATCTCCATCATGTTACTTATTAGTACTGTGGGTTTTTGTTTGTTTTATTTTACTTTTTAATGGGGACGAAGCAGTAACAACCAATGTCTATAAAATAAAGCACACGTTTATATTGGTGATTTTACAAATCTTTTCTCAAGTGTAAATTCCAAAAAGAAATTAAAAATTCTAACAATTAGAGAATATTGATTTGATTTTCAACTCTAGCATTTCCGTTTTACCCCAAAAGAGAACATTAAAAATATGACCTTGCTATAACAGACCTCTTGTTGATATCATAAAAGATTGGTGGGAGCAAGAAATTATATCACTGATATGTGAAAATTTGCGGTTAGCTCTGCAAATTATTAGGAATGTTGAAAGTTAAAAAATTAAGATAAAATGTGGTGGTCCCCAAACCATTTTGACATTATTTTGACAATAAGTAGTTTAGTCTTAACCGATGTTTTTCTAGTTATATAATCCCCCTCCACTCAAATGTCTTTAAAAATACATTAAACAGTACAATAGCAAAACTCAAAGAGCACAAACTATTTTCCAGAACAAAGAAAATCTAGTGCAGAAAGAAATCTCATAGTAAAGAGCAGATTCCTTTGGAGACTTTAGTCAATGAGCTTTTAGTCATTATGAAGATTTTTCTTTCCTCTTTGGGGGAGAGTCTATTCTATTTGAAGTTTCCACTCCATTCTCTGTTCCTTTTTTAGAAGACCTTGACCGCTTCTTCTTCATACATGCGGCCTTAAAATGAGTATCTTCTAACCACCTCTGAAGCCGGAGGTTAATTAAGCTCCATGTTACATACACTTGGATGGTGCAACTGGACGATAGAACAGCAATTTTAGCTGCCAACACATTTACGTTTCCAGTAATGGCATCCTTATTCCGATTCTGCGATCCAGCCAGGTGGAACCCAACAGTGACTACCGAAACAATTAAAGTTAGAAGCCTACCCAAGATAAACACAATGGCCCACAGAGATATCCCTTTCTGATACTTTTCGTCACTAAAATAAAACAGGCCACATAAATGGGAGAGTAATTCAACAAAATAATGCAGCACTAAAAGAAGAAGTCCCAAATGATCCAAATACAGGAGATAAGCTCCAGCAATGTGAAAGAGGTGAAGACCAATGTAGACAAGGTGGCGAGGGATATCTTGTTTTTTGGTTTTCTGGAAGTAGAGTTCAGGAAAAGCATGAAACCAGTAAGCCAACTGGGCTATGTAGAAAAACTTCACTTGAAATGTCATCATGTTATGGGGATGAGCTCTCCATAAGAGAGTTGGGTCTGACAGGCAGTTTTCGGAGATTAGAACGACTGTGCCCCAAATGCAGGAAACAAAGTAGAATACACTAAACTGACCCGATTCATTAAACTTGGTTTGTTTCGCTTTGGTGAACTGCATTCTCTTGTTAATTTTATCCAGCACATACTCCTGAATGGTGGCGTGAATAATGATTGCCACCAGCATGTAGAAGAAAATCGTGGCCAAATCTTTGACACCGTAATGATAAAGGGACTTTGATCCCGCGGCTGGCTCTTCTGCGGCAGGGACGATAACACTGTGCTGAAGAGTCAGAAAAACGATCGAAGCTTCTGCGGTGCCCTCGAACATGAGCCCCAGCACGAAGAACATCCCCACGCAGGAGACGATGTCCGCATGATTCTGCAGGACGAACTCTTGGCTCAGGACCGGGGGGTTTTTGGAGCCCTTCTTGCGGAGCCCCATGGTGGCGCTTCCGGATACTCACCGACGAGCCGCAGCTGCCTCCCCCCCAGAGGCTCCTCACAGCGCCGCCGCCGCTGCCGCAGCTCCGGGGGCTCCAGTTCCCATCCCCGAGCCAGTCCCGGATCGCCGCGGCCGCCCAGAAAGCCAAAATCAGAGACGCGGGCCGGGCAAGGCTGAGCATGCGCACCAGGGGGACGGCGGAGGCAGGGCAGGAAATCGAGCGCCGCGCCCAGACCCGGCGCCAGGCCCGGGGCTGCGAGCGCGGAGCCTCAGTGGATCGTCGCTTCTTCAAATTCGCTGCCACGGCCGGGGATGCTCCTGAATTCTCTTATCAGTGACATCGTTATTCGCAATCATAAAACCGATGGAGCCCTGGTTTTGCTTCATCATATCGTTAATTATAATAGCAGTAGCATAATTATGGCAACAAACTCACATAGTGCTGTTTATCAGTTGCTGCTACTCTAGGCACTTTATATATTTATAAATTTAATCTTCCTAGAAAACCCAGTGAGGTAGAGACTGTTATAGTTTTCCCTCCCCACCTTTTTTTTTTTTTTTAACAAGAACTGAGGCACAGAGAGGTAAAGGAACTTGCCCAAGATCATATCCCTAGAAAATGTTATAGCCAAAATTTAAATCTAGTCTATCTCCAGGGTATGTTTTCTGTACTGCAAAACAATCATACCAGGAAATATTTGCTAGATTAACAGCAAAGCATATTAGAAATAGTTGCCCTATTAGCAACAATAATATTTGTGGCAACGATATTGTCTAGCCAGTGTTTTGAAAAACTGAGTGGTAGTTGGAAGAAGACAACTATTTATCAGTTCATGAAAGGTCTTTGACTTCAAAGCTCAAGACTGAATTTCTTCCTTCTAGCAGATAAAAACTTCATGTGTTATTTGTAAGCTTTTGCATATACATTTTCACTAAAATTTACATTTCAAAAACAGCTTCTTTGGTAAACGCGAACACCTTTCTCAATTCAAATTTCTTGTCAGTCTTCAAATTTTTCCTTGCGTGCAGGGCAATTTTCTTTTTTGTGTGTGTGTCATGAGATTACAATCATTACTGATAGAGTTGAGGTTTGAAGTTTGAAATACACGTGTCAAAAGAAAAAAGTACTATGGGATTTAAAAAATTGTATTTAGACTGCCTAACTGCATTATATCATTGTTTCTTTGCATCCCATGCATTGACATTATATGCAATTCAATTTGTGTAATTAGTTTTATAACAATATTAAACAAACTTATCTGATCAGTGGATAGTGCACCTCCGTTTCCTAGAATTGCCAAAATATTGCATGTAGAATTTGTTGTGGAAAGTGAGTTAGGGAAAGCACCTATATATTTTTCAACGTCAAGTATTCCTTATTTCTTGGAGTCTTCATTGGATAGTCAACAATTTTTAAGGGTCTGTTGCACTATTTTCCCACCTCTGGATGTTACTCATTTCTTGGCTCTGACAACTTGACAGTTTGACAATGAGTGCTATTTAAGGTTAACTAAATCACTAAGGAATTATAAATAAAGGTGCAATAATTAAGGCACTTAGAAATAAGAAAAAAAAAATCAAACTGTTTGAAAGTAGCTGGAAGACAAAGAATCAGTCAAAGGTAAGAGCAGTGCCCTGTGAGAATTGTCAAGACTTTATTCAGGAAAACACATATTTACCTTTTTGAGACTAATTATAATTTTAAATATAAAATTTGTCAGTGTTCTAGTAGGAATTTAAAATATTATTGTTATTTTGTGGCACACTAACTAAATTAAAAAATTGCTTGTGTAATTTCTGAATTTAGGCTTCGTTTATACTTATGCAAGGCATTGTTTTTGACAGTCTTCCTAACACTACTTGTGGGGATAGATTCTGACCAAAATATATATATATATACATATATATATATGGGAAATTTTATTTTATTATTAAAGAAAAAACCATTATGGGCTAGTTTTAAAATATCTCTGACCTTTAAACAACAACAAAACTTTTTTGCCTCTCTGTACTTTTCAAATAGAGGAACTTTCTTAAGCATGTTATCTATTTCTTTTACTGTGCTTGTAAAAATCAAATGATATCTTGTATTTTAAATTTTTAATTTAAATTATACATTAAGTAATTTAAGTATTTGAATTTTAGATTTCAAATTAATATCATCATAAAATAAAACATGTCAAATTGATGAAATTAATGGAATCTGTAAGGGTAATTTTTTTTTGGAAAGCAGGATTTATTGAGGGGACAGAAAAGCTCCCAGAGTGGGAGGGGACCCAAGAGTAATTTTTAATATTATATAATATGACGTTTGATTTCAGTAGTCTATTGACATTTTTATTTAACAAATAATAAAATGTATGTAAGAACATTTTGAAAAATTAGGATGCCACTATGATTTTAATATCA
Organism: Cephalopachus bancanus; assembly: GCA_027257055.1. Lineage (NCBI taxonomy): Eukaryota > Metazoa > Chordata > Mammalia > Primates > Tarsiidae > Cephalopachus > Cephalopachus bancanus. Next base: position 2,476,540 of record JAPVLO010000127.1, on the reverse strand, counting down.
TATGATATATATTTGGGGGCTATTCTTCCTTTATTCACAGTCCTATACATGTGGTATGGATAGTTATTAAAATTCAAATACAGATTTTCAATTTTCATGCAGGAGTAATTGTATTTGAACTTCCACTTCTGTTTTAAATAACTGTAAAACTTGACAGACTGTATGAAACCACATTTTCCAGATATTGCAAAGCACAGAGCATAGGACTATGATTTTTGAGAACTCATTGAAGACAAATGAGATGAGCCCCATAGTTATCCTGATTTTCTGCCTGGAATCATTTTCTAGACCTTTCTTTGTGAAGGAAAAACCCAAGAAGAACCTAGTGATCTTGCTGAACTGAGAAGAGACAGATAGGGATTGTGATAAACTGAGGCCACTGAAATTTGTGGAGGGAGTACTTGTGTAGAAATTGGGTGGTTGAAGATCTCCTAAAATTGGCATAAATGTCCCATATAGCCTGCCATTAATATTAAGTCCTGCATGCACAGGATGTATTTAAAATACACGAGTCCAAATTAAGAATAGGAAATTGTTCACTAAAATTTGCCAAGACTTCACATAGCATAGCAGTAAGAGACTTTCAAGATTGAAATAGCCAGAAAGTAGAAACCTCACTGGACACCTGTGGCATTCAGTGGAGCGCCAACAAAATCTACCAGTCTTAAGTAAGACTAAACTTCTCCTTAACAAAAACAAAAACAAAAATAAAACAGTTTATGCCTGTCCACACAAAATTTACAAGAAGCCTTGAAAAGACTAAGATATTTAACAAAGTTAACTGCCAGTCAGAAAAATATAGCCCTGAACAATGTGAAATTCACATTGTCTAGCATCCAGTATAAAATTATGAAACAAAGGCTAGTTTAGCTGGGACTTTCTACCAGAATGCCTACCAGAATGCCTACTTGCGGCATCTTCATATGATATCGAGATCATAACAATAAAGTGGCTCAAGGATCTAAGAATGAGCTTTTTAGAGAACAAGACAGAAACTTAATGGCCATTTATGAACTAGCATTAGAAGTCATATAATTTTCATTGTCATGGTAGACACAAACCTGTCAACAAGGTGGGAAGAAATTGGCGCAGAGAGTGGGGATTGTGGTCATCACCTCTTTTTTTTTTTTGAATTGGATTCTCACTCTGTCGCCCAGACTGGAGTGCAGTGACCGCTCCCGGCCACCGCAGCCTCGACCTGTTGGTCTCTGGTGATCTTTCCGCCTCAAGCCTTCCGAGTAGCCAGAATTATAGGCGCACGCTACCACGCCCGGCTGGTTTTTTGATTTATTGTAGAGATGAGGTCTTGCTGCCCAGGCGGGTCTTGAACCCGCAGGCTCAGGCAATCCACTCACCTCAGCCTCCCAAAGGCGCGGGATTACAGGCTGAGCCACCAAGCCCGGCTGGTCATCACCTCTTAATGAGAAACTATCTAGTACTATTAGCTAAACTTAAACAATCACATACTTTCCGTTGGTAACAAATTTTGTTTCCTCTAACAAGAACTATACACTATTCTCCTACCAATAGTGCCTCAAGCTCAGAATTACTACCTATAGCATTTAAAAAAATTAGATCCAGGAGCAGATGAAGAAATGTTCTACCCTTTGTCGTACTTAATCTGAAGAATTGTGAAGTAAAGAATCAAGGTTTTCTGGCTTGCACACACCTAAGACATTAAAAAAAAAAAGGGTGCACATAGCAGTCAATAGTCAAAAATTATAAGATATGACTATATCCAGGAAAGGTTCCAAATTTTTTTGAAACCAGTCTTCCTTCCTAGAAAACGGCAGAATTTTTTTTTCTAAAACATGGATTAAATACTATAAATTGATTAGTCTGTGTTTTTTAGTTTGTGTAATTTAAAGGATAAAAGACACTAGAAGACAAATGGTGCTAATGTAATCATTTCAATCTTTGTCTTTGTGCTACAATAGTTATTGATTATAGTATTAATTGTGGAGCATTGATTATATATAGTACTTCAAGGAATTAATGTTTTATTACAAATTTACAGTGGAAACAGAGAAATGGATAATTCAGTTTCTGACTATCCTCGTGTATTCTTTGCTTGGCCTCATGTATACAGAGGATTACTAGATATTTTGTCAACCCGTTTTTTTAAAATGCTCTATTGATTTTGTTATAAGAAATATTTGATTTTATCAACCAATAGTCTCATTATAATTTAGTTACTGTATTTCAAATTTGTACAAATAATTCTTTCTATTAGCTATGCAATGCAACCTTTTGATGTCTTTATAACATTATTATTTATATGAATAATTTAGCTAAAAAATCTTTTTAAATGGCTTATATGCCTTTTAAAATATAATTAACTTAAAGAGTTAACCTGATATACATTCTGATTTTGTTACAATAGTATAATACATTAGTAATTTTATAATGTAACTATAGCCTCACCTTACAATATTTTTATCTCAGAATAAAAATATTTATATGTGTATATATACCTCTAACATACCAAACTTTTAATAATTTAAATTTGTATTATTCAAGTAATACAAATAGAATTGACTGAAACATTCAAATTATAGAATTCAATAACACTTAAAGAAACAAGAAATGTGGAAAATAACTACTTCAAAATATCAGATACCTGTCACTTTAAATCAATGTTTATAATTAACAGTCATAATTGACTGAGATCACTACATGCTTAGCTCTGTTAAACAAAAAAAGACAATTAAGTTTTTGCATGACATTACAAAGTCTCTTGGGATCTGACTGATTTAAACAGTCTTGAGTAATTTTATTAAAAGAGATATTTATTATATTTTGTCATTTTTATAACTGATAAGACATGATAAAACTTAAGCTTTTAGAAATACACACACAATATACAATATGATTATTTAATGAAATAATGAAAATCATCATAGTTTAAACAAATTCCAGATTGCTTATTTGCCTGTGTCTATTACTAACTTAGCAAGTAAAAGTAATATGAAACACTGTCTAAGAATAAACTCTGTGAGTAGGTTAATAATTTCAGTTGTCTACAACTAAAATATAAGAATTGATAAAAATTAAAATCAATATTCAGTAATTTATTTTTAACTGCCACATTTTTTGATGAAAATAAACCTTATAGCCATCCTCATGGAGATTACATAATAATCAGTGAGAAGTAGAGGACACAAACACTACATATATGTACGTATATATGTATATGCATATACACACACATAAATAGCTAGTGAAAATTTCTAAGAACAAAAGGTAAATAGAAGAATAAAGCATGAATGACAATGACTATCTTAGAGCAGGGAGACCTTCTCTGTATAGGTGGTGACATTTAAATAGAGCGGTACATGAAGTTAGAGAAAACTAAAATTCTCAGACATGGTAAGTCCAAATGCTATGAGGCAAGAAGTAGAATGAATCCTCCATGAACAGCAAAGATGCCAGGCTGACAAGAGTGTAGTAACGGAGAGGGATGATGAAGGAACAGAGGTCAGTAGGGAGCATTTCTTTTAAGGTCAATAGGCCATGGTTAAGGAGTTTAAAGTTTGGTCTAAGATCAATAGGAAGACTCTGGATATTTTTAGCATTGTTGTAAATGAATCATTGGCTTCTGCAAGACAGCATTTCTGGAAGGTGCAAAATTACAAAAAGGTCATTGTATAAATTGTAATTTGCAAACATTACACTGAACTGTTGTATTTCATGACTCTAACTTTTTAGAAAACTTATACAGACACACACACACATATATATAAAAAGTTTGGATGCAACCTGTGAAGTAAATGATGAGAAATATTCTTGTGATCCTACCATTCTTCCAAAATTTCTTTACCTATTTTTGCTGTATAGTGTATGTGACATGGAATATAGCAGAAAAACCACCTCATATAATTTTTTTTATATATGAAAAACAATGTTATTGTAATTATGAGTGTCAGCCTGGTCTCTCGTAGGAACATTAAATTCAATTGTAGACTTGATGACTTCCTCAAAATACTTCCTCTCTGATAGAATCATTCCAACTTTAATAATATCTGTGGAATTTCAATTTTTTTTGAATTCTCTAAGCATCAATAATAAACTTACACTGAAAAATGAAAGTCAAGTGAAAAGTACATAGAAGGCAATTTTAGCATTATTATAGTTAATATCATTATATATTAGTGCTAATATAGATGGAAAAATCAATAGTATCTTAACTATCTTATCAACTTTCTGACCAAAGTAATCAAACTTCAAACAACTACACATGCAGATAAAAATGGTCTCAATACTCATTAGAAATGTTAGTATTTTCTAATTTTTCAGAGAATGAAATATTATAATTTTGTAAATTATTGGCAGGTTTTTTTCAAGATCAATCTACTTACAGTTATTTTAGTATTTTTTTCTGAAAGTAAACATCCATTGAAATCAGTTTACTTTGAATTTACTTGCATTCTAATCTTTGAAACTGTAATTCAAACATTTGCTGAAAAAGATTAATAATCTTATATATAGTTAGTTTATAAGATTAATTTAGTCATAATCAAGTACTTGTTTCTAGTTGCTAATTGCTTCAAAATGAATTAGAAATATCAACAACAACAAATAAATTTTAATGTAAAAATAAATTATATAAACAAATGATAATTAGCAAATCATATTAACAAATAAACTATATTAACAAATAAATTATAATTGCCCAAAAGTTATTGAAAGTTTAAGCAGACTAGCGTTTTACACTGTCCTTTCTCTTAATGATAAGGACCTGTATTATTCAATGGGAGGCTTATTATTTTCAACTCTTCCTTTCTTCTGTTTAACACTTGTGGACTTTTGTTGAATTTCCTCATCAAAAAACTCTGCTGTATGGTGTCACAAAATTGACTTCACAAAAAATTTATCATGAAAATTTTCCAAGTCAAGTAAGATTATCAAATGGATTATTAATGAAGTTTACTGAAAAAAAAATTACAAAGAATATATTCTGGGATTTTGAAAATTAATTACATTATGAGATAAAACTGATTCATATCTTCATGTCATATGGAAGAATTGACTACACCTAATATTTTCACACAAAACTAACAGATGTATCTTCCCAAGATTTGAATGCCGTCATATCATGTACTTATTCTATCCAATGAACAGGCAAGCAGGAAATGATAAAGTGAAACCATACCCAATTGAGCCTTAGGGAGTATCTATGCATTTGCTGTATATAGAAGGGAATAGTACTTACCAGTTATTAAAACTTGCTCGGGTCTGCTACTCTGCTCAATTCTTTATAAATGTGTGAATTCATTTAATTCCCATAACAATTTTTTGAGGCAGGTACCATTTCCTCCACTTAAAAAAAAATGAATAAACCTACGTCAACCAAGAACAGCAAATTGCCAGACTGAAAGAGTAACTAGGTAATAAAGCAGGAACCCAAATCTGTGTAATTCAGGATATTTGGTTTGTTTAATTCAGGATGTGCAGTCATACAGCCACTAACTGTGACTGTGAAAAGAACATCATGTGGGGAAGGGCAGGTAATGGGATATCAATAGCTAGAGCTATTTGGGGGTGAAAAGGCTTCAGAGTTACTGGGAAGAAAGTACTGACACTCTTGTCTATGAGATCACACCAAGCCAAAGATATTATAGGCAGAGAGGGTCTACTCTGTGGCATCTTCTCTGCATGTGGTATGAACATGATGGCAAAGCTGGAAGCAGAGGGGAGAGGAGATGGCTAACTTCTCTTGATCTCTAATACAAAATGACTGAAATGGAATGATAACACGGGACATAGCGGGAAAATTTATACATCTTTATTGGAAAAGAGAGAAACAAAACACCATAGTAATGATCAAACAACATAGAAAGTAAGTGAGCATTGCAATAGGCCAGAATAACATTATCTCTTAGGTATTTATCTACATAGTGGGAACATTTACTTTCCATATTCAAAAGTGATATTTTCATTTACATTTGGGATTTTTCAATGACTATTAATATTTTTTAGAATAGACTGTTGAATAGAATCTGCAAAATTAACACATGAGTTGAATCTCAGTTTTATTCATCTTGGTTTTTCCATTGAATAGAATAGTGCCTGGCATGAGGTCCTTAGTTAATGCTATTTAGAAATTGATGAGTGATATGTCCGAGAAGAATAAAATTTACAACTGTCTTTATAATGAAATACCTGAATAGCTAGACTTAATTGACATTGAATTAATTGCCAAAACAGACAAAGAAGAATATGCCATAGTTAGTATCACTATAGTAGCACTGCTACAGATTGCATGGAATGTTAGAAAGAGGTCATAGCAAAACCTTTGGTTTGTATGAGAATTTTCTTCATAGCCTCTGTTATACGCAGTGTGTCACTTCTCATTGGGGAAAATGATCAGTTAGTGGCATCTCATTATGATTTAGATCTAGTGATTTTGAAGTTCCTCACACTGTGTCAAAATTATTACCCTAAAATACATATTCTCATATGTTTTTAACCTACATTAGTATATATTTTAATATATACTAACATAAATTAATAATATTAACCTAACTAAAATTGAATCACTTGAATACTGTTTAGCCTTAATATCACAAAATAAGCTTTTTTCTAAACCTTGTGTACATTACTACTAGTTCATTTTTTGTTCACAATTAATATGTATTTTATGTCGACTACAGAAAACTATAGTACTACATCTGGAAAATATGAAAAATGTCATCAACTGCTCTAGAGAGACAAATACTAATAAAATGTATATATATATGTATATATGCATGTATTGTACCTCAAATATATTAACTCTATATAATTAAGGGTGAAATTTAAAACAGGAATTCTTATTATGAAGTAAACATTTTTCTGGGTTGTAATTTTTTTTAACATACATACTTTTTAATGAAAACATCTGTATGAAGTTTTCCTACATGAAATATTACTTTTCTTGTAAATGCTTATACAATATCTTAATCTGCAAAAATTAAAGAGAATAACTGCTATGTTTGGAATATTTCTGTTCTTCCAAATTTTATGTAGAAATTTAATCCGATAGTGGATGGCATTAAGTGGGCCTTTTGGGAAAGTGATTAAGTCATGAGGGTTATGCCCTTGTGGGGGAGATAAATGCCCTTATAAAAGCGACTCAGCGAGTTGCCTGACCCTTCTATCATAGAGCACAGCAACAAAGTCTTACCAGACACTACATCTGATGACACCTTGACCTTGGCCATTTCTGCCTCCAGAACTGTGGAAAATAAGTGTCTATTATTTATAAATTACCCAGTTTTAAGTATTTTTGTTAATACCAGCTGGAATGGACTAAGATAATAACATAATGAATACTAATTTTCCCACCCACAAATTCAAACTTTTAAATATTCTAATATATGCTTGTGAACATTTTTTTGAGGGGCTATGACGTTATGGACTCATTTAAAACCCTTTCCAACAGAGTAATAGTATTCTTGTTTTTTGTTTTGGGGGGTTTTTTGAGTCATAGTTTCACTCTATTGCCCAGATTGGAGTGCAGTAGCACCCTCACGGCCACTGCAGCCTCAATGTGCTGTGCTCATGCAATCCTTCTACCTCAGCCTTCCACGTAGCTGGAACCACAGTCGTAGGCCAGCATGCCCTGCTGATTTTTTAATTTATTGTAGAGATGAGGTCTCGTCAAGTTGCCCAGGTTGGTGTGGAATTCCTGGGCTCAGGCAATCCTCTCACCTCTGCCTCCCAAAGTGCTGGGATTACAGTCACTGTGCCCAATTATGTTTTTTATATTTTCAAATGTCACATATGAGGGGGGACCCCCCCAAAACATGCAGTTATCTTTTGGAGGGTGGGTCCCTTGTAGTACAGGTTTTTCCCACCAGGTAAGCGTTCTAGGAACCATCCATTGGCATCAATGTACCAGTTAGCATTGTTGTGAGAGGCTGCGTTTGGCTTCAGTGAATTTTATTTTATTATTATTATTATTATTATTACTATTATTATTATTTTGAGAGTCCTTCGGGGTATTTTTCCATTTCATGATGGATGATTTATGAGCATACCTGTCCACATAGCACAGAGTGTTCAGCAGTTTTTGACCAAACACCCTCTCTATTCACCCAATCTCACCAGAGTGATATTTTTGTTTGTTTCTCAAGATGAAAAACATCTTCAGCGGAAAACTTTTTGCCAGTTTGGAATAGGTGAAACAAAAAATGACAGAGGAACTGAAAGGCACCAAAACTGATGAGTTAAAAAACTCTTTTGGACAGTGAAAAAACATCTTGATGGGCATATTGCGTAGAGAGTAATTTGAAGGTGACTGAAAAGTAAACATATAAGACTAAATACAATTTTTATAAATAAATTCCAGGTTTTTTGAGTCACCTCCTTCATATATAATATCACAGGATATGTTATTTCACAAGTTATACTCTCCTCAACATTTATTTATAGAAATAAAAAATATGTAAAATTCATTTTTATTTTTGACTACTAAGTGAAATATATCATATATATATAATTTCTTCAAGGCGAAGAATTGAAAACTGTTTCTAAGAAACCACTTTACTATAGGGTTTGGTTACAGTTGGCCAACAGATGGATGTGGGTGAGAAGAAATCACTCCTCTGAGAATATTATAGCCCTCAGACAGAATAACAGAGAAATGTGGAAGTGTCCAGCTGGATTCAATATCCAGCTCTTCTTCCCAACTGCTGATTCCACTGGCAATGACATTTCTGAGACAACCCCCATGCATTTCACTGCAATTTTCTTAGTTATGAGTTTCCGTATGTCCTTTGTGATCCCCTTTTTGGTGGTCAGACATGCAACAAAAAAACAAACAAACAAAAATCTGAAATTTTCCTGCAAGTTCCAACCAACAATCAGACACAAATGCTTTAGCCTGTCCTCATTGGTGCCTGTGATCCTCCAAATCGCTAATGTTCCCCAGATCTTAAGCATTCCAAATCTTTCTACATTGACGCAAGCTCTAATTTTCGTTGCAAATAATCTCTTCTCATAAAAATTTTAATTTTCCCTGTTTTCCTAAATAAACACTTACTGATACTCCATTTATAGCTGAATATATACCATCTAGGGATGTTCTTCCTGTAATGTCCTATACTGGTTGCTATAAATAAGCATGACCTTACGAAAAATTGACCATTTCTGAAATGACCCCTCAGGGAAAAAAGTCACATTATTCTGAAAATTATAATGTATATAAATACATTAAAATTATGTTTGATTTTTGCTACATCTTTTTTTTTTTTTTGAGTTGGAGTCTCACTCTGTCACCCAGACTGGAGTGCAGTGGCCGCTCCCGGCCACCGCAGCCTCGACCTGCTGGGCTCTGGTGATCCTTCTGCCTCAGGTTTCCAAGTAGCCGGAATTACAGGCGTGCGTTACCACGCCCGGTTAATTTTTTGATTAATAAATCAAACCCGTGGGCTCAGGCAGTCCACTCACCTCAGTCTCCCAAAGGCACGGGATTAGAGGCTGAGCCACCGAGCTCGGCTTTTTGCTACATCTACATTATTTAAAAGCAACAAATTTCATGACATCTTTTTGCCATTCTTCCTATTATTACAAGTATTTTATTCAATGGCTTTGTAACTCTAATTAATATCTCTATCTAGAGCAACCCTTTTGGGTCCCCTCTCACTGTGGGAGCTTTTCTGTCCTCTCAAAAAATCCTGTTTAAAAAAAAAATCACTATCTACCAGAGTATATATTCATTATATAAACAAATAATCACAAGTGTTGGTCAAACTATTGAACTAAAACATTATTCAATTTTGCTGAATTGCTAAGAAAAATATTGCATTTTCATATTTTGAAAAGTTCTAAGATCCCGAAATAATGATTTTGTAAAATTGTCTATATATAGAATATTTGCATTGAGATATAATTTGCGTACCATAAATTCTCTTTAAAGTCTTTAATTCAGTGTATTTTAGTATAGTTACAGAGATGTGCAATCATCATCACTACCTAATTTTAGAATTTATTTTTCATCTTCCCTTCAAAATTCACACACAATGGTAGAAACTCTCCATTCCCCGACAGCCATCAGCCCTTTGTTGCACAGTCTACTCTTTATCTTGATGGAGTTACTTACTCTGGATATTTTATTAAATGAAATCATTTAATAAGTGGACTTTTGTGTCTGGACTTTTTTACTAAAACAAACAAATATACTTGCAAAATCTTTTACACCAGAGCACTTACACATTTTCCAGATTTACCTGGGAAAAAAATAAAAGTAAATATTTTTTTCAGGATAAATATAACATTATTTATATCCTGAGTTGCTGCATTTTTGGTATTTGATCATCTTAATGACAAATAAAAACAGTCTAATAATTTTCATAATATATGCATAAAAAAATATATATAGGACATGTTACATACTCAATATAGATTGGACAAAAAGATAAAACACATAAAATAGAGGAAAGGAGTAGAGATTAGCAACATTGGCTCTGAAAATAAAATTCTGAACACATTTATATAGTCATGTGAATACTACTATCACTGGATGCGGTTGGTTGCAAAGTTGGCCACAAATGTTTTCATGTCCTTCCAACAAGAAGTAGAGTTTAGTTCTTGCATCACTTGTTTATGGGTTGGCCTTGCTTTGGTGACTAAAATGCAACAAAGGGATGCTGTACAAGTTATAATCCTGAACCACAAAAAGATTTGTATGCCTCTTTCTATTCCTTTAGAATTGTGTGTTTCCATGTGAACAAGCCTGAGCTTGACTGCTGGAGGAGTCATGTGGAGAAGAACTGAAGCCCCAGCTGATAGTCAGACAGCCCCTGTTGACATGACAACTGAGTACAGATGCATGAGTGAGTCCCAGGCTAGTGGTCATTATTTGACTCTTTCCAAAAAAAACTCTGTTAAAAACATCATTTTATGCATATTCTGGTAAACATAATCTTGACGTTTTCTAAGGTACATATGAGGAGAGGAAATGCAAGATTTGAGATAATATGCACATTCAATTTTATAATTGATTGCCAAACTTTTCTAAAGTGTTTACAATAAAGAACCGTTATTTTGCCTGCATTCTCACCAATAGTTGACAGTACCAAACATTTTAAATTCTTTCTGTTCCTTGTTGTTTAGTGCTATCTCATTGTCCTTTATACTATTTTGTTATTTAACATGAGAATAGGCTTAATCAATTATACTATCTTATATGTTAAAAGCTTATCTCAGTGAACTTACCCAGATATTTTCTTGTAGTATTGGAGAGCATATGATAACTGAATTTTGCTGACAGATTTCTGTGATGAATGTAACTAAGCAAAAACTTGTGTATATACACATATGTACAAACACACAAGTGCATGCATACATACATATATAGCACATATACACAAATAGGTAGTATTACTAGTCTTGTTAATATTTTATTTATTCATTCATCTATTCAGACATATTTATTGGAAACTTTTCTGCCAGATACTTTATGTTCTCACTCTTTTTTCACTGAGGTTATAATCTGGTAGGCATCACAAAATATTGAATGCTATCACTACATATTAAGGCAAGCAGCATACAGAATGAAATAGAATATGATTAGAGAATACCAAATAGCTGATTTAGGAAAGAGAATTCCTGACCGAAGTGATATATCACCTGGGAACTAACTGAAAGATTGATGTTATCCATTGTATTTTTCCTATTGCTGCTGTTAAAAAATTACTACACACTTAATGGCTTACAGCAAGAGAAAGTACATTATTTCATAATTCTGGAGATCATAAAACCAAAATAAGTTTCACTGAGGTAAAATCAAGGTGTTGGCAAGATTGTATTTCTTTTGGAAGCTCAAGGAGAAAACCTGTTCCCTTATCTTCTCCAGTTTATAAGCAAGGTTACTTGAATTCCTGGTTGGTGGCCTCTTTTTTTCATCTCCAAAGCCAACAATCACACAACTCTGAATGCTGTTTTTATTTTCAGATCTTCTCTGACTCTTTTTGTCTCCCTTTTTCATCTTCTAAGTATCCTAGTGATTATATTGGTCCTGCCAGGATAATACAGAATAATTTTCCCATGTCAAAAAAGAGCAGAATTCAAGTTGGGGACAAGCAGGATTCAAGGATGTGATGTGTTCCAGTCATAGTAAACAACGTGTGTGAGTGTTAAGTTCTCTGAAAGCATTTCAACATGGCTTAAACAGGAAGAAAAAAGTAATCTTAAGAATAATAGTCATCAACCCAAAATACTAAATAATTATTTAGTGATATGCTTGGAATTACTTGCAAAATTCTAAGTATCTCACACATTAAAAGCTGGATTCAGAAATAGAGTATGGAAATTGAGAACATTTTTGCACAGTGTGCTTTTATAGTGGAGGATGATTACAAAGAGAAATGTAGATTCTATAAATTTTTTTAAAGTTGCTTTGCCTTTATAGAGTTTAAAGGCTTTTGTTTCCCTTTAGTGCCATTTTATTTTATTATTTTATTTTACTTATTTTATTTTGATGATGTTTTGCCCTATTGTCAGTCCAGGCTGGAGTGCTGTGAGGCAATTATAGCTCACCACAGCCTTGAATACCTGGGTTCAAGCAATGCCCTTGCCTCGGCCTCCTAAGTAGCAGCTGGGACTACATACACATGTACACCATGCCCCGGTAACAATGTCTAGTTTTAAACAGTTTAAAAGTCATGATCTTATTTGCAATGTCAAATAATTAATGTACTGATATGCACTGTTGTTTTGCTTTGCATTTCTGGAGGCTTTGTTCAATTTGCCTTTTACGGAAGTAAGGACAAAATCATGTAGGTGTTGTAAAATAATATTACAAATGATGAAAATAGCACATATTAATGGGATTTTAAAGTTGGAAATAGAATGTTTTCTATGCACTATCATTATTTATTTAGAATATAAAAAACCTGTAGTACTTTTGAGTTTATACCTACTTGTGTCCACTATAAAAATTCTCTTATCATAAATTAAAATGTCTTGAGAAAAATATATGACTAATATGACATTTTCCATTATTTTCAAGAATATTAAGCAGAGAAAACAGGTAAATAAAGCAAAAATTTTGGGGAGAGAGAGTAAAAAGCCAGTCAATGTATTTTTTATATGATGTCTTACCATAACAAGTCCTAACATAATGTCTAAGAGATTGTCACAACTTTTTTATTATAACAGAAAATGGATTGAAGATGTGATCAAATCAGTTACTAAAGGTTACTATGTGTGAGTGGCTAGATATCTATAAAATATGATTTAAAATTAGCCTCATGTTGATCTTTACCAATTCACTAGTTGAGAGAACATGTTAGAAGACTATTAAAATGACCATTGGCATTACATATATTTTTGCTCTTACTGAATTCTATTTGGTCACACCAATATCCTTAGCAATAAGTGACAGGGGAGTGTCCCTTCCTTCTGGTTGAAAAAGGGGGCATGCAAAACCAGTTTTAGTAGGTTAAATCCATCAGTAAAGCTTGGAGGCTGAACGAGACAAAAAGACTCTTATGTAGTTGTTCTACGAACAATTAATTACTGATCTCTATAGTAATTTATTCACTTCACTTTTTCTATATCAATTCAGGCTTTGGATGATAATTACTTTCAAATTTTCGAAACTCTCTTATACAGTAGCACAATGGACAAATCTTGAAAACTAAAGTCAGCAACATGTTGGCAAGGGCAAAAAAGACTGTGCACCATTTATTTCTGACAAGAAAAATGATTTTAATGTCCCTAACATACCACCTTTCTCCCTTCTATAGAATGCATCAATCAGTGAATGTCACTTTTGTGGCAGTCATGATTTGTATTCCTTCTGGCAGTTCTACTTTACAGGACCTAAAATAGGTTCAGTTATTGCCTACAACTACAAGAGAAGAAAAATCCATTTCCTGTATCCAATTCCTTGGTTCACAACCATTTGATGTTATTGTCTTTTTGATACTTGCCACCAAAGTTACTGATGATATTATAAAATGGATAGAATGAGAATGAGATACTTTTCACAAGATCCAACAATTAAATAACAATAATAAAGAATCACATCTATTAAAAAAACAGAAATATTTTACAATAAATGTCAAAATAACACTAAATATTCTTATTATTTTCTATATTATAAAGCAGACATCATTTACAAACAATGTAATTGAAGGTGCTCTAATTTTGTTATATACTTTTGTGACTCAATTTATGCATTTTAAGTAATAAGTAAATGTGAAATTGCAGAAGTGAAACTTTTTAAAATTTTTTTAAATTTTTTATTTTGAAGATGTGGGGTACAATTCAGGGTTAGATATACAAATGTTCATTTTGCAGGTACCCTTGTTGATGAGGTGTGCCCCCCTGTCCCTGGCAGTTTCCCACTATTGTCAATCTTTTTCTTATAGTATTAAGATAATTGTTCAAGGTCCACTTGTGAGTGAGAACACGTGATACTTAGTTCTTTGTTTCTGTGATAGAACACTCAGTATTATAGACTCTAAGTTCATCCAAGTTGCTGTGAAGTTTTAATACCAGTTACTCTTCTATCAACGCATTGTTATTTATTAGCTAGCTACATTTGTCATACAACATTGGGTAACAAATAATGGGCCCAATATTTTGGGTAAATAATAATGGGTAAATATTTTGCTTTACAAGTGAAGATTTTTTTAAGCATCTCTCTTCTATATCACCCCCACAGGGTATGATGTTTTTCTGTAATACAACTGTTCTTCCAAAAAGAAACATATTTGCATAGTAAATAAATATTTCTAAGGCAAATATTATGATAGACCATATCATGCAAGACAATTCAGGGCTGATTTCTACTGCAATAATCTTAGAAGGAAGTTTGTTAACAGGTATAGTACTCTAGTCATGCAACATGGAATCACAATAGAGTATAAACCAAATGAGGGAGAAAGACAATAGAGAGCAAGGTGTCTAAATCTTAGAGGAGCTACATTAAAACAAGGATCTAGTGCATCAATGAAACAAGGATTTCATTTTTGATCAAGATGAGAACTAGACCGTGAGCAAAAGTAATGATATATATATATATATAACTCAATTTTATAAATTACTATAAAATATAAGGAGACAACATGGCTTTGGTAAGACTAGACACATTGATGGATAAAACAGAATAGAGAATCCAGGAAAAGACATACTACACAAATAGAGTGAATTGATTTTTGGCAAACATACACAGGCAAATCAATGACAAACATACACAGGTGATTCAGTTTATTTCAAGAAGTGATGCCGAAATATTTGAACATCTTCTGCAAAGAAAAAAAGTGGATCATGACCAGATTTGAAACCTTTCAAAATGAATTTAAGACCTGAAATAAATGCAAAATTATAACACTACTACAATAAAACCCAGGAGAAAATGTATATGATCTTGGGCATGTTGATGGATTTTTAGTTAAAAACTAAAAGCATGATATGTGAAAATAATAATTTGTATTATTGAAATTAAAAATTTTTGCTCTGCAAAAGACGTTGTAAAAATAATTTTAAAAATCAAGGAGAAAATATTTGCAAATTCAGATAAAAGGCTTGAATCCAGAATATAAAGGTTTTCTCAAAGTCAATAATAAAATAAATTAAAAATGAGTGAAAGATCTGAGACATCTCACCAAAGAAGATGTACAGATGACAACTAAACACATGTAAAGACACTCAACATCATTTGTCATTAAGGAAATACAAATTTAAACAATGAAGAGACACCAATATACATCTATTAGAGTGGTTAAAATCCAAAATCTGACAATCCCAACAACTGGTAGGAATGAGAGCAATAGGAACTCTTATTCATTGCTGGTAGGAATATAAAATAGTAGGACCATTTGGGAAGACAGTTTGGGAGTTTTATATAAAGCTATATGTAGGCTTGACAATACTCCACAATGGCATGTTTAAGTAGTTAGCCAACTGATTTGAAAACTTAAGTCAATACTATAACCCATGCACAGAAGGTTTAAAGAAATTTTGTTCATAATCATCAAAAACTGAAAACAACATGGAAAGAATAAACTGTTTTCATTCACAGAATGGAAGATAATTTAGCAATTAAAAGGAATTGGCTATTAATCTAAACAAATATGGATGAATCTCAAATGCATATTATTAAGTGAAATAGGTGAGTCTGTGAAGGCAACATACTACATGATTCCATTTATATGAATGACATTTTGGAAGAGGTTGAACTAGATGGAAAAAGGACAGAAATTCCCAGTAGTTTAGGAGGAGCAGGAGAGTTGAATAGAATGAAGTGCAGGGGATTTTATAAGGCTATAAAATTATTCTGTTTTATACTGTCATGGTAGATGTATGACACCATATATTTATTAAGAGACACGAAACCTTAAAAGACATAGAGTGAACTTTATGTCTTAAAGTTAAACAAATTAATTATAAGATGTAGGGACTCCAGAATGGAATGCAGACTGTGTCAAAAAAAAAAAAAATCTATTACAAGTAAATGACATGATGTCACTAAAGGTGATGAGGGAAAAAAGAAGTGATCAAAGTAAATTTTAAAATGTATATAATCTGTAAGACTAAAGACAAAAGAAAGTTTATCTAAATATCGCTTGCTGGTTGTCAAGTATTCCCCATAAAATATATAATATTACATGGGGATAAAGTATAAAAATTCTGAAACCACTGTAATGTATACTGAGATTTAACAGAAAGGTACATGGATAGGTTATAGTGGGAGGCAGGTTTATCACTATTGGACTTACAGCTTACAGATAAACAAGAAGAGAAAGCTAGAATCATACACATATACAAGAATTATAGTAAGGCTCAGCACAATAAACACATACTTAAAGTAGATATAGATTTCCCTAGTCAGTTTGGATAACAAAATACCACAGACTGTGTGTCTAAAACAACAAATATTTATTTATCATAGTTATAGAGGCTGAAATCCAAGATTAAGTCACCATTATGGTCAGATTCTCAGTAAAAGTCCTCCTCTTATTTCAAAGACAGCTGTCTTCTCTCTGTATCTTCACTTGGCAAAAAGACAAAAGTTTAGTCCCTTCATTTTCTTATAAAGACTCTAATTTAATCACGGGGGTCTGTACATTCATGACCTTATCTAACCCTAATTTTTTTCAAAATCCCCAATTCCAAATATCATCACATTGGGAATTAAGGTTTCAAAATATGAATTTGGGGGTGCCGTATAAATATTCATTCCAGAGCACATATATATAAATGCAGACTATATATAATTTATATATTATATATAATGCATATACTGTAGGTATATGCATATATACACATGTACCACGTACACACATATAATATATGCACATTACAAATATGTTTATAATATAAAAGTATATTTTCTGGCTCTGTCTGCTTCAAGGTACTAGAAACAATGACACCAGAGTAGCAGTGAGTACACACAGCATTCATATTTTGTTTTCTGATATCATTCTTCTATAAAAAGAATTAGTGCTCCTTAGAGAAATGTATGATTATGTCAGAGGCTAAAAGAAAGAAATCCCACGGCCACCAAAAGAAGACTTTGAACAAAATAATAGATAACATAGTATTGCATTATTACTCAAAGTATAAATAACCAAGAATTCAAAAAGGATAAATATAGATGAGTGAATACATACCTAAATGGGGAAAATACACAAATCTCTTGAGCAGAAAAATTTCAAATATATGTAGATACTTCCCTTTGAGAAATTGAAGCATAAGCCCCCACTCTTTAAGGAGTGTGGGCTGCACATAGTGACTTCCTTCTAATAAATAGAATGAAAAGTAAGAAAAAATCAGCTTTTATGTTGAGGTGAACATCAGCAGTGATAAGCCATGTGAATAGCATGTATCCTTGTAATTATGTGACAAAATAACCTCTGTGGTTTTCTTCCCCCAAATTTGCGACCCTCCCCCTTTTTTAAACGGACGAAAACATCAGACAAATACACAAACGTTCTACATAACAACTGGCTGGTCCTCCTCAAAACTCTTGTTAAGATCCAGAAAATGATACTCTAAAATGGCCTCAGAAGCATCTTCAGAAGCAAATTACTCTTTGACCTTTTCTTGCCTTCCTTCTCTAAGCCCTCATTCTCTCCTGAGGCAAGCCATATGTGAGGAAAATGGAGTCAGTCAGGCTTTCTCTCTGGGCTGGAGCAAGATAGTGCCCTCTTAGATCATGGCCCACAGGAACTTGTGACTAAGCAAACTAATTTAACTTGTTAACCATAACTATGTGCTCATAATCTGGCTGTATGCCACTATTGTGTAGGTACACTTAAAAGCAGACAGGGACAAACCTCAGGGCGGAGAACCTGTCCCTTTGTAATCATCAGCTGTCATGATTATTAATAAAGAGTGCTGTTATTATGAACTTGGATCCTCAGTTGTACTTTCACCTGACCGAATCTCATGTGAACCTGCCTGGGAGGAATTGAGCTGCTCCAGCACACCATAGAAACTAGAATAGAATCCCTCTTCCCCCATGGCAGGTCATGGAAACCAGACCCTTTCCCCCAAAAGTCAGTCATAAAATTTAAAAATATCACTCCAACTTTCCCCTACCTTTCTGTGTAAAAATTGGACATAAAGTATCTGACCTACCTTGTTTGAGTGTCAGAAGGAGGGACTACTACAGAGATAGACTATGAAGAATACACACAAACAGGTCTCTCTGGGTTTCTCCATTCAGTCCTTTACCATTAGATTCCGCATTTTTATCCAATCATTTCTACAAGGCTGTTCATACTTTGTTGTATGTAAACATAAAAATGGACAGTTTCCCCCCTGTCCTTAGGTCTTCATATCTGAAGTCTCCTATGTCACATAAAATTATGGTCAGTTAAATTTTTCTTTTGCTCACCTTTGTTAGGGTGTCAGCTTTGACGCTTATGGTGGGGAGAAGAGGAAATACCCCTTTTTTGAACCTATACTGTCAAGGTCATCAGAACAAAGAGTCTGAAGAGCAGTCACAGATCAGAGGAGTATAAGAACACCAAATGACTAAAGGTAATTTGATATTAAGGTATAAACTAAGGAAAGTTAAATAAAGTATGAACTTTAGTTGAAAATATTGTATCACTACTGGCTCATTAGTTGTGATAAATGTAACATAGGAATATAAGATATTAACAGAAGGGTAAGTTAGATGTGTGGTATACTGGATATCACTGTACTGTTGTGACAACTTTTCTGCAAACACAAAACTATTTTTAAATAATAAAGTTTAAATTTCAAGCATATTGACATTGATTCAAATGTATCCATTTAGAATTTTAAGTGTTTGAAGTTAGAATAAAGTCAGGAAATTGCTTAATCTGAATTTTCAGTTGGGGAACCATTTGTCTCATTTGAAGAGAGAACAGTGAAGGTTAGAAACAACTATCAAAAAACATGTATTATCTTTATTGTACTATTATTACTATTTAATATTATGTCTAATTTCTAAATCTGTAAGCAAAACTGCAGGGCTAAAATTTCATTTTTTTAAACTTGGTGTTAATTTTTTAAAATCTGTTATTTAGTGGTGAATTCAGGTGCTTATATGCAACCACACTTTGATATTTTTTCTCTAAACATAAGAATACTAACCATTTGAACCTGTGATCCCTTTTGTCTGGTTAGACATGAATGGGTATTCTAAGTAGATATTAATTATTAGGGTGTATGCTGCTATATTCTGTTTCTAGCTTCTCTAATTGGATAGCAGTTTCTGGTATTCCTACATGATACAGTGTGCAGAAATATAACAGTAACTTTTTTCATATGTGACCTTTTCATGGTAAAGTGAAATAGTAGGAAATAAATAATTTTTCTTCAAGTTTGGTTTGAAGTTGCAGTATGTCTACCAGCAAATTACAAAAAGTAGGCAGACTCTACCCTGTGACTTGTTTTTGCACAGCCTTTAAGCTAAGAATGTTTATTACAATAGTAAGCCCCAAAATTTCATGTCTATCTGGTATCTGTTAATATGATCTTATTTGTAAATAGAGTCTTTGCAGACGAATCAGATCACCCTGGATTGTGGTAGGGTCTAAAACCAATTACTGGTCTTCACCTCTCTTTTAAGTAATACAGATGCATAGAAAAAGTCCACGTGAAAAAGAGCAGATTGGAATAATGTATTTGCAAGTCAAGGAATGCTAACAATTGACAATAACAACCAGAGAAGCAAGAAACAAGGAAGGATTCTTTCCTAGAGTCACTGGAGGGAGCACCCAGTTAGCACCTTGATTTGGGGCTTTACCCTCAAGTCTGTGCGAATACATTTTTATTGTTTTAAGTAACTCAGTTTATGATCATTTGTTTCTGAAGTCCTAATAAAACCAATACATTTAAAGGTTTGTAAAACAAAGAAAATGTGACAGACAACACATGTGGCCCACCAATCCTTAAATATTTAAGAAAAGTTTGTCCACTTTTTCTTTATTTTTGCTCTAAAGCTTACAATGGAATAGTCTAGAGTAGCCTTTAATCTAGTGATAATTTGCCTCTACAACTGAAGTTTGACAGCTGCAGAATCTTCTTTCGGTGCCCTGGGTGATGAATTAGCACTCTATGCTCTAGTTGGTGAAATACTTCTCTGTCCCTTGTGAGTTCTTTGTACTGCCTTGTGGAGTCTCATGTGACACATTAGTACACAGCCGACTCAATGAGATCCCTGTGCATTTTTCCAGCATTGCTCCTTTCTGTCTGTAACTGTTTTGCACCCTATAGCCACCTCAGCTTCATCATGCCCTGTTGGGATTCTTACCTCTGCTCACTAAATCTGGGATGTGTTATCCAGCAGGTTGAGGCAAGCCTCACAGCAATCTTGTGCCACTTGTTGTCCAAGGTCTGCAATGTTTTTTAATATATGTTTTCCTAGCTTTCTAGTTGCATACAGGATAAATGTAAGATTGACCCTGTTGCTCTAACATGGATAGAAATAAAAGTCCTCTTATCGTTTATGTTTAGTCTTTTAAATGATGACCAGTATACTTATGTACAGTAAGAATAATTGTGATTCATATTCTAAATCTAAAATGTTATAGGACTTCTTCCTTATCTAATGCCAGACGTGTCCCTTTAGTTTTGTAAAACTCATTCACAGCCTGGTTCCAAATGCCTGTTTGATGCAAAAGATGACTTTTCAGGGAATGTCTTAAACCTAGATTTTAAAAATCACTTTTTATAACAGCTCAGAGGTGTTAATGGCTGTCCTCCATCCATAAAAAAAGAAATATAATATTTAAACTCCAACATATTGGACCAACACTATGCTTTTGCTTATTTGTTTCTTTGACACTTTAGGATATCTACAAAAAAGTTCTCATTTTGTACATACCCAAGTTTCTGATACTTCAACAAAGTCCCAAATTGGCCTATAAAATGGTGCATATGAATGGAATTAGGGAGTTATATGCAATTATGTAAGTCTTCCCAAAAACTGATTAGTAAAATAACAAAATTATTTCATAATACTACATTAGCTCCTGAAGGGCTTACTATACTAGTCTGCTTCTATCCAGAACAGTAATGGATTTATTCCTCTTCAAGGAAAGTTTTTTTAAATTTAATTTTCTATTAAAAAATTTAAAAATAGAAATCTTACACTCTTCAAACTCGTTTGTGTTTCTTTGTATAAATGAATGGTTTACACAGTTTATCTCCTTTACTACATTATTATCAATGCAGTTTTGCAAGAAAACATAACTTTCTCAAATTTTATCATAAAAATAAAGATTTCACTTTTCTGATAGCCTTATATGTTATACGTTTATGTTTGGGAAAATAAAGAGCATGAAATATTTTCAACTGTAAGTTGTAGACACTTCTATGGTTAATTTGTGGTATAGTCCCATATTGTCTCTGTCCCTTTCCATCTCTTTCTCTTTATTTCATTCTCTCTCAAGAGAACATACACACATCCAAAACATTATGTCTCAAAGAAAGCAGATAATAAAATAACAACCAGCATGTAATAAGCAGTTACTATGTATCAGGAAGTGACTTAAATGCTTTATAAAATCTACCTCATTTATTAGTCAAAAAATCATGAATCCCATCCTCCAAAAAAATAAGGTTTAGATAAATTTTCCATCTTAGTAAAGGCAGGTTGAAGCAAGATTTGAAAACTTCACCATGGTCTCATAAATAATATTGTAGCCTATAATTAGATGTAATTCAAGAAGTGTTTAGTGGCTAACTTGTGTTCAGTCTTCAAGACTGCAAGATAGTTTGTCTGACATTTTCTTTAGTTTTATGCACCAAGTTTTCCCCATTTTCCTTTTTATAAGAACTGTTTTAACTGCATGCCATTAAACATCATACCATTTTCTTTGTGGATAAGCTACTTTTTATTGTATTCTTAGAAAAAAATTACTAAATTGTTAGTAATAGTGTAAGAAATTATGACACAAAGTTATAGTGTCTCTGTCTTTCTGTTTTAAAATCCTTTTTGATGATTCACCTAATTGGAATTATTATACTAAGTTTAAAATACAAGTCAAGGACAAACACATCATAGCTTGAATACTCATATGTTTTTCCATAAATTGATTTGAAATCTTTCATGCTATCATTGATTAAAATTGTGTTTAAAATTTAGGTAAGAAACTCATTGCAGATGTAATGAAGTGGGGTCTTCTTGAACAGGGCTTAAACAACTGTTAAAAAAAATTCCTTGGTAATTGTAATGTACAGTAATGTTCAAGAGCCACTGATTCATGCTGATGCTCTGGTACCTAATTTGACTTTATCCAATTTCAATAGATATCAAAGACAAAAATTTGATGTAACTTACAAACTTTATCTCTCCCTTGTCTTTTCAGGGTGACTCTACATTTTCCAGTTCAATAAAATGCTATTTTATTAGTTAGATATATTAAACTAAATTAGTCCGATAATGCCAAAAAGTTAGTTATACAAACATCAATATTCTAGCCTCCTGTCAACATAAAGTTCCTACAGTTGAAGATGTTTTATATTAATGTTACAATGAGCATTCTATGCTTTATTTATAAAACTGAAGCAAAAAGTTAGATCATAAAAAGGGAAAAATTGTTAGTAGTTAACACAGTGATTCACACAAAATAAAATATGAATTACCAAGATTGATTAGGTCATTTTTCAGACAAAAGGTAAGCAAAATGGTTTATACGATCAAACCTGAATAATCACTCTCAACACAGTTGGATATTTACTTTAATTACAAACAATATATAGTGATATTCATTCATGCAAAGTATACAAAGAGGAACCCCCTAAAAACAGAATTTATAAAAAATTGCATATTCTTACATGTTTAAACTTCAGTTACCTTCAAAGTACTCTCCATTTGATACAATACACCTATCAAGATGCTTTTTTCCCTGCTCAAAACAGTTTTTGAACTCCAATTTTGATGCCTTTTAGTGCTGCTTCTGTTTTTTGTTTCACCTCTTACACACTGGCAAAACATTTCCCTTTGAGGAATTTTTCATTCAGGGAAAGAAGCAAGCAAACAAAAAGTTGCTTGGGGCAAGGTCGGGTGAATAGGGAGGGTGGGGCACAGGGGTCATGCCCTTTTTGGTCAAAAACTGCTGAACACTAAGTGTGGTGCAGGCAAGCTGTTGGTGTGAATCACCCATCATGAAATGGGCAAATGCGATGAAAGACTCTTCAAAAAATAATTCACTGAAGCTGAACGCAGTCTCTTATAACAAGGCTAGCTGGTACACTGATGCCGCTGGGCTCCTAGAACACTTATCTAGCAAGGGAAGCCTGTACTATAAGAGGCCCACCCTTCAAAAGATATTTCCATTTTTTTTTTTTAGGAGGGTGCCCCCTCTTATATACAGGCTTATGTAATCATCGCAACAAATAATTTTAGAATACTGTTATTATTCCAAGAGAAGCTTCATATCCATCTATAGTTACTCACCATTCCCACCTCTTCCTCTAACCACTAATCTATTTGATGTCACCATTGAATTGCCTTTCCAGAAAATTTTATAAAATGAAATCATACGACATGTATTCTTTTATGTCTGGCTTCATTCACTTTACATTCTTTTTTTAAATTAAGCCATGTTGTAGCATCTATCACTACTTCATTATTTTTATTGCCGAGTAGCATTTAACATCACATTTTGTTTATTCATTCATCAGCTGATGGGTATTTTTATTGTTTACTAGAAGACAAAATTATCATTTATGTCAAAATCCTAAGAAAAGTGCGAAAGACTAATAGAAATAATTGAATCTCCAAAATGTCATTTATAAGTATAAATGTACCTGAATATAATTTTAAATAATATAACAATAAATTAAAATTTAAGGCAAAATGTTATTTACTTTGGTATCAGAAAATAATAAATGCTTATGGTTAAATGTAACAAAACATGTATAAAATCCGTATACTAAAATCTACAAAATCTTGCTGTGAGAAATATAAAGAAAGAACATGTTCGTGGATCAAAAAAATGCAATATTTGTTAATATGTCAGGTATCATGGAATTGATCTATTGATTCAATGCAGTCTCCATCAAGATCCCAACAACTTTTAGAAATTTAAATTTCCATTCTAAAAATTGTATAAATATATGAAGTACCTAGAAAAGCCAAAACAACTTTGAAAATGAAAAAAAAAAAAAACACGTCTGAAAGTACGAATTTCAAGAATTATTATGAAGATATCTTTAGGCAATTAATTTTACAAAAAAAGGAATATGATATTCCATGGGAAGGAATTTTGTTTTTTATAATAGGGTGCTATATGACTCAATAGCTATATGAAAAGTAAGCAAAGTAAAACAAAATACAAACCTGCCCCTTAACTCACACCATACACAGAAATAAAGGACTCAAAATAAAGCTTAATTTAGAAATTGAAATAAAGACCTTCTAGGTTATAAATGTTACATAGAATAACATCTTTGTGGTCTTAGAGTCAACAAGAATATTGTAGATAGAGGACAGTAAGATGAATCATGAAAGAAATTATGATAAATTGTATGTTATCAAAATTTAAAAATGATCTTCAAATTATTTTATGAAAAAGTACTATGAGAAAATAGTTACCTCATGGTGCTAATCTATAAAACATAGCTCAGGACCATATGATACCAATTTGTATTAAGGTACAACACCATATATAATTAAAATTATCAAATTTAACATGAGTCACATAGCTGACTCTCAGTTTTGGTTATGCTATTATTTCTCCCCTTTGACTTGATATTTATTCAAAATGATAGAGTAGATAAAAAATTTCTAATTTAATGAAATATTACTTTGTTTATAAATTGTCATGCTGCTCTTACTGGAGTGCAAAACTGGCATGGAATTTTAAACTGTATGGAAATGAAGGGAAAATTTAAACTTGGTCTAAACACTAAGATTTACTCTTTTTTTTAATTTCTAATTTTAAAGATGTGGGGTACAAGTCAGGGTTAGGTTTACAAATGTTCATTATGCAGGTACCCTTGTTGATGAGGTGTGCCCCCCTCCCCTGGAAGTTTCTCACTACTGCCAATCCCTTTCCTATAGTATTATGATAATTGTTAGAGGTCCACTTATGAGTGAGAACATGTGGTACTCAGTTCTTTGTTTCTGTGATTGAGCACTCAGTATTATAGACTCTAAGTCCATCCAAATTGCTGTGAAGTTCATAATTTTGTCCTTCATTATGGCTGTGTAATATTCCAACACGTATATGTACCATATATTTTTTTGAATCCAGTCCTCTTTTGATGGGCAGCACAGTTGGTTCCATGTTTTTGCTATTGTGAATAACGCTGCAATAAACATGGGCGTGCAGGTATCTTTTTCATAGAGTAATTTGAATTCCTCTGGGTATATTCACAGTAGGGGAATTATGAGGTCGTATGGAAGGTCGATTTTTAGATCTTTTAGGAATTGCCACACTGTTTTCCACAGTGGTCGTACTAGTTTATATTGCCACCAACAGTGTAGATGTGTTCCCTTTTCCCCACATCCTCTCCAGCTTCTGTTGTTTTTTGAGTTATTGATAATGGCCCTCCTGACTGGAGTTAGCTGGTATCTCAACACTAAGATTTTCTAAGGGTGACTTAGTGCTGCATTAGAAAGATATTTTCTCGTTACCATTTCTTAAAACAAACAAAAAAAAAAAACAAGCTCAGCAAACACTAATTTTTTTTTTAGCCTTTGAATTATAACATTTAAAGTGTGATTTTACATAGGTTTAGCGTTGTGCTTTGGAAATAATGGAATCTAAATATTAAAATAAAAGTTGAACCACAGCACAACAACTTGGGAAGTGCAGTAGAGTAACCACCCCAGAGACTTGGAAATAAATTGCTTACTTTATATAAATAAATAAAGTGTTTTTAGTACTTGCATTATTTTTTTTTATGTCAAAGACAGTTATATTATATGCTTTCTAAGAACAGATTGCAACTATCTTATTTGGTGTTATTGGTAGAAGAGTGGTCATTTAATTTTCTTCCTTTATTTACTAAGATACTTGGTGTAATTTTGTTGTTAATATTATTTGTTGTTGTGTTTTTTTCCTCATGCCTTTATGAAAACCAAGTCTGTATACTGATCTTGGAAAACCCATGCATTATAGCAACTAGGGCAATGCATTTCAAATGCAGTTTCTTACATTTTAAGGGAGAAATATGAGAAATATAAACAATTTTTTACAAGCAGAAGACTCTGAGAATCTATTTTCCAAGCACTGAAAACTGAATAACAGGTTTTATCCTCTACTACATGTTGCATTCATTTTTTTCTCTTTTTATTTTCTCCTGAATTCCAAATATATCTTTAAAAACCATGTACATAAATGAGGCAATTGAATCTTATAAATATATCTTACAGTTAATACTTAAATGATGTTAGTAAGATGTCAGTGTTACATGGGGAACTGTTTAATCACGTTCACTACGTTAATATTTTTAGAAAATTATTAATACTTTTTCTAAGTGTTTTTTGTGATGTTTTGTGGGCACTCAGTATCTTGTGAGTTGATAAACTAATAAAAGTACATTAACCACTACCCACGATCATGGACTTTGTAGTAATTTTGGTAGAGATAGTTATCACATTGGAAAAATGTCTTGAAAAAATAAAATATAAAGCAATTTAAAAAGTGGAGGTAAAATATGCTATGTTAGATATTCTAGGAAAATATATGCATAAAAACAAATAATTTCTAAGACAGAAAACCAAATGTTGTGCAAAAATCTAAATCTGTAAAAATAATCAAGTCAATACAATAGAAATACCATGAAAACATGCTTATTCGATATATATAATCATTTTACTGTTGCTATTTCTAAAGCATATAAATGTGTTCCATTTTCAAAGAAACATTTTCTCAATTATAGTAGAGCATGTTTTAAATCAATGTTCATACACATAAAATATAAATTATAAATTTTATTATATAACTTGTCTGTTGGATGAGTGATTCTGATTTTTTCTGTCATAATTGAATGAGAATCTGCAAATACCAATCATTTTGATAAGCCAAGATGAGAAAGAAAGCTCTGCCTTGTACTTTGAAACACAACTAGAATGATTGACAAAGAACATATGCACGGAGGCATACTTTAATAACATCAATAAACATAATGTATTCTTTTCTGTATTAGTCAGTTCTGGCTGCCATAATGAAATGGCATAGAATGGGTGGTTTAAATCACAGATTTTTTTTTTTCTCACAGTTCTTACAGGAGCCTGAAAATCTGAGATTTACGTGGCAGCATGATTTTGTTCTGGTTAGGGCTCCTCCTGACTAGCAGCTGTCCTCCTTCTATATCTTTACATGGTGGAGAAAGAGCTCTGCTGTTTCTTCCTCTTATAAGTGACCAGTTTTATTGGATCAGGACCTGACCCGTATAGGCTCATTCAACCTTAATCATCTTCTCAAAGACTCTGTCTCTACTGTAGTCAGACAGAGGTTTGGACACAATTCAGTCCAGTGTATTCCTCCTTCAAATCTCATATTTAGTGTTATCTGCATACCTATTTATGGTACTAATGTCAACAAACATCAATTCATTTCTTAAAACTTCACAACATGGAATTATCTGTGTCCTTTTTATGGTAATACTGACAAACAATGGCTTCTAAATAAGCTGAAATCATCATGACACAGCTATTAAAAATATATTACCCTGTACATTGGTTAATACCTAAAGCAATTAAGCAGAAAATGTGACAAATTACCAGTTACTTGAATTTTTTTTGCATCTGTTAGAATTGTGGTCATCTATTTTTAATAACTTTAGTTTTTACAGTATGCTAATTGATCAAGTTAGAAGTACAAAAGTATCAATATGTTTCCATTACAGGGTTTAAAAATATATGAATAAGATATGAAGCCAGATGCATGCAGTTATTACCTTGACATGTGTTTACTGACAGGAAAACTGGATAGAAGTGTTAAGAGTTTCCAGTGTTATGGTCACTAGTTCAATCTCAGTAATTCAGTTTTTTCTGTGTTGTATTCATGCCTGCTATTCCCATGCTGCCAACCGACTCTTCTTAAACACAGTGGTTCAGTGGAGCAAATACCAGATCACAAATTAGCAGCATTGGTTCACGTTCAGGTTTTGCCAATAACAACCTATATGAACTCCATAAAGTTATTATGTTACTTTCATGTTATTTTATTTGTCTTTAAAATATGAGAGCAATAGAGGATCATCTTTAATGTTTATCCAGTTTTAACACTCTCTGACTCAATGTTTGTTCTCTGCCCAATAATTTGGCTATCAGAAATCTGGATTCAACATATATGTGTCTTAATTTAGCTTTTTTTCCCAAGAGATAATTTTCCTCTCAAAACTCACAAATTTACTTTTATTTTGGTCTCAGAATTTTTTTCAGTGCTGACATAAATAATTGTCCAACTCAAATTATCTGTCCAATGTCATATCCTTGAAAAGAGAAAAAAAATAGTTTAAAATACAAGGTAAAGGACTGAATCTAAATACATTTTGGGTGACTCCAATCAAAAAAATTTTATTTAAAAGAAAATTCCAGGATCAGATGGTTTTGCGGTAAATTCTACTGAACATTCAAGAAAAACTAACAATCCTTTACAAAGATTCCACTAATACCAAAATTGGGACCACTTTTCAACCTAATTTATGTGACCAGTAAATTTTGGACGACACTTAACAAAGACATGATAGGAAAAGAAAACAATGTCATTCTGGTATACTCTTGCATAGATGCAAAATTTCCACATCTTTTTACAAATGTAATTGCAGTAATATATAGAAAGTCAACT
Organism: Cephalopachus bancanus; assembly: GCA_027257055.1. NCBI lineage: Eukaryota > Metazoa > Chordata > Mammalia > Primates > Tarsiidae > Cephalopachus > Cephalopachus bancanus. The sequence continues at coordinate 2,447,318 of JAPVLO010000127.1, read as the reverse complement.
CAACATGACTGAGCAGGGGATAACTTAGGAATGTAAAGATAATTTTATATTTGAAAAATCAATCAAATGCAACTATTTTTATAAGTAAAAAGAAAATTAATTTTTTTTTTTTTTTTGAGTTGGAGTCTCACTCTGTCGCCCAGACTGAGGTGCAGTGGCACGCTTCTGGCGACCCCAGCCTCGACCTGCTGGGCTCTGGTGATCTTTCCGCCTCAACCTTCCAAGTAGCTGGAACTACTGGCGTGCACTACCACGCCTGGCTAATTTTTTGATTTATTGTAGAGATGAGGTCTCCCCAAGTTGCCCAGGTGGGTCTCGAACCCGCGGGCTTAGGCAATCCACTCACCTCAGCCTCCCAAAGCGCGGGATTACAAGCTGAGCCACTGAGCCCGGCTGAAAATTAACATTTTAATGAATGTATAAAGAAGATAATTCAACATATGTATATTTTAAAACATTTTAGCAGGCTAGAAATATAAATGTTCTTAATATGATAAATTAGACATAGTATACATCTACAGAAACACCATATTTCAAGATGAAATTACTTATCTCTGAAAATAGGAATCAGACATGGATTTTTCTTATTGCAAGTCATATTCAGCATTGCAAAAGAGTTCCTAGCCACTGTGATTAAACAAGAAAAAAATGACGTTTGACAGAAAAGTAAAACTGTCATCATAAGCCAAAGACATACATAATAGCTGCCATATGCTATGCGTTATATTATATCAGAAACTGAAAATAATCATCATCATTTATTATCTCCAATAGTTTCTGTTTGCTAGGAATTTTAGAACAAATTCACTAGTGGTTCAGACTTGGGTTGTCGTATGAGGTTGCAGATAGGTAACAACTGGAACTACAACTGTCTTAAAACTTGACTGAGGCTAGAGATCCAGTTCCAAATTGGCTTAGTCAGAAGACTGATAAATTGGGAAGCTGTTGGCAGGAGGTCTCAGTTCCTTTTTATGAAGATCTCTTTAGGAATCTTGTCCTCACAGTATGGCAACTGGCTGCTGCCAGAGCAGCCAAACTAAGAAACCAAGGCACGAGATTAAGAATTCCTTTTGATCTAGATTCCGATTCACACTATCATACTTTTGTATTCCCTTGATCATGATCACACAGATTAACCTTGAGTCAATGTAAAAAGAGATTAAACAGGGTTTAAATAATAGAAGGGGAGAATTACTATAGAACATTTTAAAGTTTAACGAGTACAACATAATTGCAGGCACAGGAAATGTAAAAGTATGTATAATTTTAAAAATAATTAATGGTGGAAGTTAGCTATATTGCTTGATGCAAAACAATATTTGAAATCAATTGTTGGCCGGGCTCGGTGGCTCAGCCCGTAATCCCAGCACTTTGGGCGGCCAAGGTGAGAGGATTGCCTGAGCCTGAGGGTTCGAGACCCGCCCGGGCAACTTGGCGAGACCTCATCTCTACAATAAATCAAAAACTAGCAGGGCGTGGTAGTGCGCGCCTGTAGTTACAGCTACTTGGAAGGCTGAGGCGGAAGGATCACCAGAGCCCAGCAGGTCGAGGCTGCGGTGGCTGGGAGCGACCATTGCACTCCAGTCTGGGTGACAGAGTGAGACTCCAACTCAAAAAAAAAAAATAAGAAATCAATTGTTTTCTATTTATTAGCAATAGAGTTAGAAAATAAAATTTAAAAATAAAACCATATGCTATAACATCAAAATTATCAAATACACAGGAATAAATCAAAGAAAATCTGTACAATAATTGTACACATGAAAGAAAATTATGTAATTATTTAGATAAATTAAAATGACCCAGAGAGGAATATATATGTGCATGAATTGGATGTTAAAATACTGTGAATAAATTATCAGATTCAACTTCAAATTCAAAGCAATTATAATAATAACTAAGCATATTTTATGAGTATATTTACAAGTTAACAGCAAGATAACATGAAATACAAGGGCCCATTGATTGAGTTATTAGAAATTATAGTTTATCCTTTGCTTTTTTATCAATCTGGTTAGGTTTTATTAATTTCACTAAAATTTTCAATGAGTCAGATTTTAGTTTTTTATTAGAGCTCATTTGTTGGGAGTGCTTTTCAATTCTAGATCCTTAGTGATTTCTTATCTACTAGTCCATCAAGTACTAGCAGAGAGATTTAAGGACTCCATCTCTCATTACACATATGTCTGTTTCTTCCTGAAGTTTTGTGAACTTTTCCCTTAGTTTCTTTGAAGCTCTTTTGTTAGATTTGGACACTCTAAGAATTGTTGTGTTATCTTGATGAATGGCACATCTACCTTTATGAAGTATCCCTCTTTGTATCTAGTAGTATCGTTACTTTGAAAGTTTATTTTCTCTGATGATAAAATCACCTTTCCTATCATAAATATTTGAAGTTCATATCTTCTTCACATTTTGTATGCCCAACATGTTCTTTTCATATCTAAAGTACATTTTTAAAGGAATAACTTATAATTGAGTCTTAAACCAAACAAATAAACAAAAATTCTGATAATCCCTCTAATTAAATTGTTCATTCTATTTAGATACAATCTACCTATATATGCTTTCATTTGTGTCTACCATCTTGTTATTGTTTACTATTTGTCATGTCTGTTCTTGTTTCAATTTACCTTTTTACTGCCTTTAGTTCAATTTTGAAGGTATCTATTTTATACTTTGGTGGCATTGTAATTACATATCTTTATTGTAGTCTTAAATATATTATTTTCCAGAAACAACAATATGTATGCTTAAATTTTTATAATTCATCTTGATTCAATATTGAATCATTTTATATGAGGGGAATCCCCAAAACAGGGAACTTATTTATACAAAATATGCATGTTTTACAAAATATTCTTGCATGTTTAAACTTCACTCACTTTCAAAGTGTATTTCTCCACTTGAAGAAATACATCTATCAAGATGTTTCTTCCACTGCTCAAATCAATTTTTAAGCTTGTCAATTTTGATGCCTTTTATGGATTGTCATTTGTCATTTCACTTTTTCCATATTGGCAAAACTTTTATGTTTGATGACTTTTTTTCATGGGGTGGTGACGAAAATTGCTTGGGGTGAGATAGGGTGTATAGGCAGGGTGGGGTAGGAGGGTCATGCTGTTTGAGGTCAAAAACTGCTGAGCCCTCAGCGCAGTGTGGGTGGGTGAACTGTCATGATGAAAGAACCAGTCACCTGTATGCCTTAACCTAGGATGTTTCTTCACAAAGTATTGAGAAGGTTACCTCAAGGCTTGCAGAAGAAACATCCCGAGTTGTGGCGAACAGGTGACTGGTTCTTCCACTATGACAACGCACCTACTCACACCCTACTGAGTGTTCTGCAGTTTCTGAACAAAAATGGCATGTCCCCCAGGCTTCATTCTCCCTATTCACCAGTCTCACATGAGTGACTTTTTTGTTGTCATTGTTATTTCCCTGGATGAAAACGTCCTCAAAGGGAAACTTTTTGCCAATTTGGAAATTTGGAAGAGGTGAAACAAAAAATGGCAGAAGCACCAAAAGACATCAAAATTTAAGCGTTCAAAAACTGTTTTGAGCAGTGGAAATAGTACCTCGACAGATGTATCGCATCAAATGAAGAGTATTTTGAAGATGACTGAAGTTTAAATACGTCAATAAAAATATACAATTTTTGTATGTGCTTTAATAAAGACACTACATTATAGTTTTATGTATTCCATTTTCTTGTTCTACTTGGTACTATTATCATATATTTTATTACTATGCATTAAAATACAATATAAATAACTTAAGGGGTTTTTTTGAACTGGCAAATGTATTTCAATAAAACTAGAAAAAGTTATTTATTAAGTCTTGTATATTCAGTTTTTCCTGTAGCGTATCTGGAGTTTATCCAACTTTCCTAAATATATGAGTTCCCTAATGGTAAGCTTTCTCTTCAGCTCAAAGAACTTCATCTTATTTTTTTCTGATATTTCCTAGAGTACAGACTTGCTGGCAATTAATATTCTCAGTTCTTATGTAAAAATGTCTTCCACCTTTCCTTTTTAAGAATAATTTTATTGTATATAAAATTTTAGATTAACTTTTATTTTCTTTTAGTATTTTATTTTATTTATTTTATTTTTTTATTTTTTGAGTTGGAGTCTCACTTTGTCATTCATGCTGGGGTGCAGTGGCTGCCCCCGGCCACCTCAGCTTCGACCTGCTGGGCTCCGGCAATCCTTCCACCTCAGCCTTCCAAGTAGCTGGAACTACAGGCGCGCACTACCACACCTGGCTAATTTTTGATTTATTGTAGAGATGAGGTCTCACCAAGTTGCCCAGGTGAGTCTCGAACCCGCGGACTCAGGCAATCCAGTCACCTCTGCCTCCCAAAGGCTGAGCCACCAAGCCCGGCCTTCTTTTAATATTTTAAACCCATTGCTGCATTGTCTTGAATTTTTATGCTGGTTAGGGTTCACTGAGCTTCTTAAATTTGTAGATATAGGTTTTATATAACATTTAGAAAATTTTCTACCACTACTTTGAGACAATTGCCTAAAGATGTGTTGACTTAGCATTTGATGTTGATGTGTGGAGAGAGTCTGTCTTCCATATGATCTTTGTATTTAGACATTCCAGGCACCACGTGAATATGCAGCACTCTGGCTATGGAGGGCATGGAGTATTGTTATACCAAGTAAAAGACTGCTGTATTTGTGATTATTACAGTTTTCAAGTGCCATAGCCTTATTCTTTTAATATCTAACTTGCCTCTTCTGGATGCAATGAAGTCTTGTAGCAGTCTTTGGCAAGCAATTTCTTATTTTGCCAACAGATGACACACCATCTATAGCCATGATAGCTTGCTACATGTCTATGAAGACTTTGCCCTCTACAAATCAATTCATCATATTTAAGGCACCCGCAATTTTGCTTATCTTTTTGTGTTCTTTCATTTACCATTAGAGTGAAAGGGTAACACATCTATTTGCATCCTAAACAAAAGCAAACTTTTATTTGTATTATTGAGGGGTTTTTTTGGTATTTGTTGCATTTCAGAGTTCTTTTTATAATTTCCAATTTCTGTTGATAATTGCAATCTTATGTTTTTATTGCTTTAATATAATAATTATCTTTAAGTATCCAATTATTATTACCAGAAAAATTCTTGTTTCTACTGTCTTTGGTCTCTCTTGTTATTTTACTAAGTCTCATCCTCTCATATGAGTGATATGTTTTGCTTGTGTACTAGATGTTTTACATGAAAAATTTTCTAGTTAATTGAAACTCAGTATAACATTTGCATCCTGTAATATCGTGATATAATAAGAAATATGTATTGGTCTCTGCACTTATATCTTGGAAAACAACTTCCAAAGCCCTTGAAATTTCCTGAGTGAGAAGATCATCTTTTATTCTAATGAGGTAACTCTTGATAGACTCCTGAATATCTTTAGTATGCAGGCTGGTTGTCAGGGGAACCAGTCATGAGATAGTTGGAACTTCCAGCCCCACCTCCCACCTACAAAGAAAAAAGACAAACTGGAGTTTTAATTGATCACCAATGACCTATGACTTAATCAATCATGTCTATGGAATGAATCCTCCATTTAAACCCAGAAAGTTTCCAAGCTGGTGAACAAGAACACATCCACATGCTGGGAGGGTGGTATAGCTCAACTCCAAGGCAATGGAATCTCCTGCAAGTTAGATCCTTTAAGACCTCGCCTTATGCATATTTCAAATATCTGTCCATTTGTATATTTTAATATATACTTTGTAATAAGTGGGCACACATAAGTAAACTGCATTTAGCCAATTCAGCAAACACAAGGAGAGGGTCATGAGAACCCTGGGTTATGGTATTCTTCTGAGACTGAACCCTTAATCTGTGGAATCTGACTTCATCTTACATTATCTCCAGGTAGATAATACTATAGTTAAGCTAAATTATTGAATACCTAGTTGGTGTTTGTTAAAGAATATGGTGTCAGAAGTGTGTTGACGTGAAAAAAAGGCAAAACACTTTGGTTTTCCTTATCTCTATTATGTTCCAATATCGTTTTGTTTCTCTTCTGTGCATATCTCATTTAGAAACACTAGTTTTACATGATTAACTTAATTCAATAAGAAACTGAGATAATTTAAACCTGGAATTTTTACACTGAAAAGTTGTTTCTAGTTTGCCTCTGCTGATAGAGGCCCAACCAAAATCTTATATATTTTCCAGAGGGCTTATTCCTTAGACTCTGAATTCTCATTTTTGTTTCTCAAGATTGCCAAAGGCTCTGCTCAGGTTATTAGCTTCTCAACCACAAATGTCAAAATTACCAATTTCTCTGGGGAAATTTGCTCCATTTTCTTCTGGGAAAGGACCACAGCAAATATCTGGTCTTCATCTCCTCTCTTGAATCCTGGGTAAACTTCTTTGGGAACTTTTCAATCACTTAGAACACATTTTCAAAAATAACTTTCATCTTTGTAAACTGTTTTCAACATCAGGATTTGTCTAGTCAACCTAGTACACAATCATACAAAGTTAAAAATATGTATAAGAAATAATGTAAGCTAAATAGATCCATTCTTATTTGAGTTTTGGGAAGAAGAGATTACTTTTTATTCATCAATACGTACCTAGTATAAAATTGCCTGGCATATAGAAAATTTAGAATTACTTGCTTTTGAATTATTTTGTAAAGAAAATATTTAATTTTATTTCTCACAAGAAACAAGATCATCATTTTGAGTCCTAGATATGAGAATTTTGTATACATGTCTGTGAGTAAGTGGGCATGTAAGTGGCTGACTGAGTGGGTACTGGGAGCAAGCGGCCAGCGCTCTTCTATTGAAGCAGCTGGTGCCACAGTTGCTATGCCTGGATGCTAGCACTTCCCAGGGCACAGAAACTGAATGTTATTTATTTATTTATTTATTTATCAGAAAAGTTCTTATGGGGAAGAAACTCCTAGAAGTGACTGCAGGCTCTAGGCTCTGCCTCACCACCACAGCACCTGGCAGGACACTGGCACAGCAGGGGAGTCATCTGACCATATGAAAATGGGAGGTGAGGGCTGCCTTACACACCTCACCGCTCCCTCCTCCTCCCCTGCCCATGCTGAAGAGATTGTGAGTGTGGTTGCAGTTCCAAAGGAAACAGAAGACAGCAGAGGGACTTACCTGTGAGAATCCAGATCACCAAAGGAAAAGCCCAAATACAGGGCCTAGAAGACAAAAATCTTATAGAAAAAAATCAGCAAAATGAAAAACTGGTTCTTTGAAAGGATAAATAAGATTAATGGACTTCTATTCAGAATGACCAAGAAAAAGCCCAAATAAACACAATCAGAAACACAAAAGATCAAATCACTACTAACCCTGAATAAAGTCGAAAGATTATCAGAGATTACTATGCACATCTGTATGGAAACTAACTTGGTAACCTAAATGAAATAGAGGGCTTTCAGACATCACACAGCATCCCAAGGTTGAAATCAAAAGACATTGAGACACTAAATTGACAAATAACAACCTAAGAAATTGACCCCATCATAAGCAAATACCTAAAAAAAAAAAAAAAAAAAAACAAAGCAAAGCAAAACAAAGAATCCTAGACCATGTGGATTTCCAGTGAAATTCTACAAAAGACACAAGGAGGAGTTATACCCATCCTCTTGAAAGTATTCCAGGCAATTGAGAAAGAGAGAATTCTCCCCAAATTATTTTATGAAGTTAACAACACACTGATACCCAAACTGGGTAAAGATCTCACAAAGAAGAGAACTACAGACCAATATCCCTAATGAACATAAATGCAAAATTTTCAACAAGATTCTAGAAAACTGAATCCAACAACACATCTGAAAAATCATCTACCATGACCAAGTAGACTTCATCCCTGAGAAGCAGGGCTGATTCAACATCTGCATGACCATAAACATAATTAAATACATCAACAGATGTAAAAAGAACTACATGATTATATCATTAGATGCAGAAAAAGTTTTTGATAAAATCCAGCATCCTTTCTTGATAAAAACCCTTGAACACATAGGCATAGAAGGAGCAGAGCTCAAAATACTAAACATCATCTGTGATAAACCCACAACCTGTATATTGCTAAATGGACAGAAACAGGAAGCATTTTCCCTGAAAACAAGAACAAGACAAGACTGCTGACCACCTCTCTTGTTCAACATTGTGTTGGAAGTCCTAGCTAGAGTAGTTTGACAAGATAAGGAAATCAGGGGTATCCAAATCAGAAAAGAATAAGTTAAGTTATCTCTCTTTGCTGATGATATTATCCTATACCTCAAAAATCCAAGATAATCTGTCAAAACCCTGCTTGCACTGATAAAGGCTTTGGCAAAGTCTTGAAGAACAAAATAAATGTGCAAAAGAGAGATACATTCTTATACACCAACAACAAAAGGCAAAGAATCAAATAAAAAGCACAATCCCATTCACAATAACCCCCAAAAATAAAAAAGAAAGAAAGACTACCTTGGCATCTTCCTAATCAGAGAAGCGAAATAACTTTACAATGAAAACAACAAAACATTGCTCAAAGAAATTCAAGAAGACACAAACAAATGGAAAAAATGTTCCATGTTCATGGATAGGAAGAATCAACATTGTTAAGATGTCCATCCTACCAAAGGCAATCTACAGATTCAACACAATACCCAGTAAATTACCAACATCATTCTTCTCAGACCTGAAAATGACAATACAGAAATTCATAAAGAAAAATAAATGACTGTGAATAGCCAAAACAACCATCCACAAAAGAAATAAAGCAGAAGGTACCACACTTCCTGACTTTAACCTTTACTATAAGGCTACAATAATCAAAACAGCCCAGTATTGGTTCAAGAACAGGCATATAGACCAATGGAACAGGACAGGGTTTCCAGAAACAAAAACTCAATTTCTCTATCAACTCATCTTAGATAAAGCCTCCCAACAACAACCCCTGGGGAGAGGAGAGCCTATTAAGTGTAAATAGTACTGGGAAAACTGACTGACCACAAGCAGAAGATTGAAACAGGACCCTTACCTATCACCGTACACAAAAATTAACTCTAAATGGATAAAAAACCAACACATAAAAAAAACCCCTCAAACTATAAGACACTTAGAAAACACAGGAGACACCCTTATTGGAAATCCTATTAAACAACCAATTTATGATCAAAATCCCAAAAACCCATGCCATAAAAGATAAGAATGACAAGTGGGACCTCATTAAACTGAAAAGCTTCTTCTGCAAAGCAAAAGAAACCATTATGATAGTGGGGAGAGAGGCTACAGCATAAGAGAAAAATATTTGCTAACTGTATATCACAAAAAGGCCTAACATCCATGATCTACACGTAATTCAAACGTGCTGAAAGGAAAACAAAACAAACAAACAAACAAACAAACAAACAACACAGACCCATTAAAAAGTGGGCAAAAACCCGGGCTCAGTGGCTCAGCCTGTAATCCCGCACCTTGGGAGGCTGAGGTGAGTGGATTGCCTGAGCCTGCGGGTTCGAGACCTGCCCAGGCAACTTGGCAAGACCTCATCTCCACAATAAATCAAAAATTAGCTGGGCGTGGTAGCACGTGCCTGTAGTTCCAGCTACTTGGAAGGCTGAGGTAGAAGGATCGCCAGAGCCCAGGAGGTCAAGACTGCAGTGGCCGGGAGTGGCCACTACACTCCAGTCTGGGTGACAGAGTGAGACTTCAACTCAAAAAAAAAAAAAACGTGGGCAAAGACATGAATAGACAATTCTCAAAAGAACATATACAGGCAACCAACAGACACATGAAAAAGTGCTCAGTCTCACTAATCATCAGAGAAATTGAAATCAAAACCACATTGAGATACTACCTAACCCCCCAAAATATGGCCATTATTAATAAAGGAAAAAACAACAGATGCCGATGATGATGTGTAGAAAAGGGAACACTCCTACACTGCTCATGGGAATGCAAACTAATTCAACCTGTATGGAAAACAGTGTGACAATTTCTAAAAGAACTAGAAATTGACCTTCCCTATGACCCAGCAATCCCCCTACTGGGAATATACCTGGAGGAACTCAAATCATTCTACAAAAAAGCTACCTGCACACACATGTTTATTGCAGCACTATTCACAATAGCAAAACATAGAACCAACCATGCTGCCCATCGAAACTGGACTGAATTTTAAAAATGTGGTATGTATACATAATGGAATATTGTACAGCCATAAAGAAGGGCAAACGTGGACTTCACAGCAACTTGGATGGATTTATAGTCTATAACACTCAGTGATCTATCACAAAAACAAAGAATTGAGTACCACATGTTCTCACTCGAAACAGACTCTGAACATTTACCATAATACAATAAGGAAGTGATTGGCAATAGCGGGATACTGCCAGGGGAGGTAGGGAGCAGGGACACAACATCAATAAGGGTACCTACTCTCAAACCAGATGAAGTGGGGACCAGAGGGAGGCCCAAATTTTACCTGTGCAATGATCACTTGTAGTAAATTCTGAATTGTACTCCACATCTTAAAAAATAAAATAAAATAAAATAAAAAGCTCACGTACAGCCAACTTTCAGCAAGGAAAAGGGAAATGGAAATGCCTCTCCACCTTTCCCTGCACATAATTCAGGCTTCGTATTGCTGTGTGTGATTTCTTTTTGCTTGTAAGTCTCTGATGCTGGATGGTTTGGTAGTGGGAAAACTTTAACTTCTCAGAGTTGGCCCTAGATTTTGTATCATCCTTGAAGAAGGCAATAGACTGCTTAAAGCTGGTAGTTTTGTGAAAATGTTTCCTTGGCACAAAGTGACATATCCAAGGTTTGGGAATGCCCATGTCCACCAGCACATCTTAGCACTGTTACCAACACCTTGTTAATAATTCGTTGTGAGGTATTTGTTAATGTGGTATTAAAATCCTAAACAATGTTGTTAAAATGAACTACCATTTTAAAAACTGAATTTGAACAATTGGTTTTTTAAAAGAAATTCTTAATGTTAACATCATTCATATCTACCCATGTGTTTGCAATTATTTTTCATTACACTTGAACAATTTATAAGTTCTGTCCAAGAGATACTTGTATATAGAAAGACTTACAATTTTGTTATTTTAAATTAAGGATATCTTTATTTTAATGTAAAGCTCCTAATGTGAGCAGTTTCAGGGAACAGGAAATGCTGAAATTAGGAAAAGTTCAGGTATTGACTAAACATCCACCAGCTCTTCTATCTGAAAACCTTAACTTTGTGGTAGACGTGTCCATTGAAAATACTTTTAAGTGTATCTAAAGTTTCATTTTCTATAGAAATTAAAAAACAAATGTGAATTCTAAACTTATTTTGAGAATTCTACTCATTTGGATAATTTCTAAGCTAGAAAAACAAACTCAAGGCCAGCTCTGTGGCTCAGCCTGTAATCCCATTCCTTGGAAGGCCGAGGGGAGTGAATTGCTTGAGCCTGAGGGTTCGAGACCCGGCTGGGCAACTTGGTGAGACCTCATCTCTACAATAAATCAAAAAATTAGCCAGGAGTGGTAGCACGCGCCTGTAGTTCCAGTTACTTGGAAGGCTGAGACAGAAGGATTGCCGGAAGCCATCAGGTCGAGGCTGCGGTGGCCGGAAGCGGCCACTGCATTCCACTGAGCAACAGAGTGAGACTCCAACTCAAAAAAAAAAAGGAAAAAAGAACAATCAATTCAAATGTTTCCTTATGTTGTTTTCTCAAAAATAATTTACAATTTAACTTTAGCAAAGTATAAGTTATATGTCTAGGTATGCTAGTTAGAGACTTTATTATGGAGAAATTTTGCTCTGTCATATTGGTTGCAAAATTGAATGATGTTATTTTCCATAAAAGGATGACTTTGGGCCATCAAAAAGTAAAATAAAATTGGTGTTATAAAAAATGCATTTAAGATGGGCTCAGTGGCTCAGCCTGTAATCCCGCGCCTTTGGGAGGCTGAGGTGAGTGGATTGCCTGAGCCCGCGGGTTCGAGACCCGCCTGGGCAGTGAGACCTCATCTCTACAGTAAAAAAAAAAAAAAAAAAAAAAAATCAGCCGGGTGTGGTAGCGCATGCCTGTAGTTCCGGCTACTCGGAAGGCTGAGGCGGAAGGATCGCTGGAGCCCAGCTGGCCGAGGCTGCGGTGGCCGGAAGCGGCCACTGCACTCCAGTCTGGGCGACAGAGTGAGACTCCAATTAAAAAAGAAAATGCATTTATCAGTTGTGTTTGATTATTATCTCACTATTAATTATTTCTTTGGTAACTTACTAGAGTATAGGTTTGTCAATTCTATAGTCTGTGTCATTGAGGTAGGTGAACTTTGAAATAAAATTATTGTTTCATAGTGGTTCCTCTAAAGATTTCTGCTCAAGGGTAAATGGTGATATAAAATCAAATTTGTAAAAAAGAACCTTTTAAGTTGATTGTAATGTTTGACCATTGCTCACAAATTTTAAATTGATATGCATTTCATATATAAGATAAAACAAATTATACAATTCACTTTTAACATGAAAATGTTTCCATATTCTCATTTTAAAATATACTTATATTTTGAAGACATAATAAGCCAAGAAAGGATAAATAAAGCTAAATTATCTTTTCTTTTAATTACTGGGTTTATCTATAAGATTCAATAGTCCTTATAACCCAAGGTAAGACTTTTAAAAATAAACAAGATACTAATGGTAACAATGGACCTCCATTTGGTTAATCGTAAAAGGTCACCCTCCACTCTTTTTATTATGAAATTACTCAAGTAACAAAGACAAATTTCCAATAATATTTTTAATTTTACTTTTCCAATGCCAAAAATTATTTGTACAAGGTAATAAATAGCTTGTAATTACTGTAAAAAGTAAAAAATATATATTAAGATAATTTTATTTTATTTGCTTTTTCCTCTTTTAATTTTTATTATGAAATAGTGGGGTAAAATTCAGGGTTAGGTATACAAATGTTCATTGTGCAGATACCTTTATTGATGAGGTGTGCCCCCCCCTTCCCGAGGCAGATCTCGACTACTGTCAATCCTTGCTACCCACATCTTCCCCACAGTTTCCCGCTACTTTCAATCCCCATCCTATAGAAATATGGTAGGTATGCAAGGTCCACTTATGAGTGAGAACATGTGATACACATCTCTTTGTTTCTGTGAGATATCACTCAATATTATAAGCTCTAATTCCATCCACATTGCTGTGAAGCTTATGATTTTGTTTTTCTTTATGGCTGAGTAATATTCCTTTGTATATATGTACCACATTTTTTAATCCAGTCCTCTTTTGATGGGAAGCATAGTTGGTTAAATGTTCTTTCTATTGTGAACAATGCTGCAGTAAACATACGTGTGCAGGTATCTTTTTTTATAGAGTGATCTGAGTTCTTCTGGGTATATTCTCAGTAGGGGAATTGTGGTATCATATGGAAGATCGATTTTTAGGAGTTTTAGGAATCTCCACACTGATTTCCACAGAGATGTACTAGTTTACACTCCCACCAACAGTGTAAAAGTGATCCCTTTTTACCACATCCTCTCCAGCATCTGTTATTTTGTGAGTTATTGAGGATGGTCATTCTGAATGGAGTTAGGTGATATCTCAGTGGAGTTTTAATTTGCATCTCCTGAATGGCTAATGAGGCTGAACATTTTTTCATGTGTCTGTTGGGTGCTCATATGTCTTCTTTTGAGAAGTGTCTACACATATCTTTAGCCCATTTTGTAATGGGGCTGTTTGTGTTTTTCTTTTCAGCACGTTTGAGTTCCTTGTAGATCCTGGATGTTAGACTTCTGTCAGACATAGAGTTGGCAAATATGCTTTCCCAATCTGTGGGTTGTCTCCCTGCTCTCTTGATGGTTTCTTTGGATTTGCAGAAGCTTGTCAGTTTAATGAGGCCCTACTTGTCTATCTTATCTCTTTGACCTGGGCACTTCAGGGTTTGATCAGGAATTAGTTGCCAGTTCCAACTTCCATAAGAGTGGATACTGCATTTTCTAGGGTTCTTACAGTTTGAGGTTTTACATTTAGGTCTCTGATCCATTTTGAGTTGATTTTTACGTATGGGGATAGGTAGGGGTCCTGTTTCAATCTTCCGATGTGGTCAGTTTTCCCAGCACCATTTACTGAATAGGTCCTCCTTTCCCCAGTAGTGGGAGGTGGAGACTTTGTCGAAAATAAGTTGGTTGAGATTTTGAGGTTTTGCTTCTGGAATCTCAATTCTATTCCATTGGTCTATATGCCTGTTCTTGTACCAACACCAGGCTGTTTTGATTATTGTAGCTTTATACTATAGTTTGAAGTCTGGGAGTGTGATAACTCCTGCTTTGTTTTTGTTGTTGTTGTTTTGTTTTGTTTTGTTTTTTTTACTGAGGATTGTTTTGGCTATTCTTGGTCATTTATGTTTCCATATGAATTTCTGTATTGTTTTTTTCTAGGTCTGAGAAGAATGTTGCTGGTAATTTGATGGGTATTGCATTAAATCTGTAGATTGCCTTAGGTAAAATGGACATCTTCACAGTGTTGGTTCTTCTAATCCATGAGCATGGAATATTTTCCACTTGCTTGTGTCACCTTTGATTTCTTTGAGCAGTGTTGTGTAGTTTTCATGGTAAAGTTCTTTTACATCTCTGGTTAGGTAGATGCCAAAGTATTTCATTTATTTGTGGCTATTGTGAATGAATTGTGCTTTTTAATTGAGTTTCTGTTTGTTTATTATTGGTGTATAGGAAATGCGATTGTCTTTTGTACATTTATTTTATACCCTGAGACTTTGCCAAAGTCTTTTATTGGTACCAGGAGGTTTTTGGCAGATTCTCGTGGGTTTTCAAGGTATACAATAATCATCTGCAAAGAGAGATAACTTACCTTCTTCTTTCCTATCTGGATACCCCTGATCGCCTTCTTTTCTCTGATTGCTCTAGCCAGGACTTCCAAAACTATGTTGAATAGGAAGGGTGAGAGTGGGCATCCTTGTCTTGTTCCAGTTTTCAGGGGAAATTGTTCTAATTTTTGTCTGTTTAGGAGTGTGCTGACTGTGGCTTTCTCATAGATGGCTTTTACTATTTTGAGGTATGTTCTATGTAGGCCTAGATGTTCAAGGGTTTTTAGCAGGAAAGTGTGCTGGACTTTATCAAAGACTTTTTCTGCATCTAATGATATAATCATGTGGTTTTTATTTTTACATCTGTTGATGTATTTAATTATGTTTATGGTCTTACATATGTTGAACCAGACTTGCATCCCGGGGATGAAGCCTACTTAGTCATGATGGATGATTTTTGAGATGTGTTGTTGAAACCGGTTTGCTAGGATCTTGTTGATAATTTTAGCAACTATGTTCATCAAAGATATTGGCCTATACTTCTCTTCTTTGTTGGGTCTTTTCCTGGCTTGAGTATCAATGTGATGTGAGCTTCATAAAATTATTTGGAAAGAGTGCCATCTTTCTCGATCACCTGGAATACTTTCAGTAGGATTGGTATCAGTTCCTCCATGTATGCTTTGTAGAATTCTGCTGGAAAGCCATCTGGTCCAGGGCTTTTGTTTATTGATAGTTTTCTTATAATGGTATCAATTTCCTTGATTGTTATTGGTCTATTTAGGGTTTCAGTGTCTCCTTGTTTCAACCTAGGGAGGTTGTGTGATGTCAGAAAGTCCTCCATTTTCTGTAGGTTTTCAAGTTCGTTTCCATAAAATTGCACTTAGTAGTCTCTGATAATCTTTTGTATTTCTTCAGGGTCAGTTGTGACTTCATCTTTTTGTTTCTGATTGAGTCTATCTGGGATTTTTCTCTTTTTCTTGGTAGTCTGGCTAGGGGACCATCTATCTTATTTATCTTTTCAAAGAACCAGTTTTTTGTTCCATTTATTTTTTGTATTATCTTTTGTCTTCAATGTCCTGGATTTGGGCTTTTACTTTGGTGATCTGGATTCTTCTGTTGAAATTAGAGTTTTGGTGGTCTCTCATTTCCAGCTTCCTTAGGTGACTTATACTGTTAACTTGTGATCTTTCCATTTTCTTCATGTGTGTTTGTAAAGATATGAATTCCCCTCTTACTACTGCTTTTATGGCATCCCAGAGGTTTTGGTAAGATGTTTCTTCACTTTCATTTGTTTCCAGGTACCTTTTAATCTCTGTTTTGAGTTCACCGTTGGCCCAGGATTACTTAGCATCATACTGTTTGTGTCCATGTCTTTGTGGGTTTGGGGGAACTTCGTTGGTGTTGATATTTCTTTTTATTCCACTGTGGTTTGAGAAGGTACATGGCAAAATTTCAGTCTTATGAAATTTGTTTATGTTTGATTTATGGTCAATGATGCGGTCGGTCTTGGAGTACATCCCATGCGGTAATGAGTAGAAAGTATATTCTGTGGTCATTGGGTGGACTGTTCTGTGGTATCAATTAAGTCCATTTATTTAAGAGTCTCATTGAGGTTCTCGGTCTCCTTGCTAATTTTTTGTGTTGATGACCTGTGTAGAGTTGTGAGTGGGGTATTAAAGTCCCCAGCTATGATAGTGTTAGAGTCAGTCTCCTTTTTAAGTTTGCCAAGATGATGCTTTAGAAACATTGGTGCTCCCATGTTGGGTGCATATAGTTTAGGAAGGTTATTTCTTGTTGATGAATTGAGCCTTTTATCATTATATAGTGACCTTCTTCATCTTTTTAATTTTTGATAGCTTAAAGGGTATTTTGTGTGAGATTAAAATTGAAACTCCAGTGTTCCTTGGTGTTGCATTCACATGAAATTTGCTTCCCATCCTCTTACTTTGAGTCTGTGGGTGTCCTTTCTGGTGAGATGAGTCTCTTGGAGACAATATATTGTTGCCTCATGATATTTTATCCATTTTGCCATTCTATGTCTTTTCAGTGGTACATTTAGCCCATTCACATTCAGGCTAATTATTGAAATGTGAGAGTTTATCCCTGTCATGAGGTTCTTATAGAGTTGTTGTTGTTCCTGTTTGTTTGCTGTCTCTCCTTTGAATTTTGGGTTGATTCATGTGTGTTTCCAATCTTTTTACTACACTCTTGTGAAGAATGTTGTTGTTCTTTTTCCCCTTTCTTCTGTGTTTAATACTTTCTTAAGTGTTTCTTGTAGGACTGGTCTAGAGGTACCATAAGTTTTTAGGGATTGAATGCTGGAAAAGATTTTAATTTTCCCTCACTGATGAAGCTTAGTTTAGCTGGGTAGGTTATTCTTAGTTGAAACTGATTATCTTTGAGGACTTTGATGATTGGACTCCAATCTCTCCTTGCCTGAAGAGTTTCTGTAGATAAATCTGCTGCTATTCCAATTGGTCTTCCATGGTAGGTAATCTGACCTTTTTCTCTTGCTGCCTTTAGGATTTTTTCTTTTATACCTACTTTGTTTAAGCAAATTATTATGTGTCTTGGAGTTGGTCTTCTCATTTGTTGTCTTGTAAGCATTCTCTGAATCTCTTGTGTTTGAATTTTTGTATCATTGATGAGTTGCAGAAAGTTTTCTCGAATAATTTCATGGAATGTTTGTTCCAGTGATGTCTCTGTCTCTTTTACTGCCTCAGGAAGTCCAATTACTCTTAGGTTCAGTCTCTTATAGTAATTGCTCATCTCTTGAAGGTTTTGTTCTGTCTTTTTAAGCTTCTTTTCTATTGTTTGGACAGTTTGGGATAGTTCTGTTTTTTAGTTTTCAAGCTCTGAGATTATTCTACTTGGCTAATTCTGCTTTCCATGCTTACTGGTTTGTTATTTATTTCAATCATAGTATTCTTTACTGCTATTATCTCCATTATCAACGCCTTCCTATTTCTCTTGTTTCTTCTCAATTCTTTTTAATCTCCCTATTAGTGTCTTGATGTCTGGGTTTGTAGTATGTGAACAGTCATTCTGGGGGCTCTTTATTGCTTGCATTCTGAATTCTGTTTTCTCAGTGTCTGATCTCTCAAGGGTCTGTGTGAGACCTATATTTTTCTTTTGTTTTTTCTTCATTTGTGCAGATTCTTCTCCCCATTTTTTCTTCTCCCCACTTCTTTAATTTTGTTTTTCAGGGGTGGCAGGGTTGCTTTTACTTCTGTTTGTTTGATCTCCAATCTTCCTTGTATGAATCCTCTAGCTTTGATTACTTCTGGAGTTTGACTGTGGGCTGAGAGTTGTACTTTTTTTTTTTTTTTGCAGTTTTGAGGGGGAGGCTGCAGTTCAGATTCTATCTACAGATCACAGTATCCACCAACAGGTGTATAATTATCCTGGAACCTACTTCTCACTGCCTTGCAATCAGTCCATGCAGTGGGGGACTCCCTGAAAGCAAAATGTAGTAAGAGAAAGGAAAGGAATGGAACAGGGGAGGGGAGGAAAAGGAAGGTGGAAAGTGAGAAGAAAAAGAGGGAAAACAGACAATGTACCAACTAATAAATGGAAAGAGACACAAAGACAGAAAAGATTAAGAAAAAAACAAAAACAAAAAACTAAAGCATACAGACAATCATACAGACACACAAGCCAATCAACCTCCTTATTGATACCATTCCCTTACACAAGCATGAAGCCTAAAAAATAAAAAAAATCAGTACACTAACAGAGGCAAAGCTACTACTTAAATGCTATCAATAACAGTAAGAGAGAAAAAAAGAGGAAAAAACAAAGATAAGTAAAACAAACATACAAAGAATACAAATAGAAAAAAAATTTTAAAAGGGAACCAAGCATGCTCTTAGCTCAATTCTCTAAGTCCAATGTACTTTCAGCTCTGATCTCTAGTTCTTATTGCAGGCTGGTAGGATCTGATGCCCCAGGCCTGCTGCAGGGGGGGATTTGATCAGATCTAAGCTCAGTCAGCTTGCTGCCTGAGAAGTCTGCCATTCAATCTGAGCTATGTCTGATCTAGCATGGGGGAGGGGTATCTGTCTTTCCCAGTTTGATTTTATTACTTTAGATCTCAAGCTGGAGGCAGGTGGAGCTGGACAGAGCCAGCAAATTGTTCTCTGACCCACCTGCTGAACTGGGGGAGGGCTAAGTGTGGGATGGCCAGGAGCTGCAGATCAGTGTGGCACTGGGTGGCTCTGGCAGGATGGATCTGTGCAGCAGACATGGGGGCCTAGAGCTACGTGGACCAGGGATTGAGGGCCACCTTGGGCAGTGGGGAGAGAGAAGCCATGGGGAGGGAGAAGCCACAGGAAAGAGCAGCAGCGGAGGTGGGCTCTTCAGCAGTGCAGTGTGAGGAAAGAACTCCACAGTCGGGAAGTTAGAGCTGACACCAGAGGGGCAGCAACTGCAGGAGGGAGCAGCAGTGGAGGCGGCTGAGCCAGCAGTGCAGTGCATGGAACCAAGGGCCTCCAGCCCACAGAGCATGTGGCCAGTGGCGTCGGAGGTGGCGGCAGCTGCAGCGGCAAATAGAGCAGTGTGTGGGGCTGTTTTCTGTCAGCCCTCAGACCTGTGCAGTTGGCCAAAGAGTAGGCTGGCGGTAGCAGGAGCGGGAGGCACCAAAGGAGAGCAAGAGTCCCTATGGTGACTCAGTTTCGCAGAGAGTCTCACGGATCAACTTGCTCCTTCGCCATCTTGCTTATTTTAAATAAATTATTTTTATGGAAAGAATGCAAATTATACAAAAAAACTCAACATCTAAATTCCATCAGCATCTGTCTAAATGTATTGGTAAGGAAAATTAATATTTTGATAATTGCAAAAGATTCATATGCAACTTATGAATCGATAAATCCAACATTCATCCTAGAACCATCTTATGTAACTTTAGCAATAATTTAGCTCAAAGCTGACTTTTTTTTAAGAGAGTATGTTTACATTTGCCCTTTTTTGGTATAAATTTAAGGTGTACAAATGCAATTTTGTTATATGAATATGTTAATGTAGTGACGAAGTCATAGCTTTCATTGTATTTATCACCTGAATAACATACGGTGCATCCTATAAATAACTTTTCATTACCCATCCCTCCTGTCAAACCCCACACTTTTCCCAGTCTCCAGTGTCTGTCAGCACCCTTTATGTTTATGACTATACACTATTTAGTTTCCACTAATAAGTGAGAACATGAAGTAATTGATTTCCTGTTTCTGAGTTGTTTCACTTAAGATAATGTCCTCCAGTTCCATTCATGTTGCTACCAGAGACATGATTTCATTCTTTTTTTATGACTGAATAGCATACCTATCTGGATATATAACACATTTTTATCCAGTCATCTGTTGATGAACACTTAGGTTGATTCTATATCTATCTTTGCTATTATGAATACTACTGCAATAAATATACTAGTGCAGATATCTTTTTGATACAGTGATTTATTTTTCTTTGAGTAGATACCCAGTAGCAAGATTGCTGGATCAAATGGCAGGTCTATTTTCAGTTCTTTGAAGCTTGAATATTACTTTGAATCAACAAAACTCTCTCTTTATTGTATTTTTCTACAATGTTGAAACTAATTGTTATTTATCCCAACTTAAAAAAAAAACTGTATGACTTTAAGGTTTTTTTTTACAGCATGTAATAAGCCTAAAATCACCACTACACCTAACAAGTAACAAGTTGAACAATCTAAAAAATCAACAGCTCTTGTAAATTTCTTCAGAGAAATGAAGTCACAGGGTAAAGGGCTGTCTCTAAAGTTGGAGTAAAATAAAGGCATATATAGAGAATCACCATTTATCCTTGAGCAGAAATATCTACAGGAACCACTGTCTTGCTAGAAAAACCAAAATTATACTTGACAAAATTCTGGAGGTTTACAGAGGACAAACATGAAAAATAAAACTTTCAGGAAGAATGATTCATAAGTGGGTTGGGAGCACACCCTTGAGTTTTTATTCCAGGTATGACACTAGTTCCTTACAGCGAATATTGGAAAAATACTCTTCAGTAGTAAGAGGCAGAAAGGAGTGCTTTTGAAATAAGTGCAAGCATTCTGTTGTTTTTTTAAACAAGGTCTGACATTAGGAGAAATTATTTTGCCAGAGCCTAACCTTCAAGAGTCTATCAGAACCTAACCTACCTGGAGGAAGGGAAATATCAAACTTCAAATAGATCTAACACAACCATAGAGACAGGAAAATAGTGAACTTTAGCCTCCCTAGCCATTCTGTTCTACCTAAAGGTGAAGAGGACTGAGAAGCACTAGGCAAAGTTCCAAGGGTATAGGATCACCAAAATATTGACACCAAATCCCAGAATTGTAGAATACGTCCCCTCTCACCACTGCCTTACTAAAAGCCTATTCACAGTTTCTTTTACCCAAAACTCCCATGGTCACCTTGAAAAGAAGGAAAAAAAGCACAAAGCAGAAAATTTCACTCACAATTTGAAGACACAGAACAAGCATCCCAACCAAACAAGGTTGCTGAAATTATCAGACTAAGCAGGATGCAGTGGCTCACGCCTATAATCCCAGCATTTTGGAGGCCAAGGTGAGAGTATTAGTATTGCCTGAGCCCAAGGTTCAAGACCAATCTGGGCAAATTGGTGAGACATCATTTCTATGATAAATAAAAAAATTAGTCAGACGTGGTGGTGCTTGCCTGTAATTCTGGCTACTTGGAAAGTTGAGGCAGAAAGATTATCTGAGTCCAGCAGGTCAAGGCTGCAGTGGCATGAGCAGCATGCCACTGCACTCCAGCCTGAGTGACAGAGTGAGACTCCAACTCAAAAAAAAAAAAAAAAATTATCAGACTAGGAATTTTAAACAAGTGTAATTAATAGACAAGTGTTCCAATAAAGTAGTCAATACACAAGAATCAATGTGTAATGTGAGCAGAGAAATCAAAATTCTAAGAATTAAAAAAGTCTTCAACAGGCTCATTAGTAAAATGGATTTAATGGAAGAAAAAATCTCTGAATTTTAGAATATATCAACAAGGCCGGACTCGGTAGCTCAGCCTGTAATCCCAGCATTTTGGGAGGCCAAAGCGAGAGGACTGCCTGAGCCCGTGTGTTTGAGATCCACCCAGGCAACTTGGTGAGACCTCGTCTCTACAGTAAATAAAAAACTAGCTGGGCGTGGTAGCATGTGCCTGTGGTTCTGGCTACTTGGAAGGCTGAGGCAGAAGGATTGCTGGAGCCCAGCATGCCACTGCACGCCAGTCTGGGTGACAGAGTGAGACTCCAACTCAAAAAAAAAAAAAAAAAAATATATATATATATATATATCAACAAAACTTCCAAAATTAAAAATCAAAGGGAAAATAGATTGAAAAATGGAACACGATGTCCAAGGACTCTAGACCAACTGCAAAAGTGTAACATACACATAATGGTAATGCCAAAAGGCAAAGACAGACAAAAAAGAAGAAGAAGACATATTTGAAGCAGTAACTGAGAATTTCTCCAAATTAATGTCAGACACCAAACCACAGATCCAGGAAACTCTATGAACACTAAATGGAATGCATGCTAGTAAAACAAAACAAAACAAAAAACTATGCCTAGGCATATAATATTTAAGCTCAGGAATATCAAGATTTTTTTCAAAATTGAAAGAAGCAGAAAGGAAAGAAAACCCTTACCTACAGAAGAAAACAATTTTAAAAAAACACATCCATCCATCTTCTTCTTAGAAACCATGTAAGCAAGAAGAGTACAAAATGAAATATTTAAAGTGCTGAGAAAATAAAAACACCACCCTGGAATTCTATACTCTGAAAAATTACCCTACAAAAATAAAGGAAAAATATTTTCTTGAAGTAATATTGAAGGAAATTGTTGCCAGTAGAACTTCCTTGTAAGAAATGCTAAAAACTATTCAGACAGAAGAAAAACAATATATAGTTCAGAAATAGATTCTAATGTGTTCACTGATGAGTTTCAACAGATAAGAAAGAAATTATTTTCATTCTCTGCAATTTATTTCACAACATAGAAGGAGAGGGAATGCTTCCTAACTCATTCTATGATGCCAGTATTACTCTTTTGTTTGTTTTTTCTTTAAAAGGTACAATTCAGGATTAGTTATACAAGTGATCACTGTAGTACAGGTAAAGTTTGGGCCTCCCTTTGATCCTTACTTTACCTGAATTGAAATCAGGCATCCTTATTGATATTGTCACCCTCCTCCTCTCCTCTGGTGATGTGGGTTTTTCAGATCAGCCTGGGCTTCAATGGGTCAGTCAGCCAAGCCCCAGAGAGGATAGTCTGCAGGGGCTGGTAAATCTAGCCCCGGAAGCATCACCTCTAATGGGCTGGCAAGCCAAGCCCCGGAGTGTTACTGGTTTGGTGGGGTGGCAAGCCTAGTCCCCTGGGTGTCTCAACTTTGGAGTCTCACCTTCCTCCCGCAGCTCTCTGGTTCAGCCAGCTCTGACAATCTTCTGCAGTCCCTCAGGTTGCAGCTCTTCAGGGTAGAGGTTCTTGTCCCATGCCCAGGAAGAATGAGGTACATGGACCAGGGCCCAGAAAGTGAGCAAGCAGGATTTACTGAGAGGACAGAAAAGTTCCTACAATGGGAGGGGGCTGGAAGAGGTTGCCCATCTGGGACTGAAAACCTGGTAATTATATAGCCCTAAGTCCAATCTGATTGGCTACCATGAGCTGTGTGCTGTAGCTGTTCTGATTGGTCAGTATTAAGGACCAATCAGCAGGAGGTAGGGGCCTAATGGTGAGCTAATTGGTTGCTTTTTAATCTCAGCGGTGAGTACCTAAGCTCTAACTTGATAGGATCCCAGGGAGTTCACTACATTGTTACCAGTGGACCCACCTGTCTGCCTAGCCTTTCTCTAGCTATCTCCTGTCTCACTGTCAGTATCCCACTACTGCCAATCCCTTTCTTATAGTATTATGTTAAATGTTCAGGGTCTCCTTGTGAGTGAGAACACATGATACTCAGTTCTTTGTTTCTGTGATAGATCATTGAATATTATAGACTCTAAATCCATTCGAGTTGCTGTGAAATCCATGTTTGTCCTTCTTTATGGCTGCAGAATATTCCATCATGTATATGTACGATTTTTTTAAATCCAGTTCAGTTTCTATAGGCAGTATAGTTGGTTCCATGTTTTTGCTATTGTGAATGGTGCTGCAGTAAATAGGCAGCATTACTCTTAATTTCAAACCAGTCATAAACATTACAAAATAAGAAAGCTACAAATCAATATTTCCCATGAACATGATACAAAAATCAACAAGATATTAGCTAATCAAATCCAACAATGTATTTTTAAAATTACACATGACAATTAAGTAGGATTTATTGTAGATATGCAAGAATAGACTACCATATGAAAATTAATTAATGCTGTCTATTACATAAATAGGCTAATGGGAAAAAAATCATAATTATATCAATAAATGGAGACAAAACATTTGACAATATCTGACGCCTATGATAAAACTTTCATGATAAAAACTTTCAGCAAAGTAGGACCTGAGAGGGTTTTCTTCAGCCTAATAAAGAACATATACAACAAACCTGAAGCTAACATCATACTTAAATGTGAGAAAAGAAGCTTTCTTGCTAAGATTAGGAAAAAGACAAGAATGTTCCCTCTCATTCCTGCTTTCCAACACCATTTTGGAATTATTAGCTAATGCAATAAGACAACAAAAGGAAATACAATTTATGCAAAAGAGAAAGGCATAAATAAATGTTTTTGTTTATAGATGTTTTTCAGTGTAGAAAATCCAAAAGAATCAACAATAACCATGAAAGAAGCCCTAGAACTAAGAGGCGATTACAGCAAAATTGCAAGACACAACATCAATATACAAAAGTCAATTGCTTTTCTATACACAACCAATGAACCAGTGGGATTTAAAATTAAAAACACATTACTATTTACATTGACACACCAAATATAATACTTAAGTATAAATCTTACCAAATATGTATAAGATCAATATGATGAAAACTATAAAATATTGATGAAAGATATCAAAGACAAATTAAATAAATTGTATCTATGTGCATGGGTAGGAAAACTCAATTTTATCAAAACATTAGTTTTTTTTATTGTTGGTTTTTAACTTGATCTTTAGAGTCAACACAACGCTAATAAAAAAATTCCAGTGCCGGGCTCGGTGGCTCAGCCTGTAATCTCGCGCCTTTCGGAGGCTGAGGTGAGTGGATAGCCTGAGCCCGCGGGTTCAAGACCCGCTTGGGCAGCAAGACCTTATCTCCACAATAAATCAAAAAATCAGCCAGCATAGTAGCACATGCTTGTAATTCCGGCTACTTGGAAGGCTGAGGCGGAAGGATCACCGGAGCCCATCAGGTCGAGGCTGCGGTGGCCGGAAGCGACCACTGCACTCCAGTCTGGGCGACAGAATGAGACTCCAACTCAAAAAAAAAAAAAAAAATCCAGAAAAACTACTTTGTAGATATTGAAAAGTTGATTCTAAAGTTTATATGTAGAGGCAAAGGATCCAGAATACTCAACTAATGTTGAAGGAAAAGAACAAAGACAAAAGATACTACCTGACTTTAAGACTTACTATAAATGGTAACTGAGACAGTGTGGTATAGATGAAACAAACAACAGACAGAGAAATGAGACAGAGTAAAGAACCTGGAAATAGATCCTTATAAATATAGTCAACTGTTCTATGACAAATGTACAAAGACGATAGAGGAACATTCATATGAAAAAAAAAATCTAGGCATAAATCTTATACTCTTTATGAAAACTAACTCACAATGTATGATGGACCTAAAGATAAAGCACAAGACTATAAAGCTCCTAGGAGTTATAAAAGAAAACCTATATGACATTGGTTTAATAATAACATTTTCGATACAGCACTAATGACATGATCAATGCATAAAAGAAAATAATTGATACGCTGAATTTTATTACAATTAAAAAACCGTACTCTGTGAAAGACAATGTCAAGTGAATGAAAGGATAAGCCACAGACTGGGAACAAATATCTGTAGAAGACTTATCTGATAAAGGACTGTCCATAACAGAAAATAATTTAAAATTCAACAGCAACAAATATATGAACAACACAATTAAATCATGACCAAACCAGCTGAACAAACACCTTACCAAAAAAGATATACAGAAAATAAGTAAGCATATGAAAATATGTTTTCCACATCATATATAATTCGGAATTACAAATATATATATATATATATATATATATTCCCAACTATATGACATTCTGAAAAGGCAAAACTATGGAGATAACAAAGAAGATCAGTGTTTGCCAAGGATTAAGCAGGAGAAAGGGATAAATAGGCAGAAGATAGAAGACTCTTATGGCAATGAAATCATTTTGAATAATAATGTAATAGTGGATACATGTCATCATGCATTTATCAAAGCCATAGAATGTACAACACTAAGAGTGAGCCCTAACATAAACGACGGGTTTTGCATGATAATGACGAGTCAAGGTAGGTTCATCCATTGTAACAAATACATCACTCTGGTGCATAGTATCGGTAGAGGTGAAGGTTGAACATATGGAATCTCTCTGTACTTTTCACACCATTTGGGTGTGAACCTAAAACTGTCCTAAAAATATTCATAATAAAAAACAGTTCTCATACCTACTTTATCCTTCAGGTACTTTTCCTTATCTTGAAATCATTTATATCCAAACTTTTCAAAAAACCCCACTAATTTTGCCAGTTTCCAATTTCTCTTTCCTTTCTTTCTTGAAGCTATCATGGCTAGATTTTGAACACATTACCAAAATGTTTTTACCAATATCACCAATGATCTCCATATTGCTATATTTAATAATTAATTTTCAGTTCATATTTCATTTGACTATGTATAGTAAATGATGCATTTATTTGACTGCCAGGTCCTCACAGTTTTCTGTATTTTTTTAACTTGCTGTTCCCTCTTTTTCACCTACTGATCCTTAATATGTCTTCCAAGTTTCTCATTTGAGTACTTACATATTCATAACTTAGAGCATGCTTGTTTACCATCTACATTTACTGAAGAGGTGATCTCATTCAGTTACATATTGAAATCTGCCCAATTTATATGCCCAGTGTGAATCTCTTCTCTGAATTTCAGACATGTGCATAATGAACATTTCTACATTGCAAATGTAATATGTCCAGTATCAATCTCCTTGATCTTCCCATTCAAAACTGCTCATTTCATAATCTTTCTGTTATAAGACCAAAAGAATTTTATTTTCCCAGTTATGCAGATAAAAGATTTGACATTAAATTTGTCTCCCCTGCTGTCTTATAGCCATTATACAGAGGGAGTGAAAAAAAAAAGTATGCACATTTTAAGTAAGCCATCCGCTGAAAAGATGGCCTTAATAAAATGAATGTTAACCTCACCATGCAAAAGGTAGGACAGTCAAAGAAAATGGCAGAAGTCACAAGCACAGTTGAACAAATGTCATACTACACATTGTTACTGTAATTTAATTTAACTTTGAAAGGTAATACATAGATAACTCTTAAAATGTGTATACGTTTTTGGCACCCCTGTATTTTCTTTATAGTCAACAACTTTTATTGACTTTTTCCTCCCAGAACATAAAAAATTCAGTCAATTCTTACCTTCTGCTGCAACTTTGGTTAATCCACCATTGTGCTTCTGATTTTTTCATTTCTTCTGTTTTAAAGGCTATTCTCAAAGTAACAGTCAGAGTGATTTTAGCAAAGCATAGGCCATGGAAATTCATTTCTCTGCTCAAAGCTTCTAAATTTACCTAAATCCGTAAGAAGTGAAGATTCTTACTGGACCTACAAGATCTTACATAATCTGTTCTTTCATTATATCCCAATTTCATATCCTAATATTCTCTCTTACTCACTTTATTCTTTCAACATTGTCCTTCCTCACTGTCCTCCTTCAAATATTACCATAGAATCCCATCCTAGGGTCTTTGCATTTGCTTATCTCTCTGGCAGCAGCATTCTTTGTAAAGATTTGCTTCTAGCTCACTCTCTTAGCCACTTGTGGTTCTATTCAATGATTACTATATTGACCATTTCCTGACTACCTACAAGATTTTCATCCTCAAAATATCCTGTCTTTTTAAAAATTTATATCTAGAGTCATTAACATCATTTACCATACTATATATTTTTCATTTTTAAAAAATTTTTTGCTTAAGTTCAAAAGTCTGCAAGTTTTCTAATGAATGGAATTGTACTCTTTTTTATTATCTTCTGCATCCTGAAGTCTGATAGCTTCATAAAATATATTTGAAGAATAAATAGAACAAGATACACTTAAAATGCAGTATGCCATTTTGTTACAATATCATAATGATGATAATTTCTTAAGTAAATGTTTACCAATTTAAACACAAATTTTGCATTAGTATTTGCCATCCTTGGGCACCAGAATGCTGTATTATTTAGGTGAACTTGAATCTGGTTTTATTTCTAGACATTTCTTCAATTTATCTTCACAGTTGAAGAATATATATCTATATACATTATCTAAATATTTTGATACCTGACTTTATGCTTAAAAGAGTCTTGTTTGCTTTATACTAATATTTAGAGATGTGTCTGATAAATCAGTTAGCAAGATATAAATAAAATAAAATCTTAGAGATAAAATAGGTTTTCACACTATCTACCTAAACATTCTCATTTCTTGTGAAGAGAATATTTTTAAACTCATTATTTGCTTGGAAAAATATTATAAAACACAACTAGGCTAAGCACATTTATTTCATCCATTTCTAGAGCCAACTATAGCACTTTCCTCAATTTTCCTAATAATCAAAGAGTAAATTGTAGAGTTTGGCAAGATAGATGAAAGTAGATGGTGGTAAACATAAACGGTGTAATCTTCAAAAAAGAAAACTATTAAATGACCTAAATCACCAATCAATATACATAACTGCAAAATAAAAACAGCATAGTAATGAAATTCATTTGTAGGATAGCAATAAACAGCATATAATGGATTTTTGAATTTCTTTACTGCTGTTATAATGACAACAGAATATTTCCTGGGTTGTATTGTCATTGGCCCTTGTAGGAAAGGCAGATAAAACAGTGCTAATTTGTTAGGTTAATAAGAACAAAGACAATTATGGTTGGTACTTAATGTCTATTCTCCAATTAGAGGAAATAATTGAGCAAGGAAAATAGAGATAGATTGAGGCCCCTCATCTTCTCTTTTATTTAGTCTTTTCCATAGAGCCAAAACATTTCATTTTCCTCAATACACAAATCTCCATCAGATCTTTTGCCAATGAAAATGAATTAAAATTATAATATCATGATAAGTCCCCCATAGGCAAATATAATAGAGACAAAAAGTAGATAAGTTATTGCCTAGGGTCAGGAAATAGAAGGGAGAAGATAGATCATGAAGAGAGCAGGATTGAAAAATGACTACTAATGTAAGGAGGCTTTTGACAGATTCTCTTGGGTTTTCAAGGTACACAATCATATCATCTGCAAAGAGAGATAAAGTCTCAGGATACAAAATAAATGTACAAAAGACAATCGCATTTCTCTACACCAATAATAAACAAACAGAAACCCAAATAAAAAACACAATTCCATTCACAATAGCCACAAAAAAAAAAAAAAAAAATGAAATACCTTGGCATCTTCCTAACCACTGCTCAAAGAAATCAAAGATGACACAAACAAGTGGAAAAATATCCCATGCTCATGGATTGGAAGAATCAACATTGTGAAGATGTCCATCTTACCCAAGGCAATCTACAAATTCAATGCAATACCCATCAAATTGCCAACAACATTCTTCTCAGACCTGGAAAAACAACACAGGAATTCATATGGAAACACAAACATACAAGAATAGCCAGAACAATCCTCAGCAAAAAAAACAAAGCAGGTAGTATCACATTACCAGACTTCAAACTTTACTATTAAGCTACAATCATCAAAACAGCTTGGTATTGATACAGGAACAGGCATATAGATCAATGGAATAGAACTGAGATTCCAGAAGTAAAACCTCAATTTCTCAACCAACTCATCTTCGACAAACCCCCCACCACCTACCACTGGGGAGAGGAGAACCTATTCAGTAAATGGTGCTGGGAAAACTGGCTGACCACATGCAGAAGATTGAAACAGGACCCCTATCTATCCCCATGCACAAAGGTTAACTCCAAATGGATCAGAGACCTAAACGTAAAACCTCAAACCATAAGAACCTTAGAAAAGGAAGGAAATACCCTCATCGAAATCGGAACTGGCATTCAATTCCTGAACAAACCCGAAACCCACAGGTCATGAGAGAGAAGATAGACAAGTGGACCTTATTAAACTGACAAGCTTCTGCAAAGCCAAAGAAACCATCAAGAGAGCAGGGAGACAGCCTACAGACTGGGAAAAAGTATTTGGCAACTCCAGGTCTGACAAAGCCTTAACATCCTGGATCTACAAGGAACTCAAACGTGCTGAAAAGAAAAAAACAAACAACCCCATTATCAAATGGGCAAAAGATATGAACAGACACTTCACAAAAGAAGACATCCGAGCAGCCAACAAACATATGAAGAAATGCTCAACCTCACTAATCATCAGGGAGATGCAAATCAAAACCACACTGAGATACCACCTAACTCCAGTCAGAATGGCAATTATCAGCAACTCAAAAAATAACAGCTGCTGGAGAGGGTGTGATGAAAAGGGAGCACTTCTACACTGTTGGTGGGAGTGTAAACTAGTGCAACCTCTGTGGAAAGCAGTGTGGCGATTCCTAAAAGCTCTAAAAATCAACCTTCCATATGACCCCGCAACCCCCCTACTGGGAATATACCCTAAGGAACACAAATCACTCTATAAAAAAGATATCTGCACACGTATGTTTATCACAGCGTTGTTCACAATACCAAGAACCTGGAAACAACCATGCTGCCCATCAAAAGAGGACTGGATTAAAAAAATGTGGTACATATACACGATGGAATACTACACAGCCATAAAAAAGAACAAAATCATGAATTTTGCAGTAACCTGGATGGAACTAGAGTCTATAATACTGAGTGACCTCTCACAGAAACAAAGATCCGAGTATCACATGTTCTCACTCATTTAATGGACCTTGAACATCCAATGTAATACCGTAAGAAAATGACTGACAGTACTGGGAAACTATGGGGGGGAGGAGGATGGGATTAACAGTCGCAAATATCTGTCTGGGAATGGGAAACACCTCTTATCAACAGGGTGCCTGAATGAAACGTAATTGTACACCTAACCCTTAACTGTACCCCAAAAAATCATAATAAAAAATATTGATTAAAAAAAAAGAAGGCCGGGCTCAGTGGCTCAGCCTGTAATCCCGTGCCTTTGCGAGGCTGAGGTGAGTGGATTGCCTGAGCCCGCGGGTTCGAGACCCGCCTGGGCAGCGAGACCTCATCTCTACAATAAATCAAAAAATTAGCCGGGCGTGGTAGCGCACGTCTGTAGTTCCAGCTACATGGAAGGCTGAGGCGGAAGGATCGCCGGAGCCCAGCAGGTCGAGGCTGCGGTGGCCGGGAGCGGCCACTGCACTCCAGTCTGAGTGACAGAGTGAGACTCCAACTCAAAAGAAAAAGAAAAATGACTACTAATAGTTACTAGTTATGGAGTTTCTTTTGCGTGTAATACAAATGCTTTAAAATTAATTGTGGTGTTAGTTGTATAACTCTGTGGGCAAACTAAATATCATTGTATTCTGCACTAAAGTGAGTGAATTTTATGATATATGAATTGCATCTCAATAAAGATATTCTACTATCAATCTAGCCTGAGTTTGAAGGTTTTCTTACCTTGTTTGTCCCAGCACTGTCGACATGACTTCTTTGAAAAGAAACAAATAATCATGTTACTTCCTGACTTAAAGTGCTTATATATTGCTTATTGTGCTAAATCAAATTGAAACTAAGCTGAAATATCAAAACATTTATTGATGTTCTGTTACTTTTTAGGGGCGTTCAATTTATTGTTTAGTTTCATAACAGTTTTTTATTTAAAAAAATTTCCCTCAGTTGCTGGACTTTGAAATCCTTAAGCAAAATGGTAGTACTTTAATTTCCATATTCAACATGCCCAATCAAGTACAATGTACATGCTTAGTAGCTCATAACTTGCATTATGAACTACTAAATTTTGTCAATTATACTAAAAATTATAATACTCATTCATACTAAGTCAAAAAATCACATAGTACTTCCATATTTTTATTACTAAATCTCCAAGTAAAGGTAAGGACCTAAAGTGTCTGACCAATGTTAAATATTAAATAAATCAGTCCATATATATGAATATAAATTTTTTTATTCTAAGCTTTACTGTATAATATATTTAGTCTTATTATTTATTTAATATGAGGTTGAATTGTTATGAAATACAAGTTGTATACAAGGAAACATACTGTTCCTACAGCTAAGATGACCTTTTGGGACCAAACATAATAGAATTGGCTTATTCTGGGGTCAAAGGGAAAGTGAGTTGATATTCAAGCAACATTAACCAGTTTCATTGCCATTCAGAATACATTAAACAATATGTTGGTCAGACAAAACATATCTTTCTAGCAGACTATGCACTGCTGACTAGCCACTACAAACTTTTTTTTAATTCTCTTTCTATAACTGATTCTACACACAGCTGCACCAACTATTGTCCACTACTGCCTGCATCAGTGCTCTGGTTTTAGTAAGTAACCTGGTTGGAAGACCAATTCAAAATCAACCTAAGGAGAATGGGATAAACAGAAAACAATATTTCAGAGTGAGCTCTGTAAATTTTCTAGCTGAGAATTGTTGATGATGTATTCATTGGAACATTGTAACAGTGTTTAATTGGGTGCTTTTCATTTTCTGGCACATATTGCTCACTGAGATATAAACGATTTTTTTGTTATAAATTTGGGAATACTAACACAATAGTCTATATTCACTTATTTGCACTGTTACGTGACTCTAAGGAAGTTAGGTTTTATGGTTTTGTATTCAAACATGATCACATTAGCTGAGCATAAAAATATTTATTCGTGCATAAAATATTTTTAAGAGCCTAATATTTATGAAACTATTATAAAAATGGAGAAATAACAACGATTGGATTTGTTTCAAATCTATGTTATAGATAAAGATATATTCGACTCATGCTTGTGTCCCAGCACTTTGGAAACCCAAGGAGGGAAGATTGCTTGAGCCCAAGAGTTCGACACCCACCTATACAACTTAGTGAGACCTTACTCGTCTCTACAAAAAAAACTAAATAAATAAAAATTGAAAAATTAGGCAGGTGTGGTGACACATATCTGTAATCCCAACTACTCCAGAGGCTTAGCAGGAGTATTACCTGGGCTCAGGAGTTTGAGGCTGTAATGAGCTGTGATCATGTGATCATGCCACTAAACTCCTGGCTGGGCAACAGAGTGAGACCCTGACACACAAACACGGACAAGAGAGAGAGAGAGAGAGAGAGAGATTCTGTATTACCATCAAGTCAGATGTCACTTTCCTGATATTTTCCTTTGAATCCACTTTAGTCTTTAATAAAAAACTAATTAATACTCGAAGTTATTCTTAGAGAATTTTTGTGTTTATTATTACTAATGTTGGGGCAATACTAGTGCTTTTATAATTTAAATATGATTTACTCTTTGTATAGAATAATTTGGGATTTGTTCTAGGTATGAATTATTGTCATTTTAGCTGTCCTCTAGGATAGGACTTACTACCTATAGACAGCATATGCATGTTTTACTGCAAAGACAGATTTAAGCATACCTTTGACTATATGATTTCAGTATAACCCCTCACACTCTTTATCAGAGAGTATAGGAATGACAATAAAAACTTTCAACTGACACTTGAGGGAAAAAAATCCACAAGTTTCCTTTAATTACATAAACAAATGATATGTACTTAATATTTTATATGTTCTAGTATTTTTATTTTGTTCCAAAACTGAACCACTCTGTCATTCTTCTATATGCATGAAATATACATGTGTAACAAGTAAACAATATTAAATTTTTACAGGTGGTCAGAACAAAGTTACTAAAAACATCAGCTTCCAAAATGGTGATATTTGTTGACTGCTAATCATCCTGAAGAACTTTACTCAAAATCATGCTTTTGAGATGCTGGTTAGATTAATCATGACTTTCAAACTCTTAATTCAAATATATAATGATAATCTGAGACAAATATATTTAAGTAGGTAATCACACTAAGAGTGTTATTTTCTTTTCTTTTTTTTTTTTTTGAGTTGGAGTCTCACTCTGTTGCCCAGACTGGAGTGCAGTGGCCGCTCCCGGCCACCGCAGCCTCGACCTGCTGGGCTCCGGCGATCCTTCCGCCTCAGCCTTCCGAGTAGCCGGAATTACAGGCATGCGCTACCACACCCGGCTGATTTTTTGATTTATTGTAGAGATGAGGTCTCGCTGCCCAGGCGGGTCTTGAACCCACGGGCTCAGGCAATCCACTCACCTCAGCCTCCCAAAGGTGCGGGATTACAGGCAGAGCCACCGAGCCCGGCTGAGTGTTATTTTCTTTTGTGACTACATAATATTTCAAAATCTTAGCAATTAAAACATTTCATATATTAGTTACAGATACCGAGACATACTCAGAGCAAATTCTTGAAGATCCATTTAAGCTTAGTAAAATAGTAAATTCACAGTAAAAGTCAATTATGTGCTGGACTTATTTCTCATCTTATTTTTATTTCACGCCTGGTTACATACATTTTTAAAAACTAAATACTCAAGTTATGCCTTATGCAGGTTTTGGAAATCAAACTAATTGTTATTTACATTAACATGCTCACAGTGTTGCTGAATTTTCGCATAGAAGATAGCTGGCATTTTCAATTTAGCTAAACAAAACTGCTGATTTTATTCTATCTTAGAAAATAAGATCTTCAGGGCATAAAATTGAATTGCCCATTCTGCTGAGTTCATGGCATTTGTTGCCACATTTTGGTTTTATATTTTATTTTGTTTTTACTTGTCACCTTAAACATACATCCAATCCCATCAGCTGAAATACTCTTGTTGCTTCACTACAAATTCTTCCAATTAACATATGTGAGTGTATTTAAATATTTATGTAAGTGAAATAGTACAGCTATATAGTTTATAATTTACATAAATAGCATTGTAATGTATGTCGCGCTGTTTTTTTCTTAAAATTGAAAAAAATAAATAAATTTTGAGGTCTACCTAGACTGCTCCAATAGATGTACTTATTGGCTGAATATTACAACATATAGTTGGCCTCCAACCCTTTGTTATCACAAACAATGCTGAAGGGTGGTTTCAGAAGCAGCAGTAAATTTCCATACAGCAAATTGATGGGTGGTCCTGGAGATTATAATTCTGACATCATATAGGCACAATGACAGCAAAGTGTCTTCCAGGTCTGCTTCATA
This sequence comes from Cephalopachus bancanus, assembly GCA_027257055.1. Classification (NCBI taxonomy): domain Eukaryota; kingdom Metazoa; phylum Chordata; class Mammalia; order Primates; family Tarsiidae; genus Cephalopachus; species Cephalopachus bancanus. Next base: position 2,412,047 of record JAPVLO010000127.1, on the reverse strand, counting down.
GCAATAATAGAGATGCCATCACATTTTCTTTTTAAGATATATGCTTCCATCTGGTATCTGCAGTGGGAAATCTGAGGACATTCTTCACTGATAAAGCATCAAGTTGCTGGACATTGTGAACACTTCTCTTAAAGTAACAATTGTCTCCCAGGTTATTGAGTTATAGTCTCTTCTCTGGGTAACTTAAAGAAAAAGTTACTTCAATTTTAAGTTCCATCAATCTTACAGGATTGAAATAATATTTTATTTGTTGCTTTAATTATAATTACTTAAATCATTGTGTAACTGAGAATTTATTAATACGCCCATTTAAATTCCTACCAACAGTGTTGAAGCATTGCCTTTTCTCCACATCCTCGCCTGCATCTGTTGTTTTTTGTTTTATTAATGATAGCTAGTCTTACTGGAGTTAGGTGACATCTCAATGTGGCTTGGATTTGCATTTCTCTGATGATTAGTGAGGCTAAGCATTAGTTTTTTCATGTGTCCGTTGGCTGCTTGTATGTCTTGAGAAGTGTCTTTTGCTCACTTTTTAATGGGGCTATTTGTTTTTCCTTTTTAGCACGTTTAAGTTCCTTGTAGATCCTGGATGTTAAGCCTTTGTCAGATACGCAGTAAGTAAATTTTTTTCCCATTCTGTGTGCTGTCTCCCAGATCACTTGATGGTTTCTTTGCTTTGCAGAAGCTTTTCAGTTTGATGAGGTCCCACTTCTCTAACTTATTTCTTATGACATGGGCATTCGGGGTTTTGATCAGGAATTGCTTGCCTATTCTGATTTCCCTAAAGGTGTCTCCTGCGTTTTCTAAGATTCTTAAAGTTTGAGGTATGGCATTTTGGTTTTTGATCTATTTGGAGTTGATTTTTGTATATGATGATAGGTAGGGGTCCTGTTTCATTCTTCTGCACATGGTCAGCCAGTTTTCCCAGCACCATTTACTGAATAAGTTCTCCTCTCCCCAGTGGTTTTTGTTGAAGACTTTGCCCAAGATGAGCTGGTAGGTGATTCCTAAAAGAGCTAGACATTGACTTTCCATATGACCCAGCAATCCTCCTTCTGGGAATACACCTGGAGGAACTTCAACTATTCTACAAAAAAAGATTCCTGCACATGCATATTTATTGAAGCATTATTTACAGTAGCAAAAGCATGGAACCAATCATGCTGCCAATGGAACTCGATTAAAAAAAAAAGTGGTACATATGCACGATGGAATATTATGCAGCCATAAAGAAGAACAAAATTATGGACTCACAGCAACTTGGATGGATTTAGATATAAAATATTCAGTGATTCAACACAGAAACACAGAGTATCAATATTCTCATAAATGAACACTGAACATTTACTTTAATACAATAATAAAGGGATTGGCAGTAGCAGGATACTGCCAGGAGGAGGGATGTGATGGAGGCAGACATAATCTCAACCAGGTTCCCATTTCACCTGGTTGTTATATCTATTACTTTTTGGTTTGAAATTTTGTAAATATTTTCTTCCATTCTCTTACCTTTTTTATGTGGAATAACTTTTATTGAACAAACATTGCTAATTTTGATTTAGTCAAATATGCATCAATTTTCTTTGCTTATTATTGCAATTTTTTTTCTTTTCAGGGTCCCATTTAAGTACTTTTCTATGAAATAGTTAGAAAACTAAATAAATAATTTTAAATATCTAAAATAGAGGAGACTTTTTTTTAATGATTTACACAAGTGATGTGAGAGCTGATCAGCCAAACAGGGAATGGCAAAGAAACCAAAAAATTAGCAATATACTTTAAGTTGGTGCCACCACTAACCTAAAGAGACAAAGATAGGAAGTGTTTCTTACCGAAGCCACAAAGGAGAAGTCTGCTGATGATCCTGAGCTGAGGTTACCTTATAACATACTGGCCTCCCTGTCAGATGTGAATCAGGTAAACACCATCTGCTGCAACAAAAGATCATGAGCGTTAGAAATATATCTCCAATCTCCTCCACGTGACTTGCATTGGCTAAACTCAGATAGAAGCCGGAAAACAAATTATCCTGAAAAACACAGCTGTCCACAATTAAGAAATACATCTAAGGACACAGGAGCTGCAGAACTAATATGTGGTCTTTTCCACCTGAATTTTTCATCAGTACTGCAATCACCTGTGGCTATTTACAGAGTGATCCAGTCATTAGAGATTGTTTATGACAGTCATGTTAATCACTATGCATACGAGCTAAAACAAATAAATAAATAAATAAAAGCTAGAGTATGTTGTAGTATGCATAAGAACAGAAACGAAGCATAATTTTATGACAGGGGACTAAAAAAAAACCCCACAAAAATTATCTTTTGGAGGGCAGGCCCCTTTTACTACCAACTTCTCCCCACTAGGTAGGTATTCGAGGAAGCACATTAGTGTACCAACCAACGTTGTTGTGAGATGCTGCATGTGGCTTCATTAAGGGTTTTTTTTTTTTAAGATACTCTTCATGAGTTTGTCCATTTCATAATGGGTGATTTACAAACACACCTGCCCATACTGCGTTGAGTGTTCAGTCGTTTTTTTATGAAAAACGGTATGATCCCCAAGCTCCACTCTCCTTATTCGCCTGACCTCTCCAAAACTTTTTTTGTTTCCCTGAATGAAAAAAGCCCTCAAAGGGAAATGTTATGCCGATGTCAAACAAACAAAAAAACGACAGAAGCACAAAAAGTCACCAAAATCGACAAGTTCAAAAATTGTTTTAAGCAGTGGAAAATGTATCTTGACCGATGAGTTACATCAGAGAGTACTTTGAAGGTGACAGAAGTTTAAATAGATAAAAATAAACATACAACTTTTTATAAATATATTCTGGTTTTCTGGCTCCCCCATCATACTTCAGAATTCCCTTTATATGGCAATGGAATCATCTTGTGCTTTTAATTATATATCCTAAATGTACCATTTGTAATCATAACCTTTCAAAGTACAGAAAATATAAAATTATAAGCATTATATACAACTGAAGGAAAAATGTTCCAAGTTTCTGTACACTTTAATGGTTTTCAGGTAATCTGCTTCCTGTGAAATAAATTTTACTCAGGATTAAAGCCTACTGCACAAAACTCAGTTGATCTCATGCCATAAAAAAAATCAAAAGTAAGTGCTAAATTATCTTCCAAACAGAATCTAAAAACTTTGTTTTAGTTGCACTTGATCTTACAATACATTTTGGTTGATAGTTCTCAATATTGGAAGTTTGCTATTTAAAAACAAACAGAGACAGGGAGAGAGAGAGAATTGCATTCGCCTTGCATTGGTATTTATTTATTTACTTTTTTAATCAACTTCATTTTTAAGGTAAATTTAGGTTCACAGCAAAATTGAGCAGAAAATACAGATTAGTATCATATATTCTCTGACTCCATACATACAGAGAAGTCGTGCATGCATGATCTCTCTCTCCTTATTGACATTCCCTAGTAGAGTGGAAGGTTGAAATCAAGGAACCTACATTGACACATCATTATCATCTAAAGTCTTTAGTTTACATTAGGATTCATTCTTGGTGTTGTACATTCTATAGGTGCTATCAAATATATTCACCACTGCAGTAACTTAAACATTATTCACATGTAACTAAAAGGCATCCAAAGGTGAAGATAACTTCCCCTTATTTTTTTTTCTTTTGTCTCTTCCGTTCTTAATTCTCTTTGCAACACCTTTAAAAGATACCCTAAATCAAGACTTTTTACTCCTATATTTCTTTGTATTTTAAAAAATATTTGTGAAATTTAGCCTTTCCCTTGACTCAGGTGTTTCCATCTGAGCCATTGAAGAAAACAAACAAAAAACAAAAAAAGTCCTAGTCAACAATGAAAGGTCTGAAGCAGACGGGAAAAACAACTCTTTGTTGGACAGTCTACCAACAACATGGGTACATTTTCTTTCTTTCTTTCTTTCTTTCTTTCTTTCTTTCTTTCTTTCTTTCTTTCTTTCTTTCTTTCTTTCCTTCCTTCCTTCCTTTCATTCTTTTTTGTTTAATAACATCATAGCCAAATCTGTTTAAACAAATGGAATTAATAACAATGAAATAATGTTTCATTATTGTTGCATTTGAAGGTTTAATGCAAAAGTTCTTGCAATACCAAAAGAAATGAAAAGTAACAAAAAGTGGAATCACGCTTTAGTAGGTTTTTCAATATTTAACAGATTAAATTGTCAAAAATAAACATAATAATATAAAATGGAATGATGAAATTAAAAGGTTGCCAAAATAGTTTTACTTCACACCCACAAAATTTCAAATAAACTAGCAACAAATGACAATTACCTCTCAAAAATAAATAACTGTTGAAGCAAGAAAAAATCCCAGTGTTAATTATAGATTATCTTTAAATGACATTTAAACTTAAATGATAAATTTCTGTACACAAGAATTTAGTCTAATTTTTCTGTTCATAGAAAAACTTGGTATATAAAAAGAAATAAAATATACATATCTAAGAATTAAATTTAAAAACAAAAACATAAAAATGAGAAAAACAAAATAGATATAAAGAGAGATGAAAAGGTACACTCAATGTTTTAAATTTATTAATGTCAACTAAGAGCCATGGAAAATATTGCAAAACTTCATTAAAAAACACTAGGTATAGAATGTTTTTATATCAAAAGAAAAATATCTTTAAGTATTAGATTAAATTAATATCTTTTAAATTACTCAATATTGAAACAAAAATGTAGTTCTTCAATAAATATGGTATAACTCTTAAACTAACTCTAACAATTGTCACAAATTCATATTTCTAAATAATTTCCTCTATCAATATACTTGCTAAATATACTAATTAATGATACTAAGTAATAAATACTACCTAATGTTAACAAGTAATAATCAGTAATTCGATATCTTATCCCCATATTCAAATATAGTGACTTCCAGAAATAGTAATATTTTCTTAATGCTTAATATTGGCACCCAATTAAAGTGACTACTTAGAAAGACAATATAAAAACAAGTTCTAGATTAAGGATAAAAGTAAAATAGCCATAAAATATTTTATGACTAATTAGGATCCTAGTTTGAATTTTTAAAAGCTATAAAAAAAAACTTTGAACAAACGAAAAAAATGTTGGATATGGCCTAGAGATAGTACACTTTATTATGATATTACCATTTATTTTCTTTTTTGTGGTAATGGCATTATGAATAGGAAGAAAATGTCCTTTTTAAGAGACACTAGCTAAAGTAGTTAGGGTTGTATTGTTATGATGTCTACAGCTTATTTTTATATGACAAAGAGAGAAAAGATTGAAAAAAATAAGGCAAAATATTAATCACTATTAAATTCCAGTAGAGAATACATATGTTTAATAATACTTCTTTGTAATTTTTATATACAAAGTTGTAAAATTTACTTTGGCCATTAATTCAGTATTGATTCATTAAAAAACACTAAGTACAGAAACACACATAAACAAAAAGGAAGAAACATATCCACAATTCTGTTACATAATGGGCAATAATTACAATTTTATAGTGTTGCTATAGGGTTTATCATTCTATCATATAATTGTATTCAAAGCTAGTATATATTTTCTTTCCATAACTTATTTTCACATGGCTTTCTCTCCTGACTGTAGGAATAAAATACATTTTAAACATATTTTCACTGCACGTCAGATATTATGGACATTTTCATTTTTCATTCTTTTAACATATACTCAAAGGCTAGTAACACTGCTAAATCATGCTAAAACTTTCCTAGTTCATTCACTTCCCCAATCTCCTAGATGAATACTGCATACCTTCTCTTCTTTAATTCCCAACTACCCATCTCCTCTTTTCACCTGTAAATGGTAAACTCACTTTATATTTCACTGAGCAAATAACAGTGATCAAAATATCCTATGCTGAAGTCAAGCAAATATTGAATCCATTTATCTCTGCCATATACATTACTTTCTCCACACCTGCTCTTGATATACTGTCCACACAATTCGCTAAAAACAATTTCTCTAATTTTCTTATTATACTATGTGTCTTCCTTCTATTCAGAAACATTGTTTTCAAAAATCTCTATTTTTCTCTTCTGTATTATCACTGTTGCCCCCCTTACTGAAAATGTTCCATCAACAAACATATATATTGTTTTAAAAAAATCTCGTGACATGGTTTTCTCTTCAGACTACAACCCTGCTTTTCTTCTTACATTTGGAGCAAAACGTCCATTCTTTCTTGAACACTCCATGTCATTTTTTTTTATCAAGATTACCAGTTAATTACGTATAGGAGGCAACCATGTAAAAATAGAGCCTAAATCCAATTTTGAATGCTCAGCACACTTAACAGCACTTCATAAAGGCAATCAATCTCTTGCCTTTGACACACTCACTTGGCTTTCATAAGATCAAGCCTAACCTTATTTGATTCCTACTTACTTAGCCTCTCCTTCTGTCTCATTTGATGCTTGATCCTCTTTCCCAGGGTCTCTAAACATTAGCATACTCCAGGGCATTTCTTGAACTTTCCTTTGATAATGGCATTTCTGCCCTTGATAAGTGAGGTAGAGATCCCTTTATTTCCTTACATCTTTCTTAATTTTTCTCAGTAATATTCTAAGTATTCCAAAAAGATGTCCTACATAAATTGGTTTTGTTTCTAGACAACCAATAGTGTTCAATCTATAGTACACATTACATTTCATATTTTATTTTGTGTTTATTGCTGGTGAAATATTTAAAAGACAATTGTAAAGTTGATTCTGAAAAAATACATCCTAGTAAGTATTATCTATTGAATTGGGTATTGCTCTTAAATTAAAATCTTGAGGTGTTTATCCTAGATGTACCTATCAGCTCCATACCACAAATTACCTTCCTCAGTATCTTAATATTATACACATAGTGGATATACAGATTTGAAGTCTGTGTGAATAAGCAACCTAAGAGGCATTTATGCAAGTTTCCATTGCTAATTAAATGCATCATTTAACAGTTATTGGATCTATATTTGTTAGTAGACTGACAATAGTGATTATACAATAGTATTTTTATCACAATGTCTGGTGCAATTTCTTATACATATTAGCAGTTCAGTTGAATATTTGTTGAATTATTATATTTTTAGATAAATTATGTGTATAATAAGAGAAAAAATAATTATAATGAGCTGCATCTAGTGAAGGCATAGTGAGAAATAAAAATAAAACAACCTTTTCAGAATCTACAAAGTAGAAAAAAATGTGACTGAATCCTAAGATTCCTAAGACTAAATGCCAAGTCTGAAAGACAATAAGTAATCATTTTAGTAATTATTACCATGAAATGTAATAAGCTTCCTTTATATACAAGACAATCTGTCAACATGCATATGTAGGCCATCTATTTTCATCTTTTATCTCTATTTGTTGATGAAGAGGAAACTAAGAGATGGTAGCATACCTAAAGTGAACAGTCATCAAGAGATACCTTGGAACATCTGTCTCGGGAGACAATAAATAGTTGTTTCTCAAGTGTTTGCATTAATTTTTTAAAAATTCATTTATTTTTCTGAATTCTTACAATGGTCAAAAATCCAAGCTCAGTTCAATTGACCACTGCATAATAAATCTAATCTGATTAATATATGAATCACTGGGTTGAGTTTGACTTGCAAATAATGTAAGCCTGTGAGGGCATTCCCACTTAAAAAAAAAAGTTTAATGTAAATCAAGAATACTATAAGTAGGTCCAGAAAACATTCTAATTTAGGTCACTTTTATAGATACAAGACAAATATCCAAATATCTTAAAATTATTCTTCATGTAATAAAGGAAGTTTTAATCAATCAAAACTTTTATTGAATGTACATAATGCCAGCCCATACTACTCAGCCTGCACGCAGAACTTAATCACAAAGCACAGCTTAGCAAAATTTGGAATCACAAAATAGTACATATTTCATATCATACCTGGGTAAGCTTTCCATTTCTGTTTCTGTCAATATTCTGACAAGAACAGCATGTCAATTTTGTTTGAGAAAATGAAAGTGCTTTCAAGTGAATGTATTTCTGACAAAGGAGACTTTAAATCATCTTCTGAATCTTACTGTTTGTCCATTACTCCTTTATGAGATTATACTTACACACACACACACACACACACACACACACACACACACACACACACACACAGAGAGAGAGAGAGAGAGACATACACATACACACACACGTCTCAAATTTATAGAAGATTTGTCTTCAGGCTTAATAAATCCTAACTGGTCTCAAATGTCAGTTTTATTTCAGCAAGGTATAAGACAATAAACAAGATTATGGTAATTTAAAGTGTAGGCTTTCTCACATAGGCAATACCAAATCGATGCTGGGAAATCTGCATGCTTTGTGTCCTCTCTGCAATGTCCCACTCATATGTACTGTGCATCTACATAGGGTCTGCCAGCATTGTTCAGGGATCTCCTAGAGAACTTGACCTCACACATCTACCATTTCTCCTAGTCATCACTTTCAGAACATAGTCTCTTCTTTTTAGCAATTCTGGAAAACACATTTTTCCTAATTATACAATAAAAAGTGAAGAATATGTTTTAGAAGAATGTTATATCTGAAAAAAGACACCAAAATAGATGCCTGAATGGAACCCTCAGAATCTTGAGTCTGATTTACTCACTTTATTTACTAAAATGTATCAATTAAAGATTTAATTTTTTTAAGATTGCCGCAGCATTTTTTTTAACAATTTCACCAAGCTACTTGGCTAATTCCAAGGATCCAGTGCATTTACTGGTATATTGAAGACTCAATATTTTGCATGAACTGTATTAATCTGTTTATTGTGGTATTTTCTTCACCATAACATCTCTTAGGCAATGAATTAATTATCTAAATGAGAATTTGAGCAGTTGTTGGAAAAGCAGTGTATAGTGATTCCTGTCACAAGATTTCCCTGCTTGTTTATTCAGGAACTATTATAAAAGGTCATTTAAAGTTTGAAATATACACCTAGTTCTCTTTTCTTACAGTATCTATAGACAAAATAAAAATGTGATACTCACAAAGCCATATTACTTACTAATTTGACTGCATAAAATAAAATTTTAAAAACATAAATTTATTATTGCCACTATGGTCTCTTGAAATATGAGGTCTTGTATGAAATTCATTAAAGTTTTTAAATCATGGATGATAAGCAATCACAATTTTTCTTACTCCATTAATTTTAAAATCTTCATTGGCAAAACTAATTATACTTTTAACAATTTTATACAAGTTTTAACACAGTTCTCCCAACATTTCTCTGCTCATGTTACTGGAATGTCCAAACTTTAGAATATTCTGAGCAGCTATGTATTTTCTTGACCAATGTGAAATGACATTCTCATGTATTTAATAATATATTCAATAAGAAAATTAATATTTTTAAAATATTTGTATTTAAGTCATTAAAAAATATAAAGTAATTTTACTTTTTAAATGTTATTTTCTCCTTTTTCAATCTGGAAAGTTATATGGAATTGTTGGTTTTTAAAATTGACTTACTAGAGTCATGTATATTTTCCTACTGTTTCAGATTTTAAAACAGGTAGCTTTTATACAAGCTTACCAAAGCACTCAAATTTCTAGTTTATGAGAAAGCATTAGTGAGAGAAGATGGTTTCTGCTTCTGCAAGTGTTTCCACATTTCAAAATAATGGTCATCATCTTGCTCCTCCACCACCCATTCTAGGTTCTCTTCACCCTTAGCCAACAACTCTGTAAGCAAACCCAGTAGTGTAACTCAGTGAAGCAATATGTACTGCCCATACTGCACTTTAGGCTCCGATTTAGGCACTTAGTTGCTATTGGTGGAAACGAAAGTAAAATTCAGTAAAAAATCCTGACCTTTTGGATTCATAATTTCTTTTCCCACCTATTATATTTTCTATTTTTGACATTAGTGTGATAAAGATACTTATTTGTTTTTGTTTTCATGTATATTTGTCTTGACCTGCAGATCAGATATTTAAAATTCTTCTATAATTTTCTCTTTTTTCTTTCTGGCCTATTTCTTAGAAAACTATTTCTGGCAGTCCTTGCTGCCTTAAAACACTACTCCTGGCAACCCTTGCTGTCTTTTTGGATATCTAGATATTTCATCTTTGGGCACTTTGAACTGAATTAACTCTGTTTCCCCAGATAAAATATGTTAATAATTGTTTTATTTGGACCAACGGATGTTAGTGATTACTTTTTTGCAGTTATTTTGTAGTAAAAACTATATTTTGATTAATAAATAGCAAAAGTATAAAATAAAAGGCTAAACCAAACTGCTGAATCTAGAGAGAAAATAAAGATAGAGTATAAAGAAATGACTAATGGATCAGCATTGGTGTGTAGCTAGGAAGGCATGTGATCTTGACACAGGTGGAGACATAAACCTCTAAAAAAAAAAGGGTAATTTTCTTTGTTACAGAAAATAAGGATATAAGAATAGTTGTAGATGCAGATTGTTTTGTATTCAGGTATTGGGAGAACCTGTCTGATGATCTCTCTGGGACGTAGAAATTGAGCTTGTCTGCTGAGAACCTAGATGATTTAATGAAAATGGGGAAAAAATTGAAAACAATTGATAAAGAAATGAGAAACAGTGCAGATCAGAGTTAAAGGATCTGCTGGGATTGAAAGCTTACAATTGCAGTAACAAGACACTGAGTCTTTTTGATACTTCATAGCTGCTTTGGTAATATAATGCAATTTGCTGATAGTTGCATTGCAAAAAGCTATTCCGAGAAACATTTAGAATGAGAAGAAAAATGTCTATCTGCAACTAGGCAATGTTTGTAGCTGAAATGAAAAATAACATCTATGTTTCCTAGAAGACAAGGAAGAAGTTCAAGTTAATTTAGCATTTAATATTAATGCTTTAATTAAAACAGCATATATTTATATCTGAAGATACTCATAGAAAAGTTCATAAATAGTTTTTAGTTATGATTTATTACACACACTAACAAAATGGTACTAAAGTAATAAAATATCTTCAGATGATAATTTGGACATCAAGAAATGTCCTCCAATTAGGTGTTTCCTTCACTAGTAGCCATCAACTCTTAAGAGTGTTCAAGTCTGAGGGTCAAGTTTTAGGTCCAAAATTCTACATTTCACTTTTGCTCCTGTCTTTCAAAGGGATACATGCAGGAAAACAAACCCCTAATGCAAACAAATCAATAACTGGGCAACCATCCACAAAAACTACCTGCTCCAAGGGCCTCATGGATTTACCTTATTGATGAGCATATGGACCTAATAAGAGTACTTGGGCTTACCCCTGAAAAGTTCCCACACATAATATAGAGACAAAAAAATAAAAATGAGAGAAAGGTCTTCTGAACACAATCCCAAACAAGTAAAAGGAAGTGTAGAACCCGATCTTTAACTATGAAACAGCCACGTCATGCATTAGTAAATAAAGCATGGACCAATGAACATCTCAGACTCATTCCAATTAGAGAATTTAGAGCAGTGGGTGGTGGATAGCCCACCACAATAAGGGAAGGAGGATGAGGATGAGGACAAGGCAAAGAAGGTGGGCAGGAAATATCCTCTCTGTAAGCCAAGGGGCACATTTTGAAAAAGAGGGACCATAAGTGTTACCCTCCTCCTTAATATAAATTAACTTATGGAACAAAGAATTTGACTATCTTCAAGACCTACGGATGATATTTAATCACACTAACAGTTGAGAATCAAGTAATTAGAACAGATAATTAGCAAGTCATCCAGACTGTTTCTTTCAAATAGTAATTATCTCAGTTATAATTTTGACACATACAGGCAAACCAATTTATTGTCATGTTATTGAATGAATGCTTTATGTCCTGATAGGTATTTTGTGCTATTGGTGAATATACATTTTTTAGTCTTTAGTGTAAGAATGTTAGTATTAGCATTCTGTTGTGAAAATGCGGATCCTGAAAAAAACCTTGTTCTGACAGAAAAGCATCACGCTTTTATATTATATGAAACTCAGTAGTGACATTTAAAATATAATGATTTAATATGCAAAACTATTATGTATCCATAAAAATAAAATATATTAACTGCAA